>MNCI01021803.1:334453-371413 GCA_015680685.1 Gnetum montanum
AGATTACTTGCCCAACAAGTTAGGTAAGTTACAACAATTTTGGGTGGTTGCAACCACCAAAGAGAAAAAGAGGTTGACAAGTGGCCTTGGTAGTTACAATATACAATCTTTAAGATACTTAGGAATACAAGCTATAGTTGCAACTTACTCCATACATATATATCCCTTGTATTTTGCTTCTCCAAAATGAGATGTCAAGTCTTCTAAGTGATGTATAGGGAAGTTACAATTTCCAAATATCTCAAAAATATCTCTCCTAACTTCTCTCTCAAGGAATTTGACTAACCAATCAGAAGATTACTTGTCCAACAAGCTAGGAGAAGGTTATGTGGTTAGGGAGTTAGGAAGTCATGCATGAAATGAGGAGCATTTTATGCTAACTTTAATGTAATGTGACATTGAATAGGATAACCAATATTGCAAATTTTTAATCGGCAGTAAATAATATATTTCATAACTTGGGATAAATGATGGCAGGTCTCTAAGACTTCATACGATGAGTACTTCATATTGTGAATATATATGTATCTACATGTATATATTACTGGTTAATTTATACTCCATTTGACCATATGCTTGAGCGGTAGAAATAATTGAATAATTTTTGGAAAAGAAACGGCGAAACGATTTTCCTTCTCTCCCCTGTAAATCATGTGGAGGTTTCCTCACAGTTCCAGGGCAACGGTCTTTCTCTTATTTCTGCCCAGAACCTACAAGAACCGACACATGTTTGCGTCAAGATCGAATATGCAGCGTCATCAAAACCGCAGATTCAAACTGCTTCCGCACGAGAACGCTCTACAACCGCGATCTAATTTTGCTGTCGCACGCTGGAGGAGAACAACACGCCCTAAACAGAGGGTTTCAATTTCTATTTTGCCTCCAAAATTAATTTAGGGCTTCCTGCATTTTTTGTTCTCTCTTTTTTCTATTTGCCTTCCTGCGTTTTTCTGTTTGCCGAATTACGGGCCAATATTTCGTAGATCTTTGTCCGGCGAATCCGCAGCCTGCATCACGAAAAGAAAGAAAGAAAAAAAAAATGCCACGGCCTGCAATACAAATCGGGGTTTTAACAGGGCATAACCCCTTTCCTCACGTGTTTTGTAAATGAGGGTTTCAAAATTTGTCTTTGAGTCTGCGCCAGGGTGAACATCGCGGTGAGTGGTGTTGTGCATTTTCCTGCAACGCGGTCTCCTTTACCTTCGCTGTTTTCCTTATCTCCACTGTTTTCCTCTTCAGCAGGTGTAGTATACGGTGGAGGTTGATTTGCCTTTTTTCTTCATAATCTTAAAACAATGAAGGCATTGCTGGTTTTGTTACATTTTTGATTTTGTCTTGCAAGGATATATCCGGGTTTTGACAACCGGGATCTGCAACTTAATGATTTCACATGAATCACATACTTCCTTCCTTGCCATAGTACTAATTTCTGATTTTAATAAAGAGATAATTTGGCACCTTTATCTCAAATTCTTCACCAGTGAATTACTTCCCTAAGAACACCCAACCTTCAACACTAAAGCTGAAATTTACTTGTGCATTTACAACCATAGATTCTTCCAATAAAATATTTCAACTGTTCCATGGAATGGCCAAATGTGCCAACAGCGAGGTACCCCTACACTCAACCATACGAAATGAGTGTAGCACACGCGATCTGGTCGAACTCCGTAGACTAAATGCCTAAACGCCCCATGGAACACTTGGGGTTAATCATTCATTGTCTTCCCACACTTACTTGTTGTTGTCACGGTGTATGGTTAAGTAAGTCCGAGGTATATGATTTTTTTGGTCTTTTCTAGTTTTATCTCCTATGCTATGAGGTGAAGGGTTGAGAAACTAACTAGCTCTAACTAAGGACCTAAGTCTAAATTAACTAGCATCAGCATCCGTTCCCACTTACCGAACACACCCTGAACTATGCAACTGTGGCTACCAAACGCTAATCGTTACTAGGATCACCACACGTAACGCACGTGCTCGAAGTGGTCATACTGAGGCACCTAATTAGCCTAAACGTGATGAGCAGCCGATTTCTTGACTAGCTGTACACATCCGTAGATGCTCGTAATCAAGTCGTACTCATCCCGCATACTAGGAGACAAGGGGAAGAGAACCTAATCGTGATGAGTAGCCAATTCCTTGATTAGCCATACACATTCGTCAATGCTTATATTCAAGTCATACTCATGCCGCACTAATGCATGTAATAAATAACAGGTAAGAAATAACATGTAATAAATCCTATTCCATGTACTACAAGGTTTATCCACAAAGCTTGTCTTTATTACCATACACAACTTGCGTTTAGGTACAAAGCTGCTCGAATAAAGATCTGTTCACTTGGGGACTCCTACTGTAGGCACATGGAAAATATTCTATCTTTGGAGTGATCAAACTGCTAGAGCTTTGCTACTTCTAGCCTAGGATGAGAAATGAGGGGAGTGCCGCCTCTTATTTATAGATTTGGTGATGGACCGCGATATCGCGTACGCGATATCGTATGGGACAATGTGGATGACGCGATATCGTGTACACGATATCGCATGGGATGCGATATCACGGTGCATGCGATATCACATCTCATCATACCTCCATGACTGAATGAAAACTCATCCTCAAGTTCCGTACAATAATATCAAGTAGGTAAGGAATTATTTAGGGGAATGGAACTAATGGGATGACATGTGAACGGATCATTATTACAAGACTTGACAAAACTGGTGTTCATAACAACAAGGGTGAATACCTTATTACAATGACATCAAGCCTTAGTTGGCAGCTGAGAAAGAGAGAGAGAGAGAGAAGTGTTGCTGTTGCCAACACCAAGATTGCACCTTCGTTATCCATTCGTAAGCGTGCCATCGATCTTGCTCCTTGCATCGCTGCTTCTAGCACGGCTCCACTCCAAGTATTTACTCCAAATCCACTCCGTTGTTTGCATGGTCACCATCTGCACACACAACACAATCTTCTATTAGCAAGGGCAATTGAATCATCATGTAATTGATACCTTGCTTCAATGTAAGTCCATTGGCTAGGTTGTGGTATGGCTGATACGGATCTAGGAATATATTAAGGATGACTACCGAAGGTGTAGGGGTTAGGAAAAAAATCAAAAATTTCGGGGGCTAGGAGAAAATCGAAAAAATCAGGCCCCATACCCCCATGACTAATTGCGAACCTTCGGTAGCGTTAGAATGGAAAAAGGAAAGGAATAAGAAAGATAGATAAAAAGGGACAACTATGGCATCGATGAAAGGGATTTCAAGATGGAAATGAACAAAAAAAATTAATTGCAAAATGTTAAGGAAAAGAATTTAACTAATGCTCCAAATAGGAATGTCAGTGGGTCCTCCCCAAAGCAGGCTCATGCCCTTAATGCCCTGACAAACCCACATTCAAAGAGTCCGTAGGCCCTAGAAATGTCATTTGGAACAAGAGTTAAAGTCTTAACCACAAGAATTTACCAAAAAGAAAACAATGCATCAACCAAAATATATACACTAATGATACAACCGGCAATGAGGTGAACAATGGAGAGAAGGATGGAGAGAAGAGAAATGGAATGGAATCCCAAGAACAAGGTGGTGTACAGCCCCTTGTGTGTTTGATGATTAATGTGACTTGGCAAATCTCATTCCAACTTCGGCCTCAAACCAACCACATCCAGTGACTTCACATCAATGCATTCGGTTAAACCATCCACTTGGGCAACAAGAATGAACGCTCCAAGAGCCACCACCATTCCGATGAAACAAAGGAGAGAATGGGAAGCGAGAAGGGCCTTAGTTAGAGGGAACACTTTTGGTTCCATAACCAATGGCTATAGCCCAAGTTTATTCATCTAAGGGGTGTGCTTTGAATTCTCACTTTTCTTTTCTTCTTTTTTTTTTGTTTTGCATTTTTATGCATGAGAACCACACCATGCAAAGACTTGATTATTTTTATTGTCTCAGCTTCCGATAGTTGGGTAACATCGGAAAGGCAAGAAAACTCAAGAAGAAACATTCAAGCACCCAAGAGAATGACCAACACAAAAGCATCAAGTTCCCTTGAAGTCACACCCTTTTCAATCCTTGAGTCCTTCCTTAGTTTGAGAAATACCCAGTCACCAATTCATTAAAGTTCTTATTAGAAGGGGATTGTACATTTCCAAGCTGAGAGAAACCATAGAAACTAGTGGATGGATGGATGAAGTGGTCTCATTGCCTGCCATATCAAAAGAAACATACCTTAGTATCAACATTGTGACTTAAAGGTAAAAGTCAAACATTAACAATCATTATGAAAACAGTTCATACCATCATGAAGAATGCTTATTATGGGACAAACTTACATGGTGGAACACACACACACACAAAAATTGGAAAAGTATAACGATGATGTAAAACAAAAATGAGAAAAGTTAAAGAAATTTGTGAAACACAAATTAGAAAAGTTAAAGAAATTTGTAAAACAAAAATGTGTAAAATAAAAACGTTGTAAAACAAAAACTTAAAAGAACTGAGGGCCCCATATGATTAGCATAGGTGGCCATCTCCCCCATGACTGAGTTGTAAGGGAGAGATCCAAAATAATGAGCATCTGTTTAAATTTCTAAGAAGTGTCCAACTTCTCCCAATTGATGATCTTAGATTAAGGGATGGAAGTTGGCGGTGCTCATATTCCAATGTGTCTATGCCTTCGTTGTTGGCATGGGTTTGCTCAGTTCATTCCATGCACATTTTTCTACTCCTTCGAGCTGTCAACCATGGGGTGTCTACTACTTCTTGTGTGGTTGCTACATAGAGGCATCTTTGGTTCAAAGTTTCATGGGCACACCTATTACATGGAGGCATTTCCTCCATGTCATCACCCGATGAATCACTGTATGTGATGCATGGAACTTTTCTCTTCTCGATCTTTCCACAAATGTTGATCTTGGAAATTTCCAAGGAAAGATCATGGATCCTAAGGCATGCATCTACTGTACTAAGCCATGCCCTTCCCATTATAATTGGGAAGTCCCCTTCGTTGTTGTTCACTTCAATCACCAGGAAATTAGCTGGGTAAGACCAACCACACACAGTGGTAATGATGTCCTCCACCAATCCTAAGGGAATGGTGATGGACTAGTCTACCAACTCTAGTTGAATGTTGCTCTTCTTAAGTTGGGGCAGGTTCTAGGCGTGATACATCTCTCGTGAAATTAAGTTGACTCTGGAACCTGAGTCAAGAAGAGCCCTATGTGGTTCATTTTTGACAACTTGAAGGTAGATTAAGGGACTCCCNCACTTGTGGTGGAAGAGGTAAAGATGGATTAGGAGGATGGAACAAGTGTGAGATGTCTCCTGGAGGAGAAGGAGTCCTTCTGAAGTACTCCGGAACTTGGTAGTGATGGTTGGGGGTTGCGTGACTCATAGAGTCACTTGGAGAAATCAGCTGTTGCACATAATATCCATAAGGGTCAGGCTGCCGGTTTGGGCTGTGGTGGAGTTCCACTTGGATAATACGTTAAGGGTTGGTGGAACTGCCTTGGGTTACCTTGTGGATAAGGTAACCTGTGGGGTGTTTGCCGTTGGTTGAGTCTTGGATTAAGCGCATACACCCCAGACTCCTATAGATGTGAGATGATGGGGCAACATCCCTTAGGATGGTCATAATGGAAGATCTCACATCCACCGTCATCGTCTGAATTTGAATCCACAACCACATTGGAGTTAGTGATTTTTCCCTTACCCTTGTTATGTGCAGGGCTTAAATCTCTTCACTTTTACTTACCTTTGTCACTACTTTGTTCTACTGTAGACTCTTCTACAATTTTTAAAATAGTTTCAATTCTTGAGTCTAAGGAATCCCACATTTGGTCTACTTTGGCTGATACCTCAATTATTAATTTTTGGATCGGCAAAGTT
Source organism: Gnetum montanum (assembly GCA_015680685.1). Lineage (NCBI taxonomy): Eukaryota > Viridiplantae > Streptophyta > Gnetopsida > Gnetales > Gnetaceae > Gnetum > Gnetum montanum. The sequence goes on from MNCI01021803.1 coordinate 340,351, forward strand.
TTCCGATTCACCAACTCTTCAATTGGTGACTCATCCTTTTCATCACAAAATTTCACTTCCTTCTTTTGAAGGGAGGGATCGCGGTTGTACTCTTTCACACTTTCCCTTTTGCGTAGCTCATCCTCTTCTTTTGCTACTTGCTCCAACAAGCTACGTACTTCATGGGCTCTAAGTTGTGAGAGTCTCCCTTGGGCATAAGTTCCAAGGGTTCTTCTAGATTCATTCCTTAGCTCATCCACGATGTGGCGAAGTTGATCCTGCTAAGCGGACCCATGGCCCGAGCAACGATGTAACAATGTGTAATAGTGGGCCATGGCAGCATCCAAGGGTTCATATGTACCTTGCTTCCAGCTTTGGATCTGCTTACGCAAATTGGACACTCTAGAGTACGTTTGATACTTTTCGTTAAACAGTTCTAACATCATACTCCACCTCCTGATGGTTTCCAGTTCTAAGGATCGGTACCAGCTTTCTGCTTCTTTGGTGAGTGTCCTTGGGAACAACTTAAGTTTTTGCCATTCATTTTTTATATTTTGCAAGGCACAGGCATCGTGGAATGCCTGTAAATGATTTTTCGAATCAGCATTGTATCCCCCTTCAAACCGTGGGATATTATTCATGTCTAAATGCTTGATCCGACTATCCTTTAAATGCCTTGTGGGAATCCTAACTACCTCCATAATGTCAAGCATACTTCGGGTTGCGAGTAGGGGCTTGTCATGATCTTCTCTTTCATGACGCCTGTGATGTCTGCGTTGTTTCCTACTCTCCCTACATCCTTGCCCTTGTCCTCTCTCTCGACTTTCATGTTGAGGTCTTTCATCCTTCTTACTTTTATCCTCACCTTTATGTTCATGGTGGTTGCACCCAGATGTGGAAGGAGAGGATGAGTGATGGGATGAAGGAGAAGAAGAAGGGGAACCATCACCATGATGATGTTTCTTGCCTTCTCTTCGACTGCTATGGCCTCGATCGTGCTGACGATCAAAGTGCCCGTCCTTAGCATGAGTGGTTGTTCCCTCTATGAACAAATGATGTTCACGGGCATCAGAACCAGGGATATGTATTGTTGATTGTAGGTTCTGATACTCGACCTCCTCACCATTGTTAGGAGGGGAAACATCCTTTGCTAAAGACCCCGTGATAAGGGATTCCTCATCTCCTATATTGCTAAGGATGTGTGGGACCTTGCCCTTCAACAGTGCATGTTGACTCTCCTGCCTTAAGTCTCTCATACATTGGGCATATGTGGGATAATAATCCCTCATATCAAAATCTTCCACAATGTATTCAGCAAATAGTTCTTACATGCCAATCTGCGCCAAGGCATGGAAAAGCATGCAAGAGATAGCCCGATCTGGGGGTAACATGATGTTACCTTGCAAATCTCTCCACCACAGTTGCTCGTCTTGATGGAGGATAAAAGTGAAGTTAGTAATATACTCATCGGGATGAGTATATGTCATCTTATATTGTTTAGGACTTGGCTAATTTTGGTTATGTTTTTTATCTTGCCGACTGTCCCGTGTGTGGTCCTTAGGTGGTGAGTTGCTCTTATGAGAAGAAGGCATTTTGGTTGGTGTGCTATTTCACCGTTATATAATTTTTTCTTGATTAACCCAAAGGTTCGTTAAGGCTCACAACGATGTGAGTGATATCCCTTATGTTCTATTAAATGCATAAACATTTAGTCCTCGGCAACGGTGCCAATGATGAGTGGCGAGGTACCCCTACACTCAACCAGACGAAACAAGCGTAGCACGCGCGATCCGGTTGAACTCCACAGACTAAATTCCTAAATGCCCCATGGAACACTTGGGATTAATCATTCATTGTCTTCCCAGACTTGTTGTCACGGTGTATGGTTAGGTAAGTCCAAGGTATATGATTTTTTTGGTCTTTTCTAGTTTTATCTCCTATACTATGAGGTGAAGGGTTGAGAAACTAACTAACTCTAACTAAGGACCTAAGTCTAAATTAACTAGCATCAGCATCCATTCCCACTTACCGTACACACCCTGAACTATGCAACTGTGGCTACCAAACGCTAATCTTTACTAGGATCACCACACGTAACACACATGCTCGAAGTGGTTGTACTGAGGCACCTAATTAGCTTAAACGTGATGAGCAGCCGATTCCTTGACTAGCCGTACACATCCGTAGATGCTTGTAATCAAGTCGTACTCATCCCGCATACTAGGAGACAAGGGGAAGAGAACCTAATCGTGATGAGTAGCCGATTCCTTGATTAGCCATACACATTCGTCAATGCTCGTAATCAAGTCGTACTCATGCCGCGCTAATGCATGTAATAAATAACAGATAGGAAATAACATGTAATAAATCCTATTCCATGTACTACAAGGTTTATCCACAAAGCTTGTCTTTATTACCGTACACAACTTGCGTTTAGGTACAAAGCTGCTCGAATAAAGATCCGTTCACTTGGGGACTCCTACTGCGGGCACATGGAAAATATTCTATCTTTGGAGTGATCAAACTGCCAAAGCTTTGCTACTTCTAGCCTAGGATGAGAAATGAGGGGAGTGCCACCTCTTATTTATAGATTTGGCGGCGGACTGCGATATCACAGTGCATGCGATATCGCGTCTCATCAATAGTTAATCATATTTTGAGCTCCACTCATGTGTACTATTCTTCCTTTATGGCTCCTTCCAAATCTTTCTTTCAATGCATCAAAAAAATTCTTAGGAATTATTTATGGGGGGATAAGGACAATCACAAAGCTTGTCATTGAGTTGCTTGGGATATTTGCATTTTAAGTAAGGAGCATGGGGGCTTAAGCCTTGCCTCTATTAAGCACCAAAGTATCCTTTTGGCCTCCAAGTGGGTCACTTGCTGTATAGAAGGAGATGAAGTTTGGAAGATCCTTTTTAGGCATAACATTTCTTGTCTTGGTAATCACCATAAATGGAAAAACACTCATTAGAGAAATTGGATCATTAGCGGAGATTCTCAGAATATTATAGGTTCTTTCTTGTTCAAGTAAATTTAGTGGTGTTGGAGTTAACTTAAAGGCTTTTTGCAATGGAAACCTTCCCAAATAAGCTTGAACTCTTTGTCAATGCACTCCATTTGGTGATCTTCTATTTTTAAAAAGAGTTTGGATTGTCTTTATGACAAATTCTCTCATAGAGCCAATTGTTTTGCTGATTACAATCTCCATCATGTTGCTCAATTATTTACTATTAGGAATGATTCTACTACCCTCTCTTGGCAACATGTTAAAGTCAATGGGGGTTTCAAAGACATGATACTCTTATTTACTAGCACATTGAGCATGTTCTCTCCAACTTTGGTGTTCCTAAGTTGCATAATAATACTCCTTGGTATGACGATTGGTTTTGGCCTGATGGTTTCCCTCTGTGTTCTCTATGTCTTTCTAGAGCCAAATCTTGGTTTCATGCGCAAGAATTCCAACTCTCCACTTTAAATAGAAGATGGAGTATGCATCTTGAGGATCACCATTGGAAAACTATTTCTTTTGGACTTCCAAGGTCCAACCTAAGCATCATTTCTTTTTTTGGTCCTTGATTCATCAAGGTCTTCCTATTGGACATAGACTTCACTTCTTAGGAATTGATTGCCCTAAATGCACCATTTGTTAAGCTGATATTCTTTTGTGCATGTCTTTTGGGATTGCTTGTTCTCTTGACAAATTTGGGAGTGGTGTCAATCTCTCCAAGTTTTTGATGACTGCGTTAAGTGACACCTTCAAAAAACTTGGAAAATTCTCTTATTTTTTATTATTTTCTTTATTTAAAAATGTCTACTTATCGTATAAAATGCTCTGTTGCTAGTAATGTTCAACTTCACTCTTGAGAACAAGGCTTTACCAATAATATTACTTTTGAAATTGCTTGTTTTGGTTTCTTTTTATACCTTTGGTCATGGGGTGCGATAAGCTTTTGTGATAAGCTTTTGTCTTGTTGTAGGTGACTCAGTGGCATCTTGCAACTTTGGCTCTGTTAACGCTTTGGTTTTAAGGTTTTAAGGTTTTCTTCTCCACTTCGCAGCTCACCTTAACAACCCCAACCCCACTGCGACGCGCCCCTGCCCGCCCCAACAGATCATAAATGGAGCAACAGGCATTTGGTTTTGGTGGTATGGAGGAACCACAAACCAAGAAACCAGACCAGAGCAAGTTGTGCAGAAATGGCGTTGCAGATTTCGCAGTCAGTCACGGGGAGGCCAAGGTCCGCAGGAACAGAGAGTGCTGTCTTTCAGGATGTGGAGAACACAACAGATTCCAGTTCCCTTGCGAGATGTGGAGAACTGCGAGAGAAGATTTTCTGCGGATCCAAGGTCCGGAACAGGGAAGATTTGCTGCAGCATCCAAGGTTCGCAACAGGAATAGCAGAAACTGAGCCGAGAACAAGACCAAAAGCAAGGTAAGCTTTCTGATCTGGGGTTGATCCTCTTTCTAATACCACTTAAATAATAAATAGTGGATGAACACCAAAAAACATAAGAGAAGTTCTATTAGTACAAGTGCATAGAGAGGGACTTGTTTTTCTGCCGTAACAGGGACCCTTCTTATCGACGGACTGCTTTGTTATTTTATCTCATAGTAAGAATGCTTTTCTTTTATTTTTGCTTTTCTTGCTAATCCGCTATTTTCTTTAAATTACAGTTTAATAGTAATCATTTCAGACTCCTCCATCCTGCCATATTTTTTTTAAAATTTTGTTATTTCCCAGTTCCGTTCTTGTCGTATCACCTACAAGACAAGAATATCATGCACATTTTAGTGATTGTAATTCTGCTTTATCTTAATGTAGTTCAGCTGATTTGGTTGAAATTGGGATTGGAAAGAAAATATACCTAAAGCAGTTGCAATATCTACTTCCCAGTAATTTCAATATCTGTGGCTAAGAAAGGGATTTGACAGCATTTAACAGCAGATCAAGAATGGTTTCTTTGGACTTCGAAAGGCATGCTTTTGAAGAGTTTCATTTTTGTATTTGATTCCAAGTTCAACCTGTTTTTTATGTTTACGTTTAGGACCGATAATTTCCCCAACTAATCTGAAAACTGGGACCACTAGTCCATGCCAGCTCAATCATTTGTAAAATCTTCGATCACAGGAATTGCAGGTTTGTAGTCTCATCATCATATTGTTAATTAATTCAGTTTAATATGTTTTTTCAGCTTATTCTTAATCAAAGTTGATAAAGGAAATATACAGGGCATTATTTACCCATGGCAATTAAGTAGAGCAAAAGTGGTAGCAGCTTAGAGGTTTCATTCTAGGGATAATACATGCTCACCCTATTTTCTTTTCTTTGTTGGTTGCTTAGATTTTTCTATTAAATTATTTAGATTTCATTTCAATGAGAGTTTTTTAAATACTTGTTACCAGCTTACTGCTACATCATGGTGACAATATTGTTCAACTTTTTTGACTATTTATCCATTTCTTTGTCTGATACTATCTCAACAACAAAAATTTTAATTTATTTGCATCTTATTAGCATACCATGCATGGAATGATAACCGTGATGTAGGGATGATGACCTTAAAAGAAGATAAGAATAAGGTGAGAGGCTATGGTTGTCTATCCAATCCAAGGACTTGCATGAACCACTGCCTTCTAAAGTGTAGTAGAATACTTGGACATTGCAAGGCTAATTCTTGCTTCTAGTTGCTTGGATTCTTCAAGTTGATTAGGCAGTACTCTAATCTCTGTTTATGGAATTCCTTCCCTTTATTACTATCTTTCCCACTCCTTCACTATCCCTTGAAAGTATGCATACATCCACCTTGCAATATGGAATTGGGGCTGTTCAACCAGTGGATTTTGGGTTTAAAGATTCAGGATCAAAGATCTGGAAATGATTTTCCTCCTCACATGCACCTTTGAGTATGTATTGGTGTCTCAAATGACATTCTCAATCTATTTTCCATTTGCATATTCCAAGGTGGATGTGTGCATACTTTCTAGTGGATACATAGAGTACTGTGAGGCAAAACACTGGATTCGATGGACAACCATCATGTCAGTTTGAGCTTATTCTCATCTCCTTCTAAGGTTATCATTCTGCATCATCATCATTATAACATGCATAGCATCTTGACTAGGTGTAACCAAATTAAAATTTTTATGTTGCATTTGAATTGATTGAAAAATTGGTGTTGCCTCATCTACAAAAATGCTAGGCTGGATCTGGTCTAGCTTTTGTAGGCTTTGTTTGTTAAGGATGATCAATCTGAAAGAATGATTAGACTTTCAGGTTCAACATTCATCATGATGTCCCTTTTTATATTGTTTTGTGAGATTCAGGATTAACAGCAGCAGAAAACTATTGAAAAAGGGTCATAAAATAATAGAAAAATATTGCCACTATGATGTAGCAGTAAGGTAAGATTGAGAATAACTGAAAAAGTTGACTCAACAAAGTGGTCAACCAAGATTTGTTGCAATATTATATTTTTGTTTCAAAAGTGTTACCTTAATTTTAATTTACAAACCATGTTGCTGACTTTTTTTTGTTGGGACAAGGGTAAGTTGATGATAATGATGAAACCAATGAAGAAGATGTAAATAAGTTTTTTGAAGGACATGTGCAAGTCTCAAAACTGTAGTAACCCAGTATACAATACTTTCCACTGCAATGGCTACCCAGCCTGCCATGGTCTCTCAGCTTATTCAACTCCTTGTTCAAGCTCATATCTCAGTCATTTCATTAAATTCTCAAAGTCATAAAAAAACATATACAAACCTTTTTTGTTATCAGAAAAAATTTGCATCCAAATGAAATACAAAGCTTTTTTTATTAAATTGCATTCACCTAAATGCCAGAAGACATTGGTTCTATATTCAGTATGAGTAGACAGCTACACCTTATTGACATCTAAATAATTGAAGAGAGCAAGCTAAACAACTAGCACAGAAAATAAGAGAATGTTTGATTTACCCCTGGAATGAAATAGTTGCAGTAAATAGCAGCAACATAATGCTGGGCTTCACTACACCATTGCTCAGCTTGTTTCTTTGTAGACCAAGTACCACCGTGATTCTCAGCTCTCTAATTCCTATCTTTCACATATTAAAACTGTCTCTAAATTGGGAATCTACCCTCTCTAAATAGGGAACCTGGTCTTGCTTGCACTGTACTTGTTTGCAATCATTGTATATGGTATCATATTTATCTAACAAACCCGTACACACAATGCACTAAGGAGATTTTATAGGAATCATCTTTATTTTATATTATAATGAATGCTTCAAACATAATGTGATCCTGCTTAGTGTTAAAAAAAGTATGATTATAATTTTAAACGTTACATTTCCCACTGTATATTTTCCTAATAATGTGATTTCCTAGACCTTGTAATAAAATTTTCCTGTTTCAATTTCAGTTTCCAATAATGACAAAGAGTAAGCCAAAATCAACATATTAGAGGGACCCATTTTCTGCCATTTCATTGACTTTTTTTTAAGACATATTGCTTTGTTATTTTATGTCATGGTAAAAACGCTTTTCTCTTATTGTGGCTTCTAGTTGGCTGGTTTGTTTGAATTACAGTTTAACATTAATCATTTCAAAATCCTCCATTCTACCTTATCTTTCTAGATTTTATTAATTTTCCAATTTCATCCCTCCACTTTTGTAAGGAGAAAACATGTGTCACCTAATGCGTGACAAGACAAGAATATTGTACATGTTTGAGTGAATGTAATTCTGCTTTTATCTTAATGCTGTTTATTTGATTTGGTTGAAATCGGGATTGGAAAGAAAACATACATAAAGTAGTTGCAATATCTTACTTCCAAGTAATTGCAATATCTGTGGCTAAGAAAGGGATTTAACTACAAATCAAGAATGATTTCTTTGGACTTCGACAGGTAGGCTCTGTAAAGTTATCTTTTTTCGTATTTGATTCCAGTTTCAACCCATCTTTTACATTTATGTTTAGGATAGAAAATTTCCCCCAACTATTCCCAAAACTACGCCTCCTAGTCCATGCCTGCCTAGTGTTTTGTAAAATCTTCAATTACAGGAATTGCAGGTCCATAGTCTCATCACCATATTATTAATTAGTCCAGTTTAATAGCTTATTTTAGTTTATTCTTAATCAAAGTTGGTAAAGGAAATATTCAGAACATTATTTACCCATTGCAATTAATTAGAGCAAAAGTAGTAGCAACACAGAGTGTTTATTCCAAGGGTAATACATGCTCGCTGTATTTTTGTTCTTTGCTTGTTGCTTAGATTTTTCGGTTGAATTATTTATATTTCATTTCAATGAGTGTTTTTCGATTAGTTGTTGCTAACTTACTGCTACATCATAGTGACAATATTGTTAAACTCTTTGACTATTTATCCATTTCTTTCTTTGACACTGTCTCAACAACAAAAATTTTATTTTGTTTATGCCTGATCAAGATAGCATGCATGGAACGATAAATATGATGCAGGGATGATGACCTTAAAAGGAAATAAGAATAAGGTGAGAGGCTATGGTCGTCCATCACTTGAAAGACTTGCATGAACCATTGCCTTCTAGAATATAGTAGAGTACTTTGACATTGCAAGGCTAATTCTTGCTTCTGGTTGCTTGGCTTCTCTGAGTTGATTAAGTAGTAATCTAATATATCTTTATGCAATTTCTTTCCTTTATCACCATCTTTCTCACTACTTCACTATCCCTTGAAAGTATGCATACATGAACCTTGCAATATGGAATTGGGGCTATCCAACCAGTAGATTTTTCATTTAAAGATTTGGGATCAAAGATTCAGAAATGATTTTCTTTCTCACATGCACCTTTGAGTATGTATTGGTGTCTCAAATGATATTCTCACTCTAATTTCCAGTAACATATTCCAAGGTGCATGTGTGTATACTTTCTAGTGGATACTAAAAGTCCTTTGAGGCAAAACATGGGATTCAATGGACAACCATCAAGTCAGTCTCAGCCTTATTCTAAGCTTCTTTTATGGTTGTCATTCTGTGTCATCATCATTATAACATGCATAGTATCTTGATTAGGTGGAAACAAATTTGAATTTTTATGTTGCATTTGAATCAGTTGAGAAACTGGCATTGCCTCACCTACAAAAATGCCAGGCTGGATCTAGTCTAGCTTTTATAGACTTTGTTGGTTAGGGATGATCAACCTGCAAAAATGATTAGACTTTTAGGTTCAGCATCCATTGTGAGGTCCCTTTTTATGTTGTTTTGTGAGATTCAGAATTAGCAGCAGCAGAAAACTATTGAAAAAAGGTCAAAAATTAATAAAAGAATGGAAAAATGTTGCCACCATGATGTAGTAGTAAGGTAAGATTGATAGTAAAAGTTTACTTAAAAAAGTGGTCGACCAACATTGGATTCACCAAGAAAAAGATGGTATAGACTATAGATGTTTTGTGACAATATTATGTTTTTGTCCCAAAAGTGTTACCTTAATTTTGATTTACAAGTTATGTAGCTGACCTTATTTTGTTGGGACAAGGCTAGGATGATGATAATGATGAAACCAAAGAAGAAGATGTAAGGGAGTTTTTTGGAGGTCATATGCAAGTCTTATCATTGCATCAGCTTGCCTGGCCTGCTATGGTCTCTCAGCTTGTTCAACTCCTCTTTCAAGCTCATATCTTAGTCATTTCATTAAATTCTCAAGTCATACAAAAACACACACAAACTTTTTTTTTTTATCAAAAAAAAATTTCTATCTAAATGGAATACAAAGTTTTTGTTATTAAGTTGCATTCAAACAAATGCCACAAGACATTGGATCTATATTCAATATCAGTAGCCAGTTACGCCTCATTGAAATCTAAATAATTCAAGAAAGCAAGCTAAGCAACTAGCAAAGAAAATAAAACAATGTTGAACATTGGCATTTATTACCCCTGGAATGAAACAGTTGCAATAAGTAGTAGCAACATAATGCTAGGTTTCACTGCAATGATGCCCAGCTTGTCTCTGTGTAGATCAAGTGCCACAATGTTTCTCAGCTCTCTAATACCTTCCTAGATTAAAATTACCTCTAAATAAGGAACCTTTGCTTTTGCTCGACTTGTTTGCAATCATTGTATATGGTGTGGCATTTATAAAACAAACCCAAGATCTTATAGAAATTATCTTCAATTTCCATTATCATGAATGCTTCAAACATAATGTGATGCTAAGTACTGTCAAAAGAAAGTATGGTTACAATTGTAAGCCATATATTTCTTACCGTATATTTTCCTAATAATGTGATTTCCTGGATGCAATAAAAATTTTCTATTTCCAGTTTCAAACAATGAGGAAGAATAAGCCAAAATTAACATATTACACTAATTTGAATCTTACTGACCTGTTTTTAGCTTAGTTGAGGGAAATGCCCTGGTTCCTCCTAAAAAAAATAAGAAAAGGTTTGAACTTGGAATTGACTCCACATGGATGGGTATATATAGTTTTGAAAAACATCACTATGTGAGTCTGAGGAACTCTTTTTGACTTACAGAATAAATTTTTGCTATGTTTTGCAGGTACTTGGATGTCTGTTTTGTTTTTGTTCCAATTGCAGCCAACTTAATTGACTGCATTTACATGTGCACCTCTTTTATATCATCACTGCAATAAAAACAAAAACAGAAATAAGCAGAATTGTGTTTATTTAAGTGTGTATATAATGTCCTTTGCCTTATCATGTGATTCCTTTGGTTCTCATGAACTTTGGTTGGCATTGAGAGTGTTGAAGGATAGATAATACAGAATTTCAGACTGAGAGATAGATATTGCAGAATTTCAGATTGTGATGAATGCTGAACTGAAATTAAAATCTGATTAATTCTGAAAGCAAATTAAAAAATAAAAGTAGACTGGCAGAAGAGAAGAAGCAATCTAGAGAAACAACACTTTTTGAAATGTTTGAAGAAGAAGCTTTAATTTTATAACTTTTTGCATGATGATACTTACAGCAAACTTATACTCATTGAACCAGCAAACCTATGACTTGAGAGCAAAACCAGCAATGAAGTGAATCATTGGCCGCTTAACTCATATGTTAAGAAGGTCAATCGTCAGTAGTTGAAAGCTTGCTAGATTTTCGAAATGATACTCAAATTTGAGTTTTTTTCATCTGTAAACAAATTCATATTTAAAAAAGGTCAACTATCAATAATTGAAAGCTTGCTACATTTTAGAAATGCTACTCAAATTTATGTTTTTCTCCATGTAAACAAATCACTTCTAGGAAACCAAATCATCAAGGATGTACATTGACATTATTTTTTTTACATGTTTGAGTTTTCATACGCTTGCTATGATTTAATATATTAAGAATGTTTAAAAGTTTTTAAGGTTTATAATTATTATTTTTAAAATTTTAATCAATTTTAATTAAGTTTATCAAGTTTATTCTACTATGATTACCAATTCCTAGTGTCACCATGAAGGAACCACAATAAAAATTTATAAATAAGCATATGCAGCTTCTTACATTAAAACACTATTTATGTTCATGGAAATCAAGAGGCCTTAGAGAGTTAGTAGGATAAACAAAAATAATTTTTACAAAATTTTGATATAATCTTAATGAGATTGCAAAAGTTATCCTAATTTAGTTTGAATTCACAGCCAATACATGTCTATAATAATTTTTGTGAAAAAGTTCATCTTTAAGAGTGTTCACTACAAAGGTAATATATGCCCACATTATCTTCTTTTCTTTGTTAGTTGCTTAGATTTTTCTGGTAAATTATTTAGATTTCATTTCAATAAGAGTTTTTCAATTACTTGTTACTAGCTTATTGCTTAGATTTTTCTGGTAAATTATTTAGATTTCATTTCAATAAGAGTTTTTCAATTACTTGTTACTAGCTTATTGCAACATCATACTGACAATATTGTTAAACTCTTTGACTATTTATCTATTTCTTTCTTTGATACTATCTCAACAAAAAAATTTTAATTTGTTTACACCTTTTCAAGATACCATGCATGGAATGATAATCATGATATAGGGATGATGACCTTAAAAGGAGATAGAAAGAAGGTAAGAGGCTATGGTTGTCCATCCAATTCAAGGACTTGCATGAACCACTACCTTTGAAAGTATAGTAGAATGCATGGGCATTGCAAGGCTAATTTTTGCATTTGATTTCTTTGCTTTTCCAAGCTCATCAGGCTGTAATCTAATATAATCTCATGTTGATGTTTATGGAATTTTTTTCCTTTATGCTGATGTCAATGTGCAACCCTTGGTTTTTGGGAAGGGATTTGTTTACTATAATAAAAAACACTATGTTGAAGAGCATCTTCATATGGCACAAGATTTGAAACACTAATACATATATTTTTGAGTTTAGTGGTGAATGATTTACTTTTTGTTGTTTTATTTTCTAGTAATAGGTTTCCTCTTTGAATGAATAGATGTTTTAGCATTGCAAATAGCTTTGAAAGTTATCATCATTCACCATAAAATTAAAGCTACTTGGTCTGTTCTTTCTTTCTTTCTTTCTTTCGATTCCTTCTTCTCTTTCGCAAGTCCACCCTTATTTTTTCTTTAAATTCTAGTTTAACACTAATCATTTTAGAATTTGCCATTTTGCCATATTTTTCATATTGCCTCTCCATCTTTACTTTGTTTCAATACTTTTTTTCCTTTTTCCAATATCTTTCCTATTGCTTCTCTATCTCTGATTTGTTTTAGTACTCTTTCAATGCCAACTTATGCATCCTTAACCAAAGAAAAGAATTCTCTTTGATTTGTTTTAATCCTCTTTCAATGTCACCTTATACATCTTTAGCCAAAGGAAAGAATTTTGACAACACCTCAATACAAGAACATCATATAATGAAAACAATCTTGCCCATTTTTGTTGGGTTTGATGGTACATATTAATGCAAATTAGCTAAGATTTCTAGAATGGGAATAAAATTGAAACAGACCTGCAATACCCAAGGAACAAATATTAGAATGGTTGCTTGCTTGATTTTACTTAAGTGATGCTTTCCCAAGTTATCTATACTCTTTCATGTGGAGTTGATTTCAAGTTCAACACTTTTCCTATTTTCTTAAAAAAGAAACTGAAGCATTAATGTAAACTACATTCCAAAATGGGTCCATAGGATTTAAAATCCAATTAAATGCACCATATTGTTGTTCGGCTAAGTTTGATATATTGTTCATTGCATTCTAATCAAAGATGGATTGATGGTAAGAACATTTATTTTATTATTTATTTTTGCACCTATATGATAAACCTAACATCACTTTGTTTAAAATTGTAATCATTCATTTTGGGACTATGTAGGATCACATCATGTTTAAAGCATTTATGATAATATAAAAGGTAGATAAAACCTATAAAATCTACATTTTGTTCATGGTTTTGTTCTATAAATACAACACAATTGGCATTCATTGCAAACAAGTAGAAAGATACCATTGCAAACAAGTAGAAAGATACCACAGAGTTGAGAAACCATAGTGAATAAAGTTTGTGTGAAAGTATGCATCCTATGTTATTGCAGGCTTGAGACTTGCACGTGACCTTGAGAAATCTCCTTGCACATTTCAATGATTGGTAAAAATAAAATTAAGGTAACAGTTTTTTTTCAATTACGTAGGACACATGATACTCACACACATGGCTTTTCAATTCTCTGTGACAAAAACAATATATTAAATTAAGCCAATTAACAATATGGTGCATCTAATTAGACTTTGAATTTTTAAGACCTTGGTTAGAGTGTAGTTCACAAATGCTAAAGTTTTTTAAAAAATGAAAAAATAGTTGCAATTGGAATCAACTCCATGTGATATGGATAGTTTTGGAAAACATCACTTTGTAAGTAAAATCAATAAGCAACGATTCTTCATTTACAAAGAATATATTTCTTCTTGTGTATTATGTGTCAAATTCCAATTTTAGGAAGCTTAGTTGCTTTGCATTAACATGTACCGTAAAAATACCATCATTGCAATGTGACCCAACAAAATTGGGTAGAATTACATTCATTGTACAATGTTATTGTATTGAGGTGTTGTCTATTTTAAAGAGAATTCTTTCCTTTAGTTAAGGATGTATAAGTTGGCATTGAAAGAGTACTAAAACAAACAAACAAAAAAGGGTGGATTTGCTAAAGAGAAGGAATCCAAAATATGGTAGACCAAGCAACTTTAATTTTATAGCTAGTTTTTGAATGATTATAATTTTACAAACTATTTGAAATGCTAAAACTTTTGGAAAATGGTAGAATAAGCAATTTTAATTTTTTGGTTAGTTTTTGAATGATTATAATTTTATAAATTATTTGCAATGCTAAAACTTTTGTTCATTCAAAGGGGAAACCTATCACTTTGAAAGGAAATTGGTGAGGAAGTAAATCATTAGTTTCTATTAAAAAATTATATCTGAAGAAAAGTTAAAATTTGAGTAGTGATTCCAACCTTGTGCTATATTTTGGAGATGTTACTCAAATTTGCATTTTTTACCTTTGTGAACAAATCCCTTCCAAGAAACCAAAACATTAGGGGTTTCACATTGACATTATTCAAATCCCATAATTTGAAGTAATACAAGAATAGTTGGAGTTTTCAAAAGCTTGCTATGTTTTAATAAATTAAGAATATATAAAGGTTTTTTGAAGTTTATAATTATTATTTTAAAAATTTCAATGAATTTTAATTGAGTTTATTGTAACATGAATAGAAACTAAAATTTTATTGCATCTTCAAACCCTTTGGATCTATTTCACAATAGAAATATGCATGTTATGAGTTTTGAAAACATCATGAAGAAAATTAACTAGGTATTCTTCAATAACATTTGAAACAAATTAACCAAATTTGCAATTGTAATATTTCATCTCTTTCTAACATGCTCCGATGTAGGATATTGTAGTAAAATGTGGGATTCATTTTCAATGCTATTTGTATGGCATAGTGCACATTAATTCTTCATAAGAAATTTTGTGCCATCTACTTGTTTCAATCGTACTTGATTAGGAATAATAACAAATAAATAATTTACTTTTGAATTAAGGCCTTGCCTAATGCTATTCAAATATAAATGTTTTTTGCCTTATACAATTTTCCAAAGTTTGTGATATGGTGCTTGTTTTACCAAATTGTGAACTTGGTTATGATTAGAATAAAGAATGTACTCTTGAATATTCTATTTATTATGCCATAGAATTCCATCATGAGGCTATCCTTTATCATGGGTTTCCATCATCACTTTTTTGATTCAATGAAGACATTGAAAGATAATGATTGTAGGCCATAAACAATTAAACTTTTATTAATGGACATTAACCTTATTTTTGAACATTATCATGGGTTTCCATTATCAATTTTTTGATCCAATGAAGATTCAAAAACATTACTTTTTTGATCCAATGGCCAAGTCGCAACAAATACATTAATGATGTTTAGACTTTTTGTGATCTCAACAAGGAGCCCTATCAAGCACAATATCCAATTTCTCTTTTAAGTTACTTCATTGAGAAAATGAGTTTAGAACCTACAAATTAAAATTCATGGTAGTTATTTAAACATTGGATAATTGTGGAATTTGATTATAAATGAATTAGGTTAATTTTTTCGTTAGTACTTAAATTAACATAACAATTTAAATCATGTTTCCTTTATTTCATCAAATATGAATAGGAAGATTTGACCACTACTTAATAAGTTGAAAAAATTAGTGATTTTTGTAAACTAAATTAGTCATGATATCTCCAAATATAACTTGTTTTCTTGTAATTAGCTAAAAAGTAGTCAAAATTGTTTTTTAAAAAGCTACAAATTAAAATTCATGGTAGTTATTTAAACATTGAATAATTGTGGAACTTGATTGTAAGTGAACTAGGTTAATTTTTTCATTAATAATTAAACTAACATAGCAATTTAAATTATGTTTCCTTTGTTTCATCATATATGAATATGAATAGGAAAATTTGACCACCACTAAATAAGTCAAAAAAGATTAGTGGTTTTTGCAAATTGAATTAATCATGATATCTAAAAATATAGTTTTTTTTCTAGTAATTAGGTAGAAAGGAATCAAAAATGTTTTAAAAATCTATGAATTTTTATCTCTTTTTTTTTTAGTCGTTATACTATGAAAAGAACATTGATTTATGAAGAGATTAATTCATAATGGGAGAAAAAAAATGCTGATATTGTCAAAGTGCTTAAAGATATTGTCAAAATGCTGAATCACAATAATATCTCACTGGTGGGAAACATAAATAAAAGACCAATTTTATTTCATTATATCGTATAGATTTCCATGACGTTTCTGCAGAAACACATTTGATAACAAGTAACACTTGAAAGGAAGGAAGACAGACACATGATAAGAGGAACTGCAGAGAGGGAAGGAGTGGGAAAAGATAGCGACAGAAGGATGAAATTTTCATAAACCATCGGTAATCTGTTAACTATCAGCAACAATAGAGGTCAAGTTTTAAGTAGCACAAGCTTTGATTGGGCAGATGCACGTCTCAGGTTCACCATTGACAATCATATGATAAGGTACAAGGCAGTAGCTCAGGGAAAGCACTGGATCGGATGAACTGTTACGGTTTCTCATCCTATTCTCATCTCCTTTAGTTATTCCTGCATCTTCATCATCACCACATAGATGCATTGGATTTTGAACAGGTGTAAACAAATTAAAATTTTTATTATTGTTAAGACAGTACCAAAGATTCAGCAGAAAGACATGGAGAACAAGTCAAAAATTAATAAAAGAATTGAACAATATTATTGCGGCCATGATGGAGCAGTAAGCTGGGATTGACAGGAACCCAAAAAACGGTTACTTTTCATTTTATTTTTACCAACGTCATCTGGAACCATCTCGACTACATGAACAACTACCGCGATTTCAGGATTACTTCTTCTGCCAAGCTTTTTAATACCTCTCTGTCTCAAATTGAAAACAATTCTAAGCAGGGAAGTTGCTATTGCTTTTTCTCTGCTCTACTTGTATTCAGTGAATGAATGTGGTGTGGTATTTATACGACAAAAAAGTGGACACAATGGAATGAAGGAGGTTTTGTGACTACGTCAGGTTTGTTTTCTTTTCTTTTCATCATTCTAATTGCAACCAGCTTTGCTATATTTACATGTAAATAGCTTTAATGTCTATCACATGAGAACGCTTACACTCAAAAACCATTCACTTTACACTATCACTGTCCAAGTAATTTCAAAAAGAACTCCTCTTTTAAAATAGAATTTAATATACTCATTGTGAAATGAATCACAGTGATATCTCGGTAAATAAAAAATTTTACCATCAACATATTCTATTTTTAAGTTATAGAGAACGCTTAAAAATTATGCACCGTTCTTTAAAAGGGTAAAATAAGGCAATGCCGAACTTTTTCTTTAGTGTGGCCTTCAAGTTTGTCGTATGTTGGTAAAAGTTAACTTTTTTTTTCATCACACTATCATCAATGCATTGCTGCATGAATTTAAGCAATTAATTTTAACAATTCCAAAAAAGAGTTGAATACCTGTCTCCTGTTCTGGTTAATGATTGTTTTTGCCATGGCAAATTGAAGCCTCCAGCCGAAGAAAATAGACACAAATTAAGTTGCTGCCCAAGAATGTGCCATTTATAATCGAAATTAATTGTTTTAAGAATTTTTACTCACAATCTAATGTGAATGGATAGGTTATTTATATGAAACCTTGTAATATCATCGTTATTAATTTTATTTAATTTAATAAATTAAGATAATTTTAAATTTTATAGTTTGTTAATCATTAATTATATTATGTTTAAAATAGAACAATGTTTACATTAAGCCTTAGATTTTATTGGGTTTAGGATTAATATTATTATTTGATTAATTAATTAATTTTAAAATTTTAAAATTTAACCGTTGAATATTTCTAAGGCTAAGTCATAAGGCAAGATTTTAATTTGAAAATTAGCAAATAATTGAGAAGCAAGAGGAAGTAGAAAATAACTCCAACAAACAAAAAGTGATTCATCAAACAATTAAGAAATATTGACGCAAACTCAAACCTCATCTATTTTTGCTACGATGAATATTTTAAAAATGTTGTAAGAGTATGTGAATTAAAATATGAAACTCAAATGTTTCATATCATATTGAATAGTTTTTCCCTTTACTTCTTTAGTCTTCCTTCCTAGAATTGGAATATGATAATATTTTTTGAGAAATTCATGATTTGATCTCTTTTGCATATAATCAAACCATATAATACCATATTCCTAGAACTTATTGGCAAAAGAAGTAATTCAAAGTCTTCCTCTAATATTAGTATTCTACAATTTATATCTTCTTGAAACATCAAATATCCATTTAAGCATTAGCATTTCTACCATATCAATTTATAGTTGATACCTCTTTTTTACCATCCAACAAGGAGGATGATTAGTGTTGGTTCTCATTCAAATTTTGCAGTTGATGACATTAACTTGATAAAAGCTAATAATTTGATAGAAATGCTTAAAAATCACATTAATTTTCCTTTTTTCTTATTAGCCTTTTATTTTTTTAAAAATAATTTTTTTAAACTTTGAAAAGAAAGAATAAAGTTTAGTAGTTTCAAATGTATTTACATTAAAATTTTCAATCACAAGTTATAACCATTGAATTAGAAAAAATTGATTTAATTAAAATTTTGGTTTCACATTTTACAATGGCACTTTTATGTTTTGCATTTTGTGCATTATTCTAATTCTTTATTTTCATGTTCATGTCCTATATCGAGATCCTTTTGGGTTTAATTTCTCCTTATGTCTATTGAGACTTTCTTAGATCTATTGGACCTATTGAACAACATTAATATTGGATCTAATTTACTTATGAGACCATACCATTAAATCACACCACCTTGTGTTCATTAAGGTTCTCTATTGGACTTATTGGACCACATAAATTTTACTTATGTCCCTTGGATCTATTGAACTAGATTGGTTTTAAAATTACTTTTACAAAATCTTTTTGTTTATAACATTGCCTATTGGAATTGATTCTATTGCTTGGGATTTTCCAATGCTAAGAATTTTACTACTAAGCTAAAGCTTCATTTTAAATAATGTTTAAGTATAACATCGTCATCCTAGTCTTATCCCAAAAAAATGGAATTGACGACATGAGTTCTTTTTTCCCATTTACTTTTGTGGGTTTGACACTGACCTTAGGATTTAGAGTTAAGAAGTTGGTGATTTATGTATCACTTTAAGTTGCAGAAGTTGGTAGCCCAATTGATCTAGTTTGAGAAAGGTCTAGGGCTCACGATGTAACTAAAAGCTTATGCATTGTGCTTGCTTTATGTATTTGGTTGCTCGAGATATCTAAGTGAATAAAGAAAGTGACATTAGTGTGAGTTCTCTTTCAAAGCATGAGTTGAGATGAGTGAGCAAGGGTGAAGCAAGCTAGGGGTGATAAACCTTGGGTTATCTATTTCTATTGTATTCCCCACCCCTTCTCTCCTCTCTCTCTCTCTTCGCCCATCCCTCATGGGGGGATTTTTTCTAGGTAGGTGGTTAATCTACCACATCAACCAAACCCCACTATTTTTGGTTAGACATCATTGAAGTAAGATCCTTTGGTTGATGCTAAGATAATGTAAACCAACATTATGACAAAGAGGAGTTGTAGAAGGGGGATGTTCTTGAAGCTAGAATATCCACTAAACATGGACTTATTCCTTTAGCATCACGGGTAAAGACATATAAATGTTTAGAAGCTTTTCTAGATATTCCTTTTGGTGCACAACATCTACAAGCTTACAAACACATAGCCATAAATGTCTATCATTATAGAAGGTTGGTCATGCACAAGATCATGTCAGTCAAGGAGAACAATGACTATTTGTTGCCACCCATCTCAACCCTTGATGTAAGTTATAGATTCTATAGTATTTGTCCTTAGAATTTCGAAAGTAATAACCAAAATGGCCAACCCAATAGAAAATGGCCAAGGTTAGTGTATACAATACTAATGGTGAAAAGTGCTTATAGTTGGTTGGCCTCATGTACTAATATCACCACATAAGTACTATGAAATTTTTTTTTATTTAATAGGGTTTCTTAAGTAGAATTTGGTAAGGTTTTTTTGCTAATATGGAGGAAATTTTTTGGAAGATGCAAATATTTCATTAAAGCTTTGGTTACTTCTTCTTAGGGCCAAGGGGCTTCTGGGGCTCATCATTTTGATAAGGAAGACAAAGAAAGACTCAAAAAAGGATTAGAATCTTTTGATATAATTAGGCCTCCTCTGGGAGCTAGTTGGATGACACCTTCCTCAAAAAGCAACTTAGTGGACAAACTATTTAGAGTTCTATTTAACTCCTCTAGACAAGCCTTAAGTGTCATACAAGTTTTAAAACTTTTTATTCCTTTGAAGAAAGCATATTTAAATTGGCCTTATAGTTTTGAATATATTGCATAGCAAAATAGAACACAATAGGACCATCTTTTTTTTTGGTTATACATAGAAAGATAAGAATAAATGGCTACTATTCTGGATATTCATCTCATTCTATGAGCTACTAGTTCTTTTCTTCTCATATTTAAAGCTTGGTTTTTTTGGGTGGTATATAAGGACAAGTTGTTCATTCAATTTCATATAAAGAAAGAGCAGATAAAGGATTTATCCCCTTGTCCCTCTCTAGTCGAGTGTGCTTAGAACCTTCAACAACTAGAATGAAATATTATTCAATCAAAAGATAAATATCTAGATTTTTATTTATTTTCAATTTCTTCAGATCATTTTCAATTGTTTGTTCATGTGTATGTTTGGTATTTCTTTTGATGGCTTTCCTAGAATAGTGATGAGTCATGGTCTGTCAGGCCTAGTTATCGGAGCCCTGTTATCTAATGAGTTTCGATATTGGAGCCCTATCATCTGATGAGTCCCGATATTGGAGCCCTGTTATCGGAGCCCTATTATCTGTTGAGTCTTGATATCGGAGCCCTATTATCAGACCCCCGATAAAAGGGCTACGTTAACTAGGCTACGTATATGAGGCTCCATATATGCAGCCGTATCAACACGGCCCTATCGACGCATCCACCCATGCATCGATGCGGCCCCATTTACGCAAAGTCTAATTTTAGCTATAAATAAGCACGCACCTGCCGTACTTAGCATCTTTCTAGTAGTTGTAGCAAAGCCCTTGCAGTTTGTTTCCGTAGGAGTTAGACTATTTTCCCAAGTGCATGCCCGTAGTGTAATGCTTGTAATTGTACGACACCTTTATTCAAGTGTGACATACTTGGACGTGCACATGACCGAAAATAAAGATCGAGATTACTTCATGATTGTAGCATTCACTTAGTTTTAATTGTTTAATTGTTATTATTATTTATTGTTTTCTTAGTTAATATTTCTTTACCATCATTTACTATTCTTGTTGTTAACTGTGGAATGAGTACAACTTAATCACAAGAATTTAAGTATGACTACTTGGTAACCCAATAGCGTACCTAGGATCTACGCGTGGTAATCCTAGTACTAGTCGTGCATGAGGTCCAAGATGTGTACATATGATTAAGGAATGGATGCTCATCGCACTTAGGCTAGCTTAGAATTCATTTCCTATTACTTATTAGTTTAATCAAGATTATTTTCCATTTTGTCTAGGAGTAGCACTAGTTTAGGATCACATCATACTCCTCACTCTAGACTAAACCATACGTGACAAAGAAAATACTAGTCTAGGTGGGAAGACAACAAACTGCGATCAATGTGTAACTATCTAGATACCACAACTAGCCTGTCCACGGAGTTCAACCAGATCGTGTGTGAACGCTCATATTCGTATGGTTGAGTGTAGGGATACCTCACCACTCATCATTGGCACCGTTGCTGGGGATGGTGCTAGTTATCTAGATTAGTTATATCATACAAGATCACTATAACAAAGTATTAACGACATATATTTTAGAAAAAAGGATAATAATAATAATTGCAATTAAATCACACACAAATTTACAACCATGTCTCTCTCACAAGACTATGACAACGCAACAACTAGTAGGGAAACTCATTGGAGAACCAACAAATTATATGATAATGAAGATGAAGTTTGGAGTACCCAATTTGATGTAGGGGTCTTTATGAGCATTAATGCAAACAACATCATCCCAACTCACAACTGCATAACATACCTAATGACGATGAACCCCTACTGGCCACTCCAAGCTTAACGGAAATACAAGAGGCTGTTCAAATAGCTCGCAGGCATCATAAGGAAAGTTGTCTACCCATGCTTGATTTAAACAACTTTCCCAAGTTTTTAGGAGGCTATGATTTAGATCTGAAACAACATTTACAAGCATTCTATGATGCCTGTACATGGAACAATATTGATAATGGGTGGCAAAAACTTAAGCTCTTTCCTCTGACACTCGTTGGCCAAGCAAAAGTATGGTATAGGTTGTTAAAACCAAAATCAATTTGACGTTGGCCGACAACGGTAGAAATTTTCAATGAAAGATATCAAACCTATGCAAGAGTGTTAGCCTTGAGGAGACAAATCCAAGAATGGAAACAAGCGCAACATGAACCCTTGTACATGGCCTTAGAAAGATATTATGCACTATTAAAGAACTGCCCAGGACATGGGTTCTCCGAGGAGAGGCTAATGTACCATATCATAGATGGACTCCGTAATGAAACAAGGGAGACCCTAGGGATGTACGCCTGAGGTCAACTATATGAGCTACAAACCCATCAACTCCAAGAGCTTATTAAGCGGATAGCAAAAGAAGAAGGAGAAATAGACAAATGGGAGAATGTTGAAAGTTCTCAACAGGACCAAAATCTCAACTTAACAAGGATCCATGATCATGAAGAGGAGAAATCCACTCACTTCAAGGAGGTGGAATCATCTTTGCCAATCCTACAATCACTAGATGAAATTGAGGCAAAGATCAATAAGATGACAAATTGGGTACATGAAAGATGTGGAGAATATGCCAACATTATTAGAGGAAGAACTTTGCCAAATCAAGAAACAGGACAGGACACCACGCAACAATCGAAACAAAGGGTAGAAGATAATAAGAATAAGAACTCAACTGCCAATTTCACATATTAATGTAACGTCTATCTATACAATCACCCCAAAGGCTAATGTCTAGTTTTGTCACATTTACATGAGCATTGGGGAGGAATGTTACATCCAAATTTCATACAGAAATATTAGGTTCAACCACAGTGGCAAAAACCTCAGTCGTGGGGGAGGCCACCACCAACTAGACCATACCCTTCATATGTCCCAACACCAAATGCTTATTATGTTCAACACCCTATTTCTCCAACAAGATAAGCATCCTCTACCTCACCTCATCATTATCATTCTCCTGAGTACTATCCACCCATGTCCTCTCCAACGAGATCACCACCTCATGTGCCTTACACTTCTCCTCAACCTCAATATTCTCATACTTCATCCCCTTCTACATCACCGCCAGCTATGCCAGAAGATTTTGCACCACAGCACCAACCCACAAACGTTACTTGTGTTACTACTGCCAATAGCATTGGAGGTCCTTTACAACATTAAAGGCATCCCTTCTTTAGACGTGACCGTCGAAAGGGACACCACAGTTCAGAAACCACTGTATCTACCAACTCAGCACAAATCCAACACTGTGGTGCATCTTCCTCTTTAAACCCAACGCCTCATGTTACCTTATCAAGGCCACCACTCAATACTCCAACAACCATGGGGCCCAATGAATATTGCCACATGGGGAGACATGTTGATCCTTGCATACCATCTTACGGTTACAAGTACCATAGTGGGTGAACTCCTTATAAATTAACCACATCTTATAAGTTGCCCAACTATGTCAACTCTAATAAAGTGTGTGAACTCCAATGGGATAAGTATGACTAGGTCCCAATATTTCCAACATGCAAGGATACTAACCTTCCATTTATTAATTCTAGCCATGCTCAACCATTTTGCTATGGGAGATATCCTTCATTCTAACAACACAAAATTAATAAATATTTTTCTATTTCTATAATTTTTCAACTTTTTGTTTTCCAGTTTTTCACCTTTTAATTTATTTTTTTATCTTTTTGTCTTTTTATCTTTTTATGAGTAATCTCATCTGCGAATAAACCACTCATGTGACTCATTGTTTGAGGTGTTATTCTATGCTATCAAGTCTCAAGTGACTAATTATTTGGATAGCGAACCCACCACATCCACCCAACCATTCTATTAATAAGAGGTTCTACTATGGGTACGATGATATTCTTGTCATCATGAAACTTAAAAGTAATTTTGTGATCATTATGCCCAGAGTGAAAAATGATGGACTAAGAGAGAATGGCCAAGGTGTGACATCAAGGGAACTTGTGGATTCTCTTTGGTGACATTTGTAGGTGCTATCATGCAACTTGGTCATACTAAGATCCTTGTAGATCAAACGAAAAATGGGAGTAAGAGTAATCAAAAGGTACTTAATCAAGGAAAGTCAATACTATTCTAGGGGGTCCCAATGGAAAGACATGCACCCATGCCTAAAGGTAGGTGGCTTCTCTGGATTAAGTACTTCAAGAAAAAAGGAGAGAGAGAAGAGAGTGTGCCAAAGAGGCCAAACAAAAAGTATGCTGCAAAGAAATTCCAAGTCACTCCTCCCTTGCACAAAACACCAAGTGATCATATGCCTTGCTGTCATGGTGCTCTTATGGTTGTCCATCATTAGATGAAATGATGCGATGTCATTGATTGGAGGAATGGACTTGATCTTGATTTTGGAGCGACATGCTAATGACACATTAATCATGCCCTACACTCAAGATTCATTGTGCCCTGAGTCAGTTACCTCATGTCCCAATCTCTACAATCCCTTCTCTGATTCATCCCATCTTGCTGTTCATGTATTTGTAACTCGTGTCTTGTGTAGCATTGAATTCATACCTCATCATGGTGGTATCTACATGTGTGTTTTTTGTTGCATCAGTATAGATTACATTTAACCCTTTTAGTGCCTACAAACATTTTAAGATGTAGTTATGCAAGGAAATTATAGGTTGGAACCTGATTTGGGGAGGACCCACTTGCTTGACTTTTGTAATTTATACTTTTTGCACACCACTACATCATTTTATAACCTCCAAGTACTTCATTGCCAAATCTATTCTTTCCTTTGTCATCATTTTATCAAACGTTCCTCAAAACCATTACGTGTCCTTTGATGTGTCACCTAAACAAGCCAAGCCCAACATTAAACTTTTAGGGAAAATTCCTTGAAAAACTTTCTAACTCTAAAATCACATTAAGAAAAGAATTCAACAATTACTTAAGGCAATAAGTAAGGTATGAAATAATTGAACTTCTTTCAATAACCTTACTAACAATTGATCTTTGTGTGATTATAGATGGCCCTTAAAAGAGGATAACAAGGAGGACCTTCTCAAGGTGAAATTAAATGCCCAGGGGGAGGCAAAAGCCAAGGACCTCATGTAGAATGTGTAGAGTAGGAGACACAATCATTTAGCATCCATCAAGGACCTCCTATCACTACACAAGCTGGCCAAGAAAAAGGAGGAGAGGTTAGGGCCCGATCCTATGAAGAGGAATGATGACTATTTGCGGCATGCATGTCAAGGCCAATCAAATGTTCCTACAGCTGCTGTGTCAATGGAAAGTGCTGACTCCATCAAACATTGGAACATTAGTATGGACAGCTCATAATCCATGGATAGAAGAGAAGAAATGTCAGGTTCTTCTTCAATGGTATCAATCTCAAAAGCTTGGCACATAGAACAAAGGAAAAGCACTGATGAGACGTGATATCGCATGCACCGCGATATCGCATCCCATGCAATATTGCGTACGCAATATCGCGTTGTCCCCTGCGATATCGCGTAAGCGATATCGTGGTCCACTGCCAAATCTATAAATAAGAGGTAGCACTCCCCTAATTTTCCATCCTAGGCTAGAAGTAGCGAAGCTCTGGTAGTTTGATCACTCTAGAGATAGAATATTTTTCATGTGCCCACAGTAGGAGTCCCCAAGTGAACGGATCTTTATTCGAGTAGCTTTGTACCTGAATGCAAATTGTGTACGGCAATAAATATGAGCTTTGTGGATAAACCTTGCAGTGCATGGAATAGGTTTATTACATGTTATTTCCTACCTGCTATTTATTACCTGCATTAGCGTGGCATGAGTACGGCTTGATTACGAGCATTGATGAATGTGTACGGCTAATCAAGAAATCGGCTGCTCATCGTGATTAGTCTCTCTCACCCTTGTCTCCTAGAACACGGGATGAGTACGACTTGATTACGAGCATCTACGGATGTGTACGACTTGATTACATGTTATTTTCTACCTATTATTTATTACGTACATTAGCGTGGCATGAGTACGACTTGATTACAAGCATTGACGAATGTGTATGGCTAATCAAGGAATCGACTGCTCATCGCCATTAGTCTCTCTCATCCTTGTCTCCTAGAACATGGGATGAGTACAACTTGATTACGAGCATCTACAGATGTGTATGGCTAGTTAAGGAATCAACTGCTCATCACGTTTAGGCTAATTAGGTGTCTTAGTATGACCACTTCGAGCACGTGCGTTATGTGTGGTGACCCCTAAAACGATTAGCATTTGGTAGCCACAGTTGCATAGTTCAGGGTGTGTATAGTAAGTGGGAACGGATGCTGATACTAGTTAATTTAGAGTTAGTCCTTAGTTAGAGTTAGTTAGCTTTCTCAACCCTTCGCTCTTAGCATAGAAGACATAAAACCATAAAAGACCATAAAAATCATATACCTCGGACTTACTTAACCATACACTGTGACAACAACAAGTAAGTCTGGGAAGACAACGAATGATTAACACCAAGTGTTCCATGGGGCGTTTAGGCATTTAGTCTATGGAGTTCTATCAGATCGCACATGCTATGCTCATTTCTGATGGTTGAGTGTAGGGGTACCTTGCCACTCATCATTGGCGCAGTTGCCGGGGACTAAGTGTTTGTGCGCCGAATAGAACATAAGAGATATCACTCACATCGTTGTGAGCCTTAACGATCCTTTGGGTTAATCAAGAAACAATTTATATAACGGTGAAATTAGCACACCAATAAAAATGTCTTCTTCTCATAAGAGCAACTCACCACCTAAGGACCACACATGAGACAGTCGACAACATAAAAAACATAACCAAAAATAACCAAGTCCTAAACAATACAAGATAGTTTATACTCATCCCGATGAGTATATTCTAGATTTTACTTTTATTCTCCATTAGGACGAATAGCTACAGTGGAGAGGATTGCAAGGTAACATTGTGTTACCCCCAGATCGATCAATCCCTCGGATGCTTTTCCGTGCCTTGGCACAGATTGGCATGCAAGAATTATTTGCTGAATACGTTGGTGAAGATCTTGACATGAGGGATTATTATCCCACAGATGCCCAACGTATGAGGGACTTAAGGCAGGTGAGTCAACATGCACTACTGAAGGGCAAGGTCCCACACGTCCTTAGCGAAATAGGAGATGAGGAACGCCTTATCATGGGTTCTTTAGCAAAAGATGTTTCCTCTCCTAACGATGGTGAGGAGGTTGAGTATCAGAACCTACGATCAAAGATACATATCCCTGGTTCTGATGCCCGTGAGCACCAATTGTTCACAGAGGGAACAACCACTTATGCTAAGGATGGGCACTTAGATCGTCACCACGATTGGGGCCGTAATAGCTGAAGAGAAGGCAAGAAACATCGTCATGGCGATGGTTCCCCTTCTTCTTCTCCTTCATCCCATCACTCATCCTCTCGTTCCACATCTGGGTGTAGCCACCATGAACATAAAGGTGAGGATAAAAGTAAGAAAGACGAAAGACCTCGATGGGAAAGTCGAGAGAGAGGACAAGGGCAAGGATGTAGGGAGAGTAGGGAACAACGCAAAAATCATAGGCGTCATGAAAGAGATGATCATGACAAACCTCTACTCGCAACCTGAAGTATGCTTGACATAACGGAGGCAGTTTGGATTCCCACAAGGCATTTAAAGGATAGCTGGATCAAGCGTTTAGACATGAATAACATCCCACGATTTGAATGGGGATACAGTGCTGATCCGTAAAATCATTTATAGGCATTCCACGATGCCTGTGCCTTGCAGAATATAGAAAATGAGTGGAAAAAACTTAAGTTGTTTCCAAGGACACTTACTAAGGAAGAAGAGAGTTGGTACCAGTGCTTAGAACTAGAAACCATCAAGAGGTGGAGTACGATGCTAGAACTGTTCAACGAAAAGCATCAAACGTACTTCAGAGTGTCCAATTTGCGTAAGCAGATCCAAGGCTGGAAGCAAGGTACACACGATCCCTTGGATGCTGCCATGGCCCGCTATTACACATTGTTACATCGCTGCCTAGGCCATGGGTACGCTTAGTGGGATCAACTCTACCACATCGTAGATGGGCTGAGGTATGAAACTAGAAGAACCCTTGGAACTTACACCCAAGGAAGACTCTCACAACTTAGAGTCCATGATGTACGTAGCTTGTTGGAGCAAGTAGCAAACAAAGAAGGTGAGCTACGAAAAAGGGAAAGTGCAGAAGAGTACAATCACGATCCCTCCCTTCGAAAGAAGGGAGTAAAGTTTTGTGATGAAGAGGATGAGTCACCAATCGAAGAGTTGGTGAACAGAAAGACCTTGCCGTTTCAAAAACTCACAACTAAAATAGTGGCTAAGGTAGATGACATATGAAGTTCCTTAGACTCTAAAATTGAAACTGTCTTAAAAATTGTAGAAGAGTCTAAGGTAGAACAAAGTAGTGACAAAGGTAAGAAAAAGTTGAGAGATTTAGGCCCTGCACATAACAAGGGTAAGGGAAAAATCACTAACTCCGATGTGGCTGTGGACTCTGACATAGACGATGATGGTGGATGTGAGATCTTCCATTATGACCATCCTAAGGGATGTTGCCCCATCATCTCACATCTATAGGAGTCTAGGGTGTATGTGCTTAATTCAAGACTCAACCAATGGCAAACACCCCAAAGGTTGCCTTATCCACAAGGTAAGCCAAGGCAGTTCCGCCAACCACTAACGTATTATCTAAGTGGAACTCCATCACAGCCCATTGGACAACATCAGCAGTGGCAATACCCACAGTCATGGGGGATGCCATCACCAAAACATTAGTACCCTTACCGGTAGCCTGACCCTTATGGATATTATGTGCAGCAGCCGATTTCTCCAAGTGACTCTATGAGTCACTCAACCCCCAATCGTCACTACCAAGTTCGGGAGTACTTCAGAAGGACTCCCTCTCCTCCGGGAGACTCTCCATACCCACACCATCCTCCTAATCCATCCGCACCTCTTCCACCACAAGTAGTTCCCATAACACCTCCTGCTCCAACAATGCAAGGGGAACTTCCTCCTCAACTGCATCAACATCACTCTAGGAGAGCTATAAATATCCAACCTACTGCTAGTGCTAACAATTGTAAAAATAGAAGACCTTACTTCAGAACCAAAAGCCCAGACAAACTCTCACAAAAATAAGTGATTGGGCCCATGTACACTCCCCCATCACCATCTAACACTTCGGAGAACCCTTCAGTCCAATAGAGCGTAACACATATGGTTATGTTAACGCATACCGTAACCGACTGGATTAAGGTAGGCCACCTTCCCAGGAAACTAACTGACCCTGGGAATCCCTTAATCTATTTACAAATCGCCGAGAACAAACCACATAGGGCTCTTCTTGACTCAGGTTCCAAAGTCAACTTAATATCACGTGAGATGTACCATGTCTGGAACCTACCACAACTTAAGACGAGCAACATTCAACTAGAGCTGGCAGACTAGTCCATCACCATTCCCTTGGGATTGGTGGAGGACATCATTACCATTGTGTGTGGTTGGTCTTACCCAGCTGATTTCTTGGTGATTAAAGTTAACAACAACGAAGGGGACTTCCCAATTATAATGGGAAGGGCATGGCTAAGCACAGTAGACACATGCCTTAGGATCCGTGATCTTTCCTTGGAAATCTCTAAGGTAAAAATTTGTGGAAAGATCGAGAAGAGGAAAGTTCCATGCATCACATACAGTGATTCATCGGGTGATGACATGGAGGAAATGCCTCCATGTGACAGGTGTGCTCTTGAAACTTTGAACCAAAGATGCCTGTATGTAGCAACCACACAACAAGTAGTAGACATCTCGTGGTTGACAGCTACTCGAAGGAGCAGAAAAATGTGCATGGAACGAACAGAGGAAACCCATGCCAACAATGAAGGCATAGACACATTGGAATATGAGCATCACCAACTTCCATCCCTTAATCTAAGATCATCAATTGGGAGAAGTTGGAAACTTCTTAAAAATTCAAACAGGTACTCATTATTTCAAATCGCTCCCTTTCCACTCAGTCATGGGGGAGATGGCCACCTATGCTAATCATATGGGGTCCTCAGTTCTTTTTCGATTTTTGCTTAACACATTTTTATTTTACAACATTTTTTTACACATTTTTGTTTTACAAATTTCTTTAACTTTTCTAGTTTTTGTTTTACAACATCGTTATACTTTTCCACTTTTTGTGTGTGCGTGTGTGTGTTCCACCCTGTAAGTTTGTCCCATAATAAGTGTTCTTCATGATGGTATGAACTGTTTTCATATTGATTGCTAATGTTTGATTTTTACCTTTAAGTCACAATGTTGATACTAAGGTATGTTTCTTTTGATATGGTAGGCAATGAGACCACTTCATCCATCTATCCACCAATTTCTATGGTCTCTCTCAGCTTGGAAATGTACAGTCCCATTCTAATAAGAACTTTAACGAATCGGTGACTAGGTATTTCTCAAACTAAGGAAGGACTCAAGGATTGAAAAGGGTGTGACTTCAAGGGAACTTGATGCTTTTGTGTTGGTCATTCTCTTGGATGCTTGAATGTTTCTTCTTGAGTTTTCTACCGTTCTGATGTTACCCAACTATTGGAAGCTGAGACAATAAAAATAATCAAGTCTTTGCATGGTGTGGTTCTCACGCATAAAAATAAAAAACACAAAAAAAAACCCAAGTGAGAATTCAAAG
>MNCI01021803.1:371641-402229 GCA_015680685.1 Gnetum montanum
ATGCGTTCGGCTAAACCATAAACTAGAGTAACGAGAATGCTTCCCCCAAGAGCCACNGATGTGGTTGGTTTGAGGCCGGAGTTGGAATGAGATTTGCCAAGTCACATTAATCATAAAACACACAAGGGGATGTACACCACCTTGTTCTTGGGATTCCATTCCATTCTCTCCTCTCCATCCTTCTCTCCATTGTTCACCTCATTGCCAGTTGTCTCATTAGTGTATATATTTTGGTTGATGCATTATTTTATTTTTGGTAAATTCTTGTGATTAAGACTTTAACTCTTGTTCCATATGACATTCCCAGGGCCTACGAACTCTTAGAATGTAGGTTTTTCAGGGCAGTAAGGGCATGAGCCTGCTTTGGGGAGAACCCACTGACATTCCTATTTGGAGCATTAGTTAACCTCTTTACCCTAACATTTTGCAATTAATTTTCCTTTGTTCATTACCATCTTAACATCCATTTCATCGATGCTATAGTTTTCCCTTTTTATCTATCTTTTTTACTCGTTTTCTTTCTCCATTCTAACACTACCGAAGGTTTGCGATTAGTCATGGGGGTACAGGGCCTGATTTTTTTGATTTTCTCCTAGCCCCAAAATTTTTGATTTTCTTCCTAACTCATACACCTTTGGTAGTCATCATTAATATATTCCTAGATCCATATCAGCCATACCACAACCTAGCCAATGGACCTACACCGAAGCAAGGTATTATTTACATGATGGTTCATTTACCTTTGCTAATATATGATTGTGTTGTGTGTGTAGATGACGGACATACAACAATGGATTGGATCTGGAGCAAACACTTGGAATGGAGCAGCATTGAAGCAGCTATGCAAGGAGTAAGATCGATGGCGCGCTTATGGATGGACAATGAAGGCGCAACTTGGCGTTGGCAGTAGCAACACTTCTCTCTCTCTCTCTTTCTCAGCTGCCAACAAAGGCCTGATGTCATTGTAATAAGGTGTTTACCCTTGTTGTCATGAACACCAGTTTTGTCAAGTCTTGTAATAATGATCTGTTCACATGTCATCCCATTAGTTCCATTCCTCTTAATAATTCCATACCTACCTGATATTATTGTAAGGAACTCGAGGACGAGTTTTCATTCAGTCATGGGGGTATGATGAGACGCGATATCGTGGCCATCACGATATCACGTTGTCCCCTGCGATCTCTGCAAAATCTATAAATAAGAGACGACACTCCCCTCATTTCCCATCCTAGGCTAGAAGTAGCAAAGCTCTAGCAGTTTGATCACTCCATAGATAGAATATTTTCAAAAAGACTGCAGTAGGAATCCCCAAGTGAACAGATCTTTATTCGAGCAGCTTTGTACCTGAACGCAAGTTGTGTACGGCAATAAATACGAGCTTTGTGGATAAACCTTGCAGTGCATGGAATAGGTTTATTACATGTTATTTTCTACCTGTTATTTATTACGTACATTAGCGTGGCATGAGTACGACTTGATTATGAGCATTGACGAATATGTATGGCTAATCAAGGAATCGACTGCTCATCGCCATTAGTCTCTCTCATCCTTGTCTCCTAGAACATGGGATGAGTACAACTTGATTACGAGCATCTACAGATGTGTATGGCTAGTCAAGGAATCAACTGCTCATCACGTTTAGGCTAATTAGGTGCCTTAGTACGACCACTTCGAGTACATACGTTACATGTGGTAACCCCTAAAACAATTAGCGTTTGGTAGCCACAGTTGCATAGTTAAGGGTGTGTACGGTAAGTGGGAACAGATGTTGATGCTAGTTAATTTAGACTTCGTCCTTAGTTAGAGTTAGTTAGCTTTCTTAACCCTTCGCTCTTAGCATAGAAGACATAAAACCATAAAAGACCATAAAAATCATATACCTTAGACTTACTTAACCATACACCGTGACAACAACAAGTAAGTCTGGGAAGACAACGAATGATTAACCCCAAGTGTTCCATGGGGCGTTTAGGCATTTAGTTTGTAGAGTTCAACCGGATCGCAGGTGCTACGCTCATTTCATATGGTTGAGTGTAGGGGTACCTCGCCACTCATCAGGCACCCATGGAGGAGCCACCACTATCGGGGATTCCATGAGTTCCACAAGTTTTGTCTTTTGTGTTTGTGTCCAAATTTTGTTTAATCGTCCACTGTGGCATGAATAAATTTCTAGTCAGTTAATAATCCCATACCTATCCACTGTGTACTCAATTAAACTTGTTCCTCACTTTCTTTAACTCGAGGACGAGTTATTATTCAGTCGTGGGGGTATGATGAGTCATGGTCTATCAGGCCCAGTTATTAGAGCCCTATTATCGGAGCCCTGTTATCTGATGAGTTCTGATATCGGAGCCCTGTTATCTGATGAGTCCCAATATCAGAGCCCTGTTATTGGACCCTTGATAATGTTGCCCTATTATTAGACCCCTAATATCGGGGCTGCATTAACTAGGCCACGTATATGGGGCCCCGTATATGCGGCTACGTCGATGTGGCCCCATCGATGCATCCACCCATGCGTCGATGCAGCCCCGTTTACGTAAAGTCTATTTTTAGCTATAAATAAGCATGCACCCGTCGCACTTAGCATCTTTCTAGTAGTTATAGTAAAGCCCTTATAGTTTGTTTCTGTAGGAGTTAGACTATTTTCCCAAGTGCATGCCTACAGTGTGATGCTTGTAATTGTATGACACCTTTATTCAAGTGTGACGTACTTGGACATGCACAAGACCAGAAATAAAGATCGAGATTACTTCATGATTGCAGCATTCACTTAGTTTTAATTGTTTAATTGTTATTGTTATTTATTTTTTTCTTAGTTAATATTTCTTTACCATCATTTACTATTCTTGTTGTTAACTGTGGAATGAGTATGACTTAATCACAAGCATTTAAGTGTGACTACTTGGTAACCCAGTAGCATACCTAGGATCTACGCTTGGTAATCCCAGTAGTAGTCATGCATGAGGTCCAAGATGTGTACGGATGATTAAGGAACAGATGCTCATTGCACTTAGGCTAGCTTAGACTTCATTTCCTATTGCTTATTAGTTTAATCAAGATTATTTTCCATTGTCTCTAGGAGTAGCACTAGTTTAGGATCACATCATACTCCTCACTCTGTACTAAACCATACGTGACAAAGCAAATACTAGTCTAAGTGGAAAGACAATGAACTGCGATCAACGTGTAACTATCTAGATACCACAACTAGCCTGTCCACTGAGTTCGACCGAATCGTGCGTGAATGCTCATATTCATATGGTTGAGTGTAGGGGTACCTCGCCACTCATCAAATAGTGATGTAGTAGCCTTTCTTTATAGGATTTTTATTTGATCTTCTTTGCATATGTGCAACCTATTTAAGATGTCATTCCTACAACTTATCTACAATAAAGGTCACTCCAAGTATTTCTCTAATGTTTGTATTATGCAGGTCTTTTTTTTTTGGTAATATATAATATCCATCCAAGAATTCACATTTATGCTACAATGATTTATTATTAATGACTATTTTGTATTGGCTAAAATTCAGTACCATATAAGATAGTAGGTTTGATTCCTATCATGTAAAATTTTCCCATTAGTTTTATTGAGACTTTTTTTTATCACATAGAACACCACTAACCTATCTTCATTTTGAACATCCTGCATAAATTCCATTTCTTATATCTTTAAAATTTTACCTTATGACTAGAACATTAATACTAGGAAGTAAAACTGTCACTAGTGAAGGATATATTGGCCTCAAATTATCACTTTTATTTCACCACTATTTATGTTGTTATTAAAATTGCATTCTATATATTTTGTCTTCTATTGATTTTTAAGCCTTTTTATTCTAAAGCATGTCTTTAATTCTTCATTTTTTAAAAAATAGTTTGTAGAGCTATATTTACCAACATAATAAAATCTACAAATAGCATACATTAACAATAAGGTGTTAGCTTAGTGGTAAGACTTTTGATTTGAAAGTTCCAAGCCATGAATTCGATTCTAGTGGGTAACATTGAGTTATAAAGTTCTAACTAAACTATATGATAATTATTTTAGGGTTCCAACACCCCCTACAAATAGCATACATTAAGGGATTCTACTAGTCTTGGTAAACTATATAAAAATGCAAACTAGAAATTATTAGTATTATTATTAAGTTGTTGAAATAATGTTAAGACTATGATTTTAAGTATATATATCAAAATAATCTTATCATAAAATTTCATTTAATTTTATAATTGTAAACATTATAAATTTTTAATATAAATTTATTATTTATGAGGTTTATCTTTAAAATAGTCATTTCTAACCATGAATTTTGAACATATTCATTACAATTGCCATAGCTAAAAAAGGCTCATAAGAGTATATAGGCAAGAATAAATATTTATTGCATTAAAGTACAAATAGCAAGAGGTTTTAAGGCTTTGTATGCTTTCAAAAACAAGTGTAAGGACTTAGGATTCTAGAAAATAAAATTTTCAAACTATCATATATCCTATTATATTGTATGGTTGTGTTGTTTGGAGTTGAAAAGATATTAAAAGAGTAAAAAAAAATTTTCTTCTTGATGAGTTAAAGGTGAAGATGCAAGAACTTTATTTAATTATGTGAATGTGTTTTATTAGCTAAGGAGAAACCTTGTACCAATTTAATGTATACACTCATACCTTACAAATCTCAAGGCAAGACAAATTCTCTAAAATTGTTCTTAAGGACTAACAAGACTATCTTGATATTTTTAGGAAATGTAATGGTTGAGAAAATGGTTGAAAAAATTCTAAGCACATTTGTAGGTTAATTAAGCAAAATTTTTTAACATAGTTGTGGTTTAATGTAGAAGACAAAAAATAATTTTATTTACATCATCACATTAAATGTAATAAACTAGCTATAGAATCTCATTATCTCATAGGTGTTGTTCTAATCAAGTTTTGGAGTACCATTAGCAAGCTTCGCTTAAGTTCACATTATCTTAGAATTGAAAGTGGGATATGGATTCAACTCCTTAGAAGAAGCCCACAAGGATGAGTTGCATGTGTTTCTTTTCTATTATGTAACTAGCCATTTGAAACTATGTTATAATATTACAACAAAAAACTCATATAATTTTTCTCTCTCTTTAATTTCTTCATTGATAAGTTGTAGGATTGAATGGACAATGCCCAACGTAGACAAGTTCTAAAAATAAGTTTTGAAGCAATTAATTTACCTTTTTATACAGATGATGTTGCTTTGATATGTATTTCTAAAAGAAGTATGTCTAATATGTTGTAAATTATAGAAAAATTTTACATTTCTTTTAATATGAAGTAGAAGAAACACACAATATAATATTAAATTTGTTGATTAGAATATACAAATTGTGGACTCTTTTAATTACTTGGGTCTTCAATATGTGAATAATTATAAATGGGATAAATACATTATAGACAATGTAGCATCAGTTAAGAATAAAAGTGATGTGTGCATTTAAAAACAAATATAAGGCACTAGGAGTTTGGGCTTGGAAGGTTAGAAAACAAATCTTTTAAATAGTCATTTATCTTATTGTATTATATGGATGGAAAATTTGAGGAGTAGGTTTTAGTGCTAAAAATTATAAGGCCATTGGAAGAGTATAGAAGATATTTTTACTTCATGAATAAAAGGTGAAAGTACCAAAACCCTATTTTTCACTTCTATTAGAGTGTAATCCACCTCTTTTAGAAGCAAAAGCCATTTCTTGGTTTATTGCTTTTACTTAAAAATTAGCAAAAATAAAACAAATAAAGTTTTAAAAGTATTTTTTGAAGACACAAAAGAGCAAGTATTATATTTCCAAGGGATATAATTATTGAAGATTTGAGGTATCTTATTAAAGGAGATATAAAGTAATTCAAAGCATACTTGTAAGTTATTTTAATAGTGGGTTCTAATAATGTTATGGTCAAATGTAAAAGGCAAGAAGAAAAGTTATTTGGAATGCATAAGATGTAACTAGTTAAACTCAGAAATTCACTATTTGTATGAGTTCATTGTTGATTCTAGTATGCACTTTGGTAACTCACTAACTCACACTCCATTCACTCTACTTGCCCAGGATGTCGATTTCAAGATAGACAAAAAAGTGATTTCAATAGGTCCAAATTCAAAGTGATAGAAGGCTATAGATACATATGGAAATATAGCAAATATAAGTGAAAGCTTAAAGACAGAGTTCAAATTTCAAGAAGAAACAAAGATCAAATGAAGCCAAAATAGCTTTTTCATAAACTAAGGAGCAAAGTGATGTAATTTATATTTAAATTATTATGCCACTTAAGACAAGATAATAGTTTTATTATTTTTACTTTTATTATAATATTGATGGGTGGATGTAATTAGAGATTGGCTCCAATCTCTCACGTCTCTTAAATTTCTAGCCTAATTTTCTAAAAAAAAAAAAGGCTTGACCCATCTTATTGTATTATGGCCTGATCATTTGACTATAAATATGTGGGCAAATCATGTTTGTAAGTGAAGTAATTCCACAACTTATCCTATAATCTCTTATTCTATTTATCATCTACAATCCCATTCTCAATTTCACAATTTATCTCATTACGAGTTCATCCATCCTCAATTCATCATATTTATCAATTCTCATTAATTGAAGAAGTTGAAAATCACATTTGATTCACATATGTGTAATAGATTTTAACCATTAAGTCCATTCACATTAATTCCAAACTTTGCAGGGAGGTAGATTATTGAAAGAGCTTTTTATATAGTGTTCACTCACTCCATAACTCTCTCAAATTGTAGAGATATTCATCTTGAAAATCAACAATTTCTATTATAGATGCTGAATAGTTTTATTTAAGACCCTTTTTTGGGGCCAAATTTTAATTATCAAATAAATTCCAATTAATCTAAAATTTTAGAAGCACATAGATTATAGAAAGAGCTTTCTAACAAGCACATGACTAGCCCAAAATCCTTCTGAATCATGAAGATATCGTAATTGCAAAATAAAAACAATCAAAGTTTCAAAATATTGGGCTGCAAAAAATTTGTAAAATAAAAAATATTTTCAAATCATCTTACATCCAAAAAATATAAATTCACATCATCTTGAGATAGAAAGTAAAATATGAATACAACTTAAAGAACACAAATAGGCTATGTGGGTTATGAGACCTTGCGGATAAACATAAGATTTTTCTTAGTTTTCTTCAACTTGAACATTTTAAACCAAAAGATAATATTATAGCTAAAAGTCTATATGATCATTTCTTGTTGAATTTTTTTGATAAAAATGTAACTATTATTCATTAGATCCTTTGTGTCTTTGGATGTATTAAAACTTCAATTTCATTGATTACAATTGTCATAGCTAAAAAGGCCTATGAGATTATGTTAGCAAGAGAAAAGCTTATTCTATTAAAAATTAAAAATACTCAAATATTTGTCTTCAATTGTTGAAAATGAAGTAAATTTGATTTAAGAAAATTTAAAATAATAGCAGCAACATTAAAAATATTTTTAATCATTTTCATCTTTATATACTTTGTGTGTTTGGCTATAAAAATTAGCTGAAGAATAATTTAAAAGGAAGAAGACAAAGTTATTACACTTATTAAATTTAAGATGTTCCTATGTGATGAGTGGTGAGGTACCCCTACACTCAACCATATGAATACGAGTGTGTACGCGTGATTCGGTCAAACTCTGCAGATGGACTAGTTGTGGCACCAAGATAGTTATACGTCGATTGCAATTCGTTGTCTTTCCACCTGAACTAGTATTTGCTTTGTCACGTATGTTTAGTCCAGAGTGAGATGTATGATGTGATTTCTAATACTATGCTACTCCTAAAGACAATGAGAAATAACTTGATTAAGCTAATAAGCAATAGGAAATAAAATCTAAGCTAGCTTAAGTGCAATGAGCATCCATTTTTAATCATTTGTATGCATCTTGGACTTCATGTACTACTTATGGGATTACCAAGCGGACATCACTTGAAGCACTACTTGATACGGTACTGGGTTACCACATAGTTACACTTAAATGTTCATGATTAAGACATACTCATCCACGTTAACAACAGGAAGTGTAAATGGAAATAAAGGAAATATTAACTGGAAAACATCAATAAATAATTAATAATTAAAGAAAATAAAAGCTAAGTGAATGGTGCAATGATGGAGTAATCTTGATCTTTATTGTTGATTGTGTGCGTGTCCAAGTACGTCATACTCGAACAAAGGTTCCAGACAATTACAAGCATCACACTGCAGACATGCACTCAGGAAAAGAATTGAAAACTAACTAAAAACTAACAAAAAGACTCTACCTAAAGACTTACCAAAAAGACTCCTTCATTGTGCACCTAAATGCTATATTTATAGGCTAACATAGGAATCATGATATCATGTATACGATATCGTATTCAGGCTACGATATGGCATACTCGATATTGTGTACCTGATATCATGGCTTGGCAAACTACGATTCATCATACCCCCACAATTGAACAAAAACATGTCCTTGAGTCAAAAAAAATGAGGAACAAGCTCATTTGATTACATAGTGAATAGGTATGGGATTATGGACTGACTATGGATTCCTTCATGCTGTAGTGTGGGACTAGATGAAATAAAATTGGGAAACTAACACAAAATACAAAATACAAAATTATTAGGAACTCATGTGGTTCCTAGTGGTAGTGGCTCCTCCATGGGCTTTTTACCCTTATCCTGTGCTCCAGGCTTTGGAAATGGATACTTTTGAAGGAGCGCCTGAAGATTTTCTTTCTCTATTTAGGGATCATGTGCCATCCATTCTAATGTTCCAATGTTTGATGGAGTTAGCACCTCCTATGGGCATGGCAATTACGGGAACATCTGATTAGCTTTGACGTACCATGCCACAAATAACCATCGTTCCTCTCATAGGCTTTGACTTTGTTTTTAAATTCCTGATAATCTGTGAGCCATTGAGCCAAATTTACCACAACATCTTTTTGACCTTGGGAGCTAGCTTTTACCACCTCTAGTTCAAAATTTGTTATCTCCAATTTCTACAATGTCTTTTTGTGTTTAACAAATTTTGTTTCATATTTGGCATAGGTGGTAGCTACCTATTTTTCCAACTCAGTCCTCAAGCATCTTGTTGTTAACATGGCCAAGTTGGCATAATGCAGGTTTACCAACTCCATGTATTCAGTGAGATCTTCAATCTACAAGTCTTGACTCTTTAATAATACTTGGTGGATGAAGGTGTAAGTGTCCAATATGGCCCGCTAGTCAATGTTTTGAGCACTGAAAGAGTTGATGTGGGTCTTAGCCATATGGATCTATTTTTTAATGATATGCTTATACATCCCCACTTGAACTTGGAAATGCTTCTTCAATTTTTCATGTCGCTTAGCTTCATTTTACCACGCGCTTATTTTAATGGCCATCATTTGACGGATGGCACGTATCTCCTCCATTGAGAGGATCATGTTCTCTTTGGCTAAGTGATTCATGTCTTGGTTGACCCTTGTTAGTTGTTCTCACAATTGCTGAAAATTTTCCTCAAGAACATTCTTTTATTTTTTAATTATTGTCAATCGAAGATTTTTGGCAACAAGAAGTTTATTTTCTTCTTGTAAGGCTTTAAGTGCTTTTGCATGTGCATATGTTTGGGCCTATGCTTTCGAAGCATCCCAATTTTCCTTTTTCTTTTCCATTGCCATCTTTTTATTCTTTTCTAATAATTTATTTAGTTGCTTTGTCCTAAATAATTCTAGCTAATTGACTAGAATAAGTTGGGATGGATCTTGTTGTTCAACTTGTAGGGCAACGAACTTTTCCTGGAGTCTTCTTAACTCATCTTCTATGTGTTCAACCCTAACCTCAACCATAACTAGCTTTCCCTTTGTAAAAATGAGGTCTAATTGTGCTACTGTGACATCTTGGGGGATGTCAAACAAGGACATCATTACTTGTCTAATTTGTAGCAAATGATCTAGAGCATTCTCATTCTCCACATGAGTCATTAAGGGATTGGCTAGAACTTGAGCATCATGTGCTCTTGTGAGATCCATCGATGGTACAACAGGGACGTTAAATGACTCTTTGATGTGGTCTATGACCACTTCTGCTACTTTGGTTGCATCTTGGTGTTGCATGACCACTACCGTGGTATCTTCACAAGTTTCTACTTGTACATGAAATTATGTAGCATTCCCAGAAATTTTTTGTGACCAATGTGACTCCCCTCCTCCTGTTTGTATCGAGACCTCGTCCCTTGCATGATTGATTGAGAGAGTGGGCTGTATAACATCATTGATTATCTTGAAGAGATTGGCCTCATTGCAACTTCCCCAACTGACCATTTCTGTGATGGCCCTGAGATAGCTCATCAACGGTTGGTAATCTTGTGGCGGTGATGGCGATTGGTCCTATTGGCCTATGGATCACATGTTGGGCCTTGCTTCTTATTGTTGATTAGGCCTCATGTTTGGAAGTTGGCTAGGCTCTACTATTTGAGGTGTAGTGGGCCCAACTCTCTGCTCTTGTTTAGGCTCCAATGTCTTACCAACATCTTTTCTTGGCGCTGGTGACTTTAGTAATTTGATATATGAAGCGTTTTGAACCTTTTTAAGGACATTAGCAGTGTACCCCAGAATTCTAGCATGCTAGCATAGCTTCCTAATTAGACTTGGAAAAGGAAATGCAAACTTTCCTATCTTGCATTCTTTGAACTACCTTAATATTTCTATTAGGTATAGATGGGGAAAATTGGCATCAACCTTGCCCATCAAGATTGCACTTCCTCTGGCCACATAGGTAGAGATCCTGTTTAGCCCCTTTGTTGGGAAGATGTGATAGGTGCCAATTTTGAAATAAATTCTATCTTCAAGGGTTAGTTCTCCATATGTTTTGTCTTCTTTTCCATACACCCTCTTTAGCCACACTTTTCTTGCATCAGCATCAGAGCAGGTGGATAGATGATCAACTTTGGGCCTTGTATTTGGAAGAGTCAAAACTTTCACAATGGCCTTCATGGAGAAATCAACTAAAATTCCACCAATGTCGACGGTGG
Organism: Gnetum montanum; assembly: GCA_015680685.1. Lineage (NCBI taxonomy): Eukaryota > Viridiplantae > Streptophyta > Gnetopsida > Gnetales > Gnetaceae > Gnetum > Gnetum montanum. Next base: position 382,700 of record MNCI01021803.1, read on the forward strand.
TGCCTTCCTCTTTATTATGCCAAAATTAATAAGTTTTCCCCAAATACCATTCTCCACTTCCTAAGAGGACATGCCATAGTGGAGATCCTCTAAGTTGATGTTTGACCAGCTCAGGGAAAAATTCAGTAAAAGGTCCAAAATTAAGTTCTATGATCACTATAGCAGATGTGGACCTTTCCTGGATGGCCTGAATGCATATTGGGGACAATGTGAGATGTTGTCCTTGTTTAGGTGTCCTACCTTCTCCACCTGTTACTTGCCCTGATTGTGTAGTAATAGGGGTTTCTTGATGGATGCTAAATGATTGTGCTTATTGTTCTGCATGTTTTGTGAGAGGTCCTTGGCCTTTGCCTCTCCTTGGGCATTTGGATGCACCTTGAGAGGGTCCTCCCTATTGTTCTCGTTTAGGGGCCATCTATAATCACACCAAGATCAATTGTTAGTAAGGTCATTTAACAAAGTTTGATTATCCTACCTTACTCATTGCCTTTAATGGATTTTGAAATTTAATTGCTTAGTGTGATTTTAGAGTTAGAAAACTTTTTTTTCAAGGAAATTCCCCTAAAAGTTTTAATGTTGGGCCCGATTTGCCTAGGTGAATTTAACAATAACTTAAATGATTTGGGTGAAGGAAGAAAATTATTTTGGCATGAGTTTTTAACATTTTCCAACAGGACTTACCCTTATAATATCCTTTGGATGATAGCAAATTTTGAAAAAGTTATGCACAAATTCTACCATACCCCTCTCCCATGACTGAGTTAAACACTCCAAGTTTAAGTAGGTTCGATCGGAAGAAAAATTAGAGTGTTAACGAGCGAGATATTGACGATTGAATGTTAGGCTCACAAAGCGTGAAAAATTATGGAAGAAAATGGTAACAACTCCCCTTGCATCAACAGTTGAAAATGACTTCTATGTGCACATGGGGCCCATATATATAGGTTTTGTTGACGTGATATCACGTACGCGATGGTGCAGACTCGATATCGTGTTAGACTTAATACTGGGTACTTAATATTATGTCCCTTCCAAAATAGGATACTTGGTAAAAGTAATGATTTTTTGAGATTTCCATGGCCAGAAATAAAGGATTTGAGGTAGATTGAAAGGTTTGGGATAATGTTAAGTGGACATTAAGGCACCAAAAGTGTAATGAAGTGGAATTATGCAATGAAGTTCTTAAATAGGGTGAGGAAAAGGGACATGTAGTGGTGCAAAGGAACGTTTGGTTGAAAGAATGATAAAGGAAAGAATAGATTAGACAATGTAGTACTCAGAGGGTATAAGATGATGTGGTGGTGTGTAACAAGTACAAATTACAAAAGTCACGCAAGTGGGTCCTTCCCAAAGTAGGTTCCAACCTATCATGCCCTCATGTAACCACACCTAAAAATGTCCGTAGGCACTAAAAGGATTAAATGCAATCCACACCTATGCAAAAAAACACACACACATGTTAAATACCACTGCAATGAGGTATGAATTATATGCCCCACAAGACACAAGCTAGAAATACTTGGATAGTGAGATGAGAGGAATTGTAGAAGGGATTGCAGAGATCAGGACATTAGGTAATTTACCCTGGGCACAATGAATTCTGAGTGTTGTGCATGATTAAGGTACCATTAGCCTATCACTCCAAGATCAAAACCAAGTCCATTCCTCTGATCAGTGATATCACATTCTTTCATCCCAATGATAGACAACCATAAGAGCATCACCATAGCAAGGTGTACGATCACTTGGCATTTTGTGCAAGGGAGGAGTGATTTGAATTTGTTTGCAACACGTTTTTCTTGATATTTTCTTTTCTATTTTTCTTCTTTCTTTTCTTTTTCTTCTTTTGGCCACTTTGGCACTTTGTCTTTCCCCAAAGATGATCTGGAGAAGCCACCAACCTTTAAGCATGGGTGCATGTCTTTCTAGTGAGACCCCCCAGAACAACATTGAGTTCCTTTATTGAGTGCCGTATCACAACTCTTACTTCCATTTTTTGTTAGATCTACAAGGATCTTAGTACAACCAAGCTACATGATAACACCTACAGATGTCACCAAAGAGAATCCACAAATCCCCTTGATGTCACACCCTTGCCATTCCCTCTTAGCTCATCACTCTTCGCTCTGGGCATAATGAGTACAAATTTACTTTAAGTTTTAATGATAACAAGAATATCATCATACCTAGAGTAGAACCTCTTATTAATAGAATGGGTGGGTGGATGTTGTGGGCTCACTATCCAAATAATTAGTCACTTGTGACTTGATAGCATAGAACAACACCTCAATTGACAAGTCTCATAAGTATTTTATTCATAGATGAGATTACTCACAAAAAGATAAAACAACAAATTGAAAGATGAAAAATTAGAAAATAAAAAATAAAAAAACAACAAAAAAGAATTGTAAAACCCCAAAAAAGAAAAAAAAATTTACTAATTTTTCTTGTTAGAATGGGTGATATCCCCCATGAATAAACCTTGGATCATAGTGAGAATTAATAAATGGAAAGTTTGAATCCATGCATGTTGGGAATATTGGGGACGGTGATATCCAAACCACTAGGTGTCTTTTGATGTGGTGGTAGGAATGTACCCAAATTGGGGGTTACACACTTGATTAAAGTAGGAATAGTGGAGAAGATTATAAGAAGTGGTCATGTGATAAGAAGTTGACCCACTATGGCAATCATGACCATAAGATGGTATGCAAGGATCGATATGTCTCCCCACGTTGTTATATTCATTGGGCCACATGGTGGTTGGAGTGTTTTTTAGTGGCCTAGATAAGGTAATAGGAGGCGTTGAGTTTGAAGAGGAATGTGCATCACAGTGTTGGGCTTGTGCTGAGTTGGAGGATGCAGTGGCTTCAAAACCATGCTGTCTCTTTCTACGGCCATGCCTAAAGAAAGGAAACTTTTGATGTTATGGAGGATTCCTACTACTATTGATAGTAGTAGCACAAGTAATGTTTGTTGGTTGGTGCTGTGGTGCCAAACCTTCTTCTACAAGTGGTGGTGATGTAGAAGGAGGTGAAGGGTGAGAATATTGAGAGCAAGGAGAAGTGTAAGGAACATGAGGTGGTGACCTTGTGGGAGAGGACATGGGTTGATGATACTTAGGAGAATGATAATGATGAGGTGAAGTAGAGGGTGTTGATCTAGTTGGAGAAACAAGGTAATGAACATAATAAGCACTTGGTGTCGGGTGATATGAAGGGTGTGGCCAGTTTGGTGCTGGCCTTCCCCATGACTGGGGGTTTTGCCACTGCAATTGGACATGGTAATTTTGTACAAAATCTAGATGTAGCATTCCTCCCCAATGCTCATGTAAATGTGACAAGATTGGGCATTGGCCTTTGGGGTGATTGTATAGACAAACATCGCATTGATACTTATGATTGGTAGTTGAGCCCCTATCCTTATTTTCTTCAACCCTTCTTTCCGATTGTCGAATGGTGTTCTATCTTGTTTCTAAGTTTGGCATCCTCTATTTTTTCTCATTGTTAAGGTTATTTTGCATGGTTTTCCCTCTAATAATGTTTGCATATTCTCCGCATTTTTCATGTACCCACTCCATTATCTTATTGATCTTTGCCTTAATTTCATCTAGTGATTTTAGTATCGGCAAAAATGGGAATGGTTCCACCTTCTTAAGGTGAGTTGATTTCTCCTTTTCATGATTATGGACCTTCATCACTTTAAGATTTTGGTCTTGTTGAGATTTTTTAATATTCTCCCATTTGGCTATTTCTCCTTCTTCTTTTGCTACCCACTTAATAAGCTCTTGGAATTGGTGGGTTTGTAGTTCATATAGTTGACCTAGGGCATACATCCCTAGGGTTTCCCTTGTTTCATTATGAAGCCCATCCACGATGTAGCCTTTCCTCGAAGAACCCATGGCATGGGTAGTTGTTTAATAGTGAGTAATATCTTTTTAGGGCCATGTCCAAGGGTTCATGTTGCCCTTGTTTCCATTCTTGGATTTGTCTCCTCAAGGTTGACACTCTTGCATAGGTTTGATATCTTTCATTAAAGATTTCTACCATTGTGGGCCAATGGAGAATTGATTTCGGCTTTAAAGACCTGTACCATACTTTTTCTTGGCCAATGAGTGTCATAGGAAAGGGCTTAAGTCTTTGCCACCCATTATCAATGTTGTTCCATGCACAGGCATCATAGAAGGCTTGTAAATGATGTTGTGGATCTAAATCATAGCCTCCTGAGAACTTGGGAAAGTTATTTAGATCAAGCTTGGGTAGACGACTTTCCTTACAATGCATGTGGGATATTCGAACAACCTTTGTTATATGCATTATGCTCTTAGTGGGCAATAGGGGTTCATCGTCACTAATTAAATCACGAGTTTGTGAGTTGGGATAATGTTGTCTACATTTATTTTGGCATTCTTGATTTTGCCTATGGGTTCAATTCTTATTTTTACATTGACCCTTGAGGAATAATCATCCATCTCATGACCTGACGTTGAAAGAGCAAAGGAAGAGAGAGAACTAGAAGACTCATCATGACTCTTATAAGTCTCCTAATCATCCCTTGATGTACTCTTGCTAACCAGTAAGAAGGTCCTAGGCCTTACAGGGCCCCTCATTCTATGGGATGTCCCATCCTCACTAGAGGTGTCTGAGTTGGATGACAAGAGTCCTTAAGTATTATTGGGGTGTCCATGAATATATGAAACTCCTGCATAAGATTGTGTACTCCAAACTTCTTCTTCATCATCATAAATTTCATTGGTTCTCCAATGAATTGCCTTGCTAGTAGTTGCATTATTGATGTCTTATAAGAGAGACATTGTCGTGAATCGTGTGTGACTCAATTGGATTTAAATTAATTTCTTTTGCTTGAAAGATATATCATTAATACCTTATTATAGCAACCTTATATGATATAACTAATATAGGTAACTAGCACCGTCCTTGGCAATGGCACCAATGATGAGCGGTGAGGTGCTCCTATGCTCAACCACACAAATACGAGTGTGTACACGTGATCCGGTTGAACTCTGTGGAGTTATGACACCAAGATAGTTATATGTTGATAATAGTTTGTTGTCTTCCCACCTAGACTAGTATTTGCTTTGTCACGTATGGTTTAGTCTAAAGTGAGGTGTATGATGTGACTTCTAATACTACACTACTCCTAAAGACAATGAGAAATAACTTGATTAAGTTAATAAGCAATAGGAAATAAAATCTAAGCTAGCCTAAGTGCAATGAGCATCCATCCTTAATCATCCGTATGCATCTTGGACTTTGTGTACTACTTATGGGATTACCAAGCGTACATCACTCGAAGCACTAATTAATAAAGGAAGTGTAAATGACAATAAAGGAAATATTAACTAGGAAAACATTAATAAATAATTAATAATTAAAGAAAATAAAAGCTAAGTGAACGCTGCAATGATGGAGTAATCTTGATCTTTATTGCCGATCGTGTGCGTGTCCAAGTATGTCACACTTGAACAAAGGTTCCGTGCAATTACAAGCATCACACTATGGCATGCACTCAGGAAAAGAATTGAAAACGAACTAAAAACTGACAAAAAGACTCGACCTAAAGACTTACCAAAAAGACTCCTTCACTGTGCACTTGAATGCTATATTTATAGGCTAACACAGGAATCACGATATCATGTATACGATATCATATCCAGCTGCGATATCGCATACCCAATATTGTGCACTCGATATCGGGGCCTGGAAAACTACGATTCATCACTATGCAAAAGCAAGAAACTTCATTCATATAGATACTTTTTGGTTCTTTGTTGGTATAATATAAATTTCCTATTTCCAACTTATTACCTCCATAACAGTTGGAAAAACAAGAGCAGCTTCCAATCAAATACTTAAGAAGAGAGTTCACATTTAATTTTAAAATTCATAATCTATGGATAGGAAAAATGACATAATAGATATTTGAAGCTAATGTGTGCAAGAGTTGAGGTAGTGAAAGAAAACCTAAAAGTTGATCATGCTTTAAAATAGATTTAGGTATATTTATTATAATGTTTACTTCCCTTGCTATATCCCTAGTGTTCCTCACTTTAATTATGGAAGATGTTTAGAATCTAAATATAAAATCTAATTGATTTCTAATTTTAGATGGTTATAGATCATAGATTGAGCTTTCTAATGAGCCCAAGATGACCCTAGAAGTCATTCAAATGACAAAGTTAGAATAGTTTCAAAATTTAAAAAAATAAACAAATCAAAGTTTCATAATTGAGTCCCCCCAAGTAATCTACTTGTTCCCTTTGTTTCACATTAGTCTTGGCCACATCTAGTTGGTTGCCCCCATTGTTATATTCATTAGAAAACCCTATAATATAAAGCTATGAAAAAAATAAAATGCACTTAAGTGACAATCATAAAACATTGTTGATATATTCATAACTACTTTTGGATAGCTTATGCTCATTGAGATGAAATTTTAATAATTCAATAGAATAAGCTAAGCAACTTGCAAAGAAAAACAATTAATGTGAGCATGGATTTGTTTTGTGGTGAATAGTTGCCATAAGTAGAAAGTAATGTGAGACTGAGGTTGAGCTTGATTGCAATAATGCCTAGTATTGTATTTTAAGCTTAATTTAAGGCCTTTAGGGCATTAATTTAACTTTTAAGCATGGGTTTTAAATGGTATAGACTAGCATTTGTTAGTTGTATGCATAGATATCATGCATATGAAATAAAAAATTATATAGAAGGTAGGATATGAATGGTGTTCATGAATAATGACGATTGATCTTTGAATATTTGCCTATGCAATTAGGGTTGGAATTTCAAAATTTTAGTATGCATCATTATGATCTTCTTTCAACTTAAAAAACATACGGTAATACATTTGTCTCATGTTAAAAAGTGTATCAATATACACAATTTAAAAGTATTATCACTAAAAGCTAAAATAAAATATACAAACTTGTTAACATAAATTTGTTACACTATAGAACTTTGTATTATAGCTGAAATCAATATTAAATATATATTTTTATTAACTTATTTTCCAGAAAGATAATCAATATTGTAAAATAGGAAAAGGTCTACATATTTTCTTATCTAAACTTTTATTTATTTTAAAATTAAATATCAATCTTTAAATTTTAAAGTAGATTGACACTTCTTTGAATTTTCTTAGCATTTTGATGATGCATCACCTAAAAAAATTGATTGTATATCAAAAATCAAAGGAAAAAATTATTTTAAAAGATGTCACGATTCCAACCCTGAAATGCCGTAATAGAGACTGCAATGATCCTTTGATGCACTAAACAGGATAAAATGAATCATGCCTTGTTCCATTCTTAAAGTTTAAGAGTCAAAGGTAGTTGACTCTGTACTAAAATGTGAACGCGTGGCGGAAAAGGCAAAGTCTTAGACTCGTGGCGCAAATCCCAGTCCAGCAGCAACGTTGTCAAGCGCTTCAGTTTGACCATTTCCTTCCAACACTTCTCTGGTAACCTGTTATGCCAAACCCAGCACATGGTATGCAATGACCCAATATTGCAAAAGTCACTGCACAACTCTTCCATTTCCTAGCAACAGTCGAACGACAACTCCCTCAATGAGGAGAGCATTCCGAAGCCCTGTGGCAGTCGGTTCAACTTTGCCAATATCAAACGCAGGATGTGCAGGCACCGCAGCTGCCCAAAGTAGCACTCGAAGTAGAGCTCTCGAATGTTGTTTGAAACTGCTGCAGTAGCACAAAACTCTGCCAGAATCTTCATTTCCACCTTTGTTTTCCAAAACAACAAAGTGAGAGCTCTTAGATTGCTCAACCTTGCGATGCTCTCCCAGGCACAACGGCTCACTTCTGTTGAATCGGAAATAGCTTCCAATTGCAAGTATCTCAATCCTTGCGGCATCTGATAGCAAAGGATTGAATAAATAATAAGTCATAATAATAATGTTACTGGTTAAGTTAAAATAATTGCTTAATTGATTAGTAGCTGCTGCCATCACTGCTAGGCTGGCAGGTAGTAGGTACCGCTAATAACTGTGTGTTACATTGCAGGATGAAGCCAAGGTTTGAATATCAAAAAGGTTTTTAAAATTTTTTCAAAATAAGCACATGGTTAAAAGGTGTCATCTATCTTATACATACAAATTAATTATTTTTTTAGTTTTATAATTATAAAAAATAAAAATAAAAATAATATAATTTATTACCATGAAGCCATTATCCATACTTCACTAAACTAGGGAGAAATAAAATACGTTCAACATAAATAATTAAATTTAAAAAGATTTATTTCTATCAATACTTATTTTATTACAAGTCTTACTAGTATTCCCTTCTTGTTTGTTTAGATAATAAATGATGGTTTTTTAGTATTTAATGTATTAAAAATGATGCTCAATGAATTTTTCTTTATTTACATTATTAAGCAACATCATTGTTATTTTACATCCAAATTATAAGAAGAAGTTAAATTCTAACTTTGAATGGAGTTTTGAATCTTCAAATCATAGCATTATTATGGCTTACCTGTTGCCAATTGACTTTATGGCAATCTTGGCCCTTTAGTGGTAAGATCATATATCTGATGGAGGGTGCCTTGTGTATGGCAAGGTTTGACCTTGACCATCCTGTGTGCACAATTAGCTTATCAAATGTTGTAATCTCATCCATGACTCTAGTTACAATAACATTGGGGGCCCACATCAGTTGCAAGTTTTTGGCCACCTCTTGTCGCAGCAATACCATGTAGCTTTCATTTGCATAGCTTCTTGTATTAAGCACCAGCGCCTTGATCTACATGTAGGATATTTAAAAATAAACAAAATTATTATGTAAAAAGATTTTGAAGAAAGAAATTTTAAAACTTGTAATCTCATTTAAATAAAGCTTTTGTAAATGTAAATAAAAATTTAGTTTTTCTTGAAAGATATGATAAAATATTCACCTTCTATGGTTTGAGTTTTTTTCCATTATTATGAAAATACCTGGATAAATCCATAAATGGACTCACTCAACATGTCACATCACAGCCAATTCAACAATAAACAAATACTAAGGGGATAGTAAAGAAAGCAGCAATCCATCCTTAATTAATATGCGGGTTTAAAAATCATAAGAACCATTCAATAAGTTGGAAACTATTATCTTGCTTACCTATTGCTATCAATCCTACAATTTTTGTGTAGAGTAGTACAATATGTTACTTTAAATTTATTAGATCTTACAAAACACCAATTGTTTCCAACTCATCTGTTCCTGTTACACATGGCCAACTCACTAATTACAAGACCGTAAAACAAATAACGGCATTTGATATGGAGCTTGAGATCATCCCAATCCCCAAGAAGGATCTGTAGCACGGATAAATCCAAGTGAATACATTACTGACGGTACGTACCTGTTCATCGTCCTGGTGTTGAACTGCCGCCCGTTGTGTGTGCTCCTCTTGCAAGGCTCCAAGTTGTTCGTCGTTGTAGGCCTTCATAAATACGCAGTTTTTGTTTAATTTGGTAATGGTAAAGTAACGCCACAGAGGAAAAGGGATGCGAAGGCCGCCACGGCCGTCTGGTAGAAGCATGCCCTTGTCTATTAGAATGTTTAACGTCAAACACGCCAAACTTTCCCACGATGACCATCTATATAAATATACGTCATAATCCACATGTTTCCAGGAACAAAAGCAATGATATGTAAAATAGCATCCATGTATTCCTGAGCCAAGAAGTCCTGCGTCACGAACAGGTCGATGACTTTTTGCCATTTCATATCATCATCTTCACCAGAAGAGACGTTGAGCAGCTGTTGCAGCGCGGATCGTGAGCATTGTTCAGCAGCAGCAGCAGCAATGTATTTACCGATCACTAGTAACCGCTCTGGCATACCTTTGCAAAATTTAATTATGTTCTTTACCGTTTCTGGAACATCATCATCATGAGCATGATAATGTGAATGGAATGATGTCGATCAAGCATTATCCTGATCCGCCGCTGTTGCTGTTGCTGCTTCCAGTAACATCATCTGCCAAGCACGACGACCCATACTTGATCTGGCAATCTCTTTTAATTTTTTCATTGTCTTTCTGGACCTCTTCTTCACAATCTCTTTCTCCTTTGATAACTACTTAATTTTCTCATCTTCAGAGGCTGCTAACATGTAAGAAAATAATTAATTGTGCAGAAAACCGGATTGCACAAATAATCAAAGTACAGAATGGGAAAGCAACTGGCACAAGAAATTCATATGCATAAATAATTGGAAATGCACAATGCCTGAGCTAATAGAACTAACCTTCAGCCATTGATGCCTCAAATTAAACTTGGTGTTCAGATTTTTCTTTCACACTGCTCTACAATGATGGTGTATGCAAACTTTAAGTGTCTGTGAAAGGGGTCAAAACTGCAATCCTGCTATGATTTGTGGTGCCTTTATTCTTCTATCAAGAATGAATTTATAGGTCACCAAATCGGTTACCATAAGAAAATTTTGAAAAATAAGAGACCCAAAACCCCATTCGGATGCAAAAACGTGTTATCCATTATCAAATATGGAGGCCACTTTATGGGATATGGAAGTGCATTATCAACAACACATTTTTACGTGATGGAGGCTATGTTATGGGATATGGAGGCCACCTTAATGTCGCAGAAATGAGGAAGCACGTTATCAACAATGCATAAACGTGTTGACATGAATTACAATCTCCCACTTGGTCTCTATATTTAATCAAATTCAAATTTCAAAAAATAAATGCATGAATCATGCTGATAGTTTCTCTCAATGTGAGTATTATCTTCTATACATTACAATGTATTATTTCTCAAAACTCAATTCCTTATATGGTAACTTAACTTTATGAATAAACCCAATGTTCATTCTAGGCCATGTCATATGTGTATTTTCTCTAATAACTATATGGATAAACCATATGAGAAAAAAGCACAACTGAATAAAAGTTTCATTAAGACTGTAAAATTGTACATACAACAAATTACATTATGGAACCAAGTCCCATCCAAACCACATGATCTTTAAATGACTTCAGTGGCATTCCTTTTGCAAAGGATCAGCTATCATTAATTCAGTGCTTATATGCATAATGACCACTCTGTTTTTCTTAATGTGTTCCCTTATGACTAAGTACTTTATGTCAATGTGTTTACTTTGACTACCACTCTTATTATTCTTAGTCATAAAGATAGTAGCTGAATTATCACAAAATATTCTTAATGGCCTAAATATAGAATCCACAATTCTAAGTCCTGTTTTGAAACTATTTAACCATACACCATGTGAAGTAGCCTCAAAACAAGAAATGAACTCTACCTCAATTGTGGAAGTAGCAATTAAAATTTGCTTTCCACTCCTCCAAGATATAGCCCCTTCAGTTAGCATAAAAACATAACTAGATGTGGATTTTCGTGAATCAACACAGCTAGTAAAGTCTAAATCAGAATAGCCAGTCACCTCCAAGGAGTCAATTCGTTTATACATAAGCATGTAGTCTTTTGTACCTTGAAGGTACCTCATCACTTTCTTTGTAGCCCTCCAATGGTTAATACTTGGATTGCTCTGCTATTTGCCAAACATTTCCATAGCAAATGCAAAGTCAGGTCTTGTGTAGACCTGAGCATACATAAGGCTTCTAACATCTCTCATCTAACTCTTCTCTAAATCATTCTTAGGGCACTGGTTCAAATCAAACCTGTCACCCTTTATAATGGGTGCTATACTTGGTGAATAATCTTTCATCCAAAACCTCTCTAAAACTATATTGATATAGGTTTCCTATGATAGTCTTAGAATACATCTAGATTTGTTCCTATGGATTTGAATGCTAATGACATAAGGTGCCTCACCTAGATCCTTCATGTCGAAATTCTTAGAGAGAAAATGTTTCACCTCATATAAAAATCAACTATTATTGGTTGCAAGAAGGATATCATCCACATATAGAACAAGGAAACAAATTTTGCTCCCATTGACCTTCTAGTATATACATTGATCCATGATGTTTTCTTCAAAACTAAATAAAGTGATGATATCATGGAATTTTAAGTACCATTGACAAGAGGCTTGTTTCATATAAACCTCTTCCTCTAAATCACCATTAAGGAATGCTATTTTCAAATCCATTTGATGTAACTCAAGATCAAAATGGGCAACCAATGTGATGACTCATCAATTGTCAGGCCTCGACATTGGAGAGAAGAAGCAACATCAAATATCTGATGTCGCCTCCTCTAGGTTGGCCTATAAATACAACACTTGGATGCCGCGTTGGGACATGAAGAGTAACAATAGAATATAGTTCTAGTTTTTAGTTTTTAGTAGTCTTTCTTAAATTTTTATTATTCCCAATGCATGCCCGCAGTGTGATGTTTATAATCATACGATACCTTTGTTCGAGTGTGACATACTTGGACACCTTACATGATTGACAATAAAGATTGAAATTACTCCCATCATTGCAACATCCACTTAGATTATTATTGCTTTCAAATGTTAATTATTCACTACTTTCTTTAGTTAAATGTTTCCATCTATACCTATTATTAAGCAAAATGCGTACACTTTAATCACAAGTGTTTAGGTATAGATACTTGGTAACCTAGTGGTGTATTGTTTGGCATACCTAGGGACATACGCTTGGCAATCCTAGAAGTAGTGTCATGAAGTCCAAGATGTATACGGACAATTAAGGGTAGATACCTATCGCATGTAGGCTGGTTAGATTTCACTTTCATTATTTGGTGGCTTAGTTAATCCATCTCTTTATCGTCATTAGGAGTAGCATAGAATTAGACAACATCATATGCTTCATTTTGTACTAAACCATATGTGACAAAGATACCACTAGTCCAAGTGCGAAGACAACGAACTATGATCAGAGCATAACGATCTAGATACCACAACTAGTCCCATCCATGGAATTTGACTAGATCATGCGTGAACACGTGTGATTCATATGGTTGAGCGTAGGGGTACCTTACCACTCATCATTGGTGCCATTACAGGGGATGGTGCTAGTTATCTAGATTAGTTACATTATACAAGATTGTTGTAAAGGTATTAATGATATATCTTTCAAAAACTATTAGCTCATACACATCGTAAACCAACAACAATGTCTCTCTCACACAAAAGTGATCATGCACTGTATAGCAAACATATTCATTGGAGAAATAATGAGATATACGAAAAAAAAAATTGAAGTGATCAGCTTTATGCAAGGGTTTCTTATAATCATGACCACCCTAACAACACTCAAAGGCTACATTCACCTAAGGTAGATAATCTTGGAGGAGATGACATAAGTCTTGAACTAGGGAAGGCCTCAAGGCCTAAGACCTCATTAGAACCAAGAAATGATAAATTAAGGGACCCTGGGGAACATCATAGAAGCCATGGAAATTCTTCTAGTTCCTCATCTTCCTCCTTTCCTTCAACATCTAGTTTTGATGAAGATGAACATAGGTATAGAGATAGAGCTACATTAAAGGGTTAGACTAAAAATTGGAATCAAACCACCAAGAAAGGTCAAAGAAGTCATCATGAACATAGACAACATCATCGAGATCAAATGAATAGAAATATAAATTCCCTCACAACCTGTTTGATAATGATGAATCCTTGTTGGCCACTAAGAGCCTAATGTATATCATAGAGGTCGTTAAAATATCTCATAGGCATCGTAAAAAGAGTCACCTACCCAAGCTTAATATGAACAACATTCCTAAATTTGTAGGAAGCTATGATTCAAATCCACAACATCATTTACAAGCCTTCCATGATGCCTGTGCTTTCTACAATATTGAAAGTGGGTGGCAAAAGCTTAAGCTATTTCCTAGGGTACTAACTTATAGAGTTGAAGTGTGGTATAGATTGTGGAGACCACATTCAATCTGATGATGGTCTATAATGTTGAAACGTTTCAACGAGAAATACCAAACCTATGCAAGGGTGTCCAGTTTGAGGAGATAGATCCAAGAGCGGAAGCAAGAACAACATGAACCCTTGGACATGGCCTTAGATAGATGTTATGCCTTACCGAATAGATGCCTAGGCCATGGTTTCTCCAACGAAAGGAAACTTTTTCACATTATAGATGGGCTTCATAATGAAACGAGGGAGACTCTTAGGATGTATGCCCCAGGGCAATTATATGAGCTCCAAGCCCATCAGATCCAAGAGCTAATCGAGCATGTGGCAAAAGAAGAAGGAGAGATATGCAAATGGGAGAATGTTGAGAAATATCAATGGAACCCAACTCTTCAAAATAAGGAGGTCCAAATCTATGGTGAGGAGAACAAAATTGCTCTCGATAAGGTGATTCCATAACAAACCTTGTAGATATAGAAATATATTGTTGAACTTGAAGCAAAGTTTACTAGGATGTGTAAGTGGATATGTGAAAATTTCACAACTCTCATTGAGATGGTCATGGAGAGGATCATGCAAAATAAGCCAAGTGATCATACTAAACAAAGGATACAGAACCAAGAAATAGCTAGGAACATTTTTCGGCAAATGGGAAAAATGGATAAAGAAAGTGAGGCTATAAACCCAACCATAGATGAAGATAATGGATGTGGCATCTACATATATGATCATCCGAAGGGTTATTGCCTAGTCTTGTTGCATCTACAAGGGTATTGGGTAGGTGCCTTAAATCTGAAGTTTGTGCAAAAGCACATGCCTAGGAGATTTTCTCTCCCACAAGGTAATTATAGACAATCCCACAACTGATCATACCATCCTAGGATGATCCATTACCAACCTCAACATAGTCATCAACCACAGTGGCAACAATCATAGTTGTGGGGAAGGCCATAATCAAATCAGCCATATCCACTAAAATCACAAGGATATTATGTTCAACATTCTGTTTCTCCAACAAGTTCTACATCCTTTGCTTCCAATTGTCACTACCACTCTCTTGAGTACCATCAATTTATGACATCCCCTGAAGGATCACCACCTTGTGCCTCTTACCATCCAATCTACCCTCAATATTCTCATAATCCACCTCCTTATATGCCATTACTAGCAACTCAAGAAGATTCAACATCACAATATCAACAAGTGAATGCTACTTGTGCTATGAATGTGCATAGACATGCTGATACCAGTGGGTCTCAACTAAAACATCAAAAATGTCCCTTTTGGAGGAAAGGTCATAAGCCAAAGAAAACCACATATGGACCCACCACATCATTTGAGCTAGCACAAGGCCAATTTAGTGCACCACCTTCCTTGTCTCAACCAACATCCTCTAACGATACACAAGGGCCACCATCCATTAGTACTCTAATCCCAAATCCAAATAATGAATCTACAAGTATGGAGAGACAAATACATCCATGCATACCATATCATGATCAAGGGTGCAATCGTGTGCTAGCCATCCATAATGTTAACACACCTAATACCTTGACCCACCATACATTTAACCATCAAGTGTGTGACCAACAATTTTTCTACCTAGCCACCACACCATCAATAGACACCCAGTGGCTAGGGCATGGATAGTTTCCAATGTTTCATACATGCATGGATCCTATTTATCTACTTATTAATCCTTGTCACAACCAAATGTTTAGTCATGGGGGTCATCCCCCATTCTAATCTTTAGGATTCTTAAGTGCTTTTCATCTTTTTGTTTTGCAATTTTTTGTCATTTTCCTATTTCTTGATCCAATTTTTCCTATTTCTTCCAATTTTTTCCCTATTTTTTTCATTTTCTTTGTTATGTAATCTCACTTGTGAATAAAATGATCACGTTGCCCATTGAGGTGAGGTTATCTCTATGGTTTCAAGTAATAAGGGACTAATTATTTGGACATTAAGACCAGAACATCCATCCACCCATTCCATTAATAAGAGGTTCTTTCCTTGGTCATAATGGTAATCTTTTCCATCATCTAAATTAAAAATAACTTCATAATCATTGTGTTCAAATAGAAGAGTGAAGAAACAAGGTGGCATGTAAAGGGTGTGACATTAAGGGGATTTGTGGATTCTCTTTGGCCACTTCGATATGTTCTATCATGTTGCTGAGGTTGTAACCATATCCTTGTAGATCTAATAAGAAATTAAAGTAAGAATAACTTAACAAAAAATTAAATAAACTTCTACGAGTCCCACTAGAAAGACATGTACCCATGCCTATAGGTTGGCAGCTTCTCAAAATCCATAAAAAAACAAGTGAAAATGAAAAAAAAACTATATATAATAAGTGTGTCATAATAAAGCTACTTCCTTGGACAAAATGCCAAGTGATGTTACTCCTCATGGCTATGATAGTCTTATGGTTGTCCACCAATGTAATGAAATGATGCGATTTCATTGCAATGTGGTTTGGACTTTGTTTGAATCTTGGAAAGTAGAACACATGGTTATTTAACCATTAATAACACACAAGGTTTTATTGTGACCATGGTAAGCCACTTCATGTCCCAAGTTTTGTAATCCTTTTTATCATCCATCTCATCTCGTTGTCCAGATGATCATAACTTGTGGCTTTGTGTAACATAGAGTTATTATCTCAAATTGGTGATTTTAACATGTGTGTTTTGTTTCATAGGTATGCATTGCATTCAGCCCCTTTAGTGCCTATAGAAATTTTTATGTGTGGTTACACAAGGGCATCATAGGCTAGAGCCTGATTTGGGGAGGATCCACTTGTGTAACTTTTGTGACTTATACTTGTTTGACACAACCACATCATTTTTCACCTTCTAAGTGCTCAACTGTTACATTTTATTGTTTCCCTTATCATGTACTTGATTTGTCCCATAACCTCAATTTCAACACCTTTTTCTTACTCATTCTAGTGCTTGTTTGCATCAATGACTCCACCTTATCCTATTTTTGATGCCTCAAATTGATTTTTCAGTTATCCCAGAATGATGGACTTAACTTCAAACCTTCTAGCCAATCATAGAGCTTCAATTTGCACACTCAGCTACCCCATTCAATGAAAATTTTTGGACCTCAACATTGCTTATCCAATGTTGGGTCTGATATGACGTCATGTACTTGATGTTGGGTCTATATATATACAACCCTCATGGTACTCAACATTTATTTTCATCATTTTCCACTAGGGGAATTGTTCAAATTTTCTCTTACAACTCAGAGCTCTATGTACTCATCTTCCGCTTACGATATTTAGCTCTATATGACTTTGATTTTTGTGCCATTTGGACCCACCTAAACCCAGAGTGTTCAAGTTAGTTGTGAGGGGTGTTTGTGTGTGAAAATTGCACTAAATTGCTAAAATTTGCTATTTCCCAGAAGGCATCATAAGGGTAAGAGTATTAAAAACTTTGGACGTCATCATGAATAATCAATCAAATTATTGCTAGAAACCTAAATTTTCCTAATCCATGGGCCCATAACCATCATTATAGGCACACATAAGGAAAAAGGAATCAATTACGAAGGGTCATAAAAGAAGATAGGATTATTCTTAAAAATTCTTCTAACTCTATGATCATATGCATTATGAACTTAATGAACTAAATGTTGGCACATTTAGCCATTGTATGGAACAGAGACATGAGATGGTTGAGATGTTCTGAAATATTACAATACAAATATTTGAAATGGCAAGATGTGATTGGGAAAGGTATTGGTTTCTATCATTTTTTTTTTGAATAAAGAAGGAGAAGAGAAAGAGATGGAAATCACTATGGGGATTTTAATGAATTCTCCCGTAAAAAGATAAGCATAAACCTTAGCCTTGTTCCAAAGGGGAGATGTTGATTTCTTTTGGGACACATCGCACAAATTAAACAAAAAATCATAATTTTTCACCATGGTATGAGCGCAAGGTACCAAGGCATCGCGCCTCTGGGAAGACCGCAATATTCACCGGCATTTTGCAGGTCACGATTGAGGGCAATGGTGCAGCAGTGCAGACCACGACCGGAGGCAACGATGGAAAGGGCAACAGAGACATCAGCGCGACGTTATTCATGCAGAGAAAAGAAAAACGCGGCTGCGGCAGTCATCAAAAAACAGAGGAAAAGAAAGGGATAGACATCAGCACTTCGTTTTTTGTTGGGCAGCAAAACATAAGCAATGTTGACCGCCTCTGTGACAGGTGAACAGGGCCACAAAAATCCTCTCATGCGTTGCCAAACCCTGTTGGAATCTGTGCTGTTCTAAAACCCTCGCCGTTCTAAAAACAAAAAGAAGAAGCTTTGCCGTAGCGGGAGGAGCCCTAATATTTACACATCATCACAAACTGCATGGTACAGACGGCACAATATTTTTGGGCAGTTGTAGGCCTGTGAATGCATTTCAAAAGGTGTTCTAGGCGGTAAAAGAAACAACAACAAATCGGCAATCACCAGTTTATCTGCCCTGGAACCTGCAATCAAAAAAGATATAACCATGCCCGATGCTAATGCCTTTGATATGGCGACGTTTCCTGACACGGCGGCTGAGCCTTCTCCTATGCCGGCAGTTGCTGGTAATGATTTTTGGTATGTTGAATCAGTTGCAGGTTCGGTGGCTTTGCCTTCGGGTTCGTCTTTCAGGTCATTCCGAATTTTAGCTACAATTATCGGGATGCAAAAAAATAAATTAACTACCACTACCACCAATAAGGTGGAGATTATATTATATTTCTATTACAAAATCGTAAAGCTTAGTGGCACTTAGAATTTAAAATTTAAATTAGATTAGATTAGGGATCTAAACAAAGTACATAATACAATACATATAGTGTGGAGCCCTGTTTTAGAAAATCTTGCTTTAAAACATTATTATATATAAGCCATTACCTATTAAAAATTTTCCATATTGATTATCCCATTTAAAGTCACATTAAAGTTAGCATAAAATGCTCCTCATTTTATGTATATTTCCTAACTTCCTAAATCACATAATTTTCTCCTACCTTATTGGACAAGTAATCCTCTGATTGGTTAGTCAAATTACTTAAGAGAGAAGATAGGAGAGATATTTTTGAGATATTTTTCCTAGGAAGAGGAGAATCTCATTTTTTGGGAAGTCTTATACACCACTTAGAAGATTTAACATCTCATTTTGAAGAGGCAAAATTAAAAAGATATATATGTGTATGAAGTAAGTTGCCACTATAGCTTGTATTCCTATGTATTTTCAAAATTATATTTTAAATTTCTATAATATTGTAACTACCAAGGCCACTTGTCAACTTCTTTTTCTCTTTGGTGGATGCAACCATCTAAAATTATTGTAACTTACCTAACTTGTTGGGCAAGTAACCTCCTAACTTGTTGGCCAAGTAATCTCCTAATTGGTTGGCCAAGTTACTTGGGAGAGAAGTTAGGTGAGATATTTTTAAATATGTAACTTCCCTACCTACCTTGGAACCCTATAAAAAGGCTTCAGGAGGGACGGAAGAAGAAAGGAAGAAAAAAGGAAAGAAGAAAAAAGGAAGAACAAAGGAAGAACATTGGATCACACTTGGGATCAAAGAAGATTTGTAAAGAAGATTGTTTGCAAGATGGCTTGCTAGAATAAAGATTTCAGCCTCTTTGTCATGGTCCT
>MNCI01021803.1:402659-417271 GCA_015680685.1 Gnetum montanum
AAATATTTGAGGTCTACACAAATCTGCTTTCTTTTCTTTTCTGCTTATTTTCATCGAATCTTGCTCTATTTCTAGTTTTCTTGTGGAACTATCTCTTTCTCTGGGGAAAATTAGGAGTAGATTTGCAGAGTTGTGCTCAAATGTTTTTGCAAAATTTTATTTATTACAAGTAGGTATTATAAGGACCACGTAGACTAAGCAGTTGAACAAAATAAAAAATTTTCAAGAACTCACAGTACTTGGCAAAGTTGGCTGAATCTCTTTAAAATAAGTCATTTGTAGTTCACACACAACGCACTTGTTACATTTTACACAACCACACGCCGCAACAGCACACACACATACTCACATTAACTACTGAGTTTATTTGGAGGTATCTGGGCCTTGGTGTTGCCAGAGACCAGCAAGCACCTAAATCCTGTTCGAGGACACTCGTTGGCGGTCGCGTCCCAAACGGTCGCCAACACTAAGGTTACGAGTAAGGTATAAATTGATGATACCAAATATAACCTTAGTAACACTTGATCTTTGCTTGATTGTAGATGGCCCCAAAAAGAGGTGCTCAAGATGAACCATCACAAAGAGCCACTAAGCATCCACAAGGTGGATAAGGTTAGCAAGGCAAACATGTAGAACACGTAGAGTAGGAAACCCAATCCTTTAGCATTCACTAAGTGGCTCCTGCTACTAGGCAATCAACCCAAGCGGAGGTTGTAGAACCATAGGCTCCTAAGCAGGGACAACATCTCATGTTACCCCTTGACTACCTTGTTGCCACTTTAGAAAGGTCCATGTTGGCTTTAGTTATTGTGGAAATGAATTTCAATCCATTCATGGAGTTTGCTCCAGAAGCGATTCAGACGTAACTTAAGGTGTTCCCATTGTGGTCCATTTTGTTGAATAGTGGCAAATGGTACCTGGGTGAAACTCATCATTTCTAGCACAATAAATACAAGGGCATCGCCATTAATATTTGTGGATTTAATGTCTCTTATTCAGTTAAAGAATTACTACAACTCTCAATCTGTTGAATGAATGGGCTAAGGTTGCTCATATGTCAACCAAATCCAACCTTGAGACTAAGAAATTATGGCTGAGATGGGCATACAGTAAGGAGGATAAAATGTGTAATGAAATGACTTTGGAAGAGAGAACATATTTCAAGATTGGGACTTACCACTTGTTTCCCACAAAAGGGCTTAATCAAATTTCAACTTATGTGGCCAAAGGAAGTGTCATTTTAATGGGTAAATTTGCAGTCAATCTTCTCCAATTTTATTTCACCAAAATTCAAAGGCATTTTGAAGAAAAGGAGGCAAGAAAACCAATACTTCTATTCCCTTGCCTAATCAAAAGGTTGTGCAAGTGCATTGGTATCTTGGGATATACCAATGATATCCCTAAGAAGGCTCAGAATGCCTCCTTTGCAAAACTTCTAAAACCTGTAGCACTAGGAAAAGATCTTGGTGAAGAATAACAAGCAGAGAAGGAGGTAGAGCCACAAGTAGAAACACAACACAAGCTTGAGCAGTGCCCACAGATACAAGCTCCACTACCACCACTACAAGACTATAGGCCCTTGATGAGCCATTTGCAGAAGATCCTTGAGGCAGTTAGCTGGGAAAGCAAGGATGAGTCCAACATCTTTCAAGTCATGGATGATGTTGTACAGCCCACAGTGTTAGCTGACCCAACACGGGGGGAGATCTTGCTACAATTAGGAGGAGAAGGATCCCAATGGTTATGGCAAATCTCTAGGAACATTGCATCTTTCCAAGTAATGCTTGAAATTGATGAAGATGCCATAGTTGTGGTACTACAACATGAGGATGCAGTAGGCATAGTAGAGGTAATCATAGATCATATCAAAGAATCATTTACCATGCCTATTGTGCCCTCGATAGATCTAACAGGAACCAGAGATGCACAAGTATTGGCCGAGACTTCAATGACTCTTGTGGTGCATGAGGATGCACTTAATCGATTACTATAGATAGGCCAAGTAATGACTATCTTGTTTGACAACCCTAGTGATGTCATTGCAACCTAGTCAGACCTCATCACCACAAAAGAAAAGTTAGTCATGGTAGAAGTTAGGGTAGAGCATTTAGAAATAGAAATACAAAGATTACAGGAAGAGCTAGTTACCCTAAGAGTTGAACAATGGGACCCTACCCATTTTGTTGTGCTAGACCAGCTTGAACAATTTAAGATGGAGTAGCTCACTAAGCTAACTAAGGTGAAGGCAACTGCTGAGTAAGAGAAAGAGAATGCAGTTTGAAATGCCTCTATTGCTAATGCGTAATCCCATGCATACAAAAGGCATTGACCACCATACAAGAAGAGAATAAGAAACTTGCTACAGAGAACTCAAGGTTGACCATTGTGGAGAAGAAAAAGAACATTCTAGAAGAAAGAATCCACTAGTTAAGAGAACAACTGGTGAGAGCTAACCAAGATATTAATAGATTGGCCAAGGACAATAAAACCCTCTCAATGGAGGAGGTCTATGCTATCTACCAAAAGTCAACAATTGAAATTAGCACATGGAAAAATGAGGTCAGAAAGCATGAGAAACTAAAGGAGCACTTCCATGACCAAGTAGACATGTACAACAGATTAATGAAAAAGAAATCTAGATGGCCAAAGCCCACATCAGCTCCTTGTCAGTGTAGAATCTTAAGTGGCAGCCCATCTTGGATAGCTATGCCTTGGTCCATCAAGTGAAAGTCAAGAATAAGGACCTACAAATAGAAGATCTAAAGGAATACATGGCATTGGCTAACCATAGATATGCCAACCTTGCCATGTTAACAACTAGTCACCCCTAAAATGAGCTAGAAAAACAAGTGGTAACCACCTATGCATTATATGAGAAGGAGTTTGCAAATTGAAACGATGCTTTGTAGAAATTGCAAGTGGCAAAATCAGAATTAGAGGTGGTCAAGGCTAGCTATTAAGGACAAAAGGAAATAGCCTCAAACCTAGCTAGAAGATTGATCGATTATCATGAACTCAGAGATAAATCTAGGGCCTTTAAGGAAGAAGGACAATAGTTTGCAGCTTGGTATGTGAAGGAAAATTAGATGTTCCTACAATTGCCATGTCCTTGGGACGTACTAGCAGTAGCACACATTAACTCAACAGCTTGGATGATACATGATCCATGAACGGAGGAGGAGAAGTTGCAAGCACTATTTAATCACTACAAATTACAATGACTTGGTGACAAAGGGAAGTAATTCATGAAAGAGTCACCACCTCTGGGCATCACATGAGCTTTTCAATTTTTGTTTCTATTTTGTAATAATGTGTCCCATTCTTGTGCTCCATCACTATGGCATGCAAAGAATCAAATGTTTATTCATTGTTTAAGTTAGTTAATAATCCCATACCTACCTAATATTTTGTAAGGAACTTGTTTCTCATTTTTTTTAACTCAAGGACAAGTTTTCATTTAGTCATGGGGGTATGATGAGTCATCATTTGTCAGGCCTAATGTTGAAGCCAAGAAGTGACATCAGATATCTGATGTTGCCTCCTCTAGGTTGGCCTATAAATATAGCACTTGGGTGCCTAGTTGGAACATGAAGAGTAGTAGTAGACGATAGTTTTAGTTTTCAATTTTTGGTAGTCTTTATTAAAATTTTGTTATTCCCAATACATGCTCAGAATGTGATATTTGTAATCATACAATACCTTTGTTTAAGTGTGATGTACTTGGACATGTTACATGACTAGCAATAACGATTGAGATTGCTCCCATCATTGCAACATCCACTTATATTATTATTTCTTTGAATTATTAATTATTCACTAGTTTTTTTAGTTAAATGTTTTCATCTATACCTATTATTAAGTAGAATGCATACACCTTAATCACGAGTGTTTAAGTGTAGATGCTTGATAACCCAATGGTGTATTGTTTAGCATACCTAGGAACATACACTTGGCAATCCCAGAAGTAGTCTCACGAAGTCCAAGACGTATACAGATGATTAAGGGTGGATACCCATCACATGTAGGCTAGGTAGATTTCACTTTCCATTTGTTTAGTAGCTTAGTTAATTCATCTCTTTATCATCATCAAGAGTAGCATAGAATTAGACAACATCATACACCTCACTTTGGACTAAACCGTACCTGACAAAGCTATCACTAGTCCAAGTGGGAAGATAGCGAACTCCGATTAGAGCATAATGATCTAGATACCACTAGTCCCATCCATAAAATTTGACTATATCATGCGTGAACGCTTGTGATTTGTATGGTTGAGCGTAGGGGTACCTCATCACTCATCACAATGCCATGATAACATGAAGGAATTCCTTCTTAGATATAGGAGAAAAGGTCTCCTTGTAATCTATTCCCTCTTTTTGAGTGAACCCTTTAGCAACAAATCTAGCCTTATATCTTTCAATGTTGTCCAATGATTCTTTCTTAGTCTTGAAGACCCATTTGCATCCAATGGCTTTTACATCATCAAGCAACTTGACAAGATCCCAGACTCCATTAGATGACATAGAGTTCATCTCATATTTCATGGCATCATACCACAAGCTAGATTCCTTATAACTCATGGCTTATGAAAATGTTTCAGGATCATTTTCAACTCCTATGTTGTAGTCAGACTTCTATAGATACACCATATAGTCACTAGGAATCGCTGATCACCTTACTCTAGTAGATCTTCTTAATGTTGGTTCATCATTCTCTTGAGGATCATGATGTTCAACAGGCTATTCAACAAGTTATGGTATCTGTTATTCAACTGAATCTACTACTTCTTGATCAATAGTTTGTGGAACTTCAATGATTGGTTGTTCTTCATTATGCATTTATGCTCTAGGCATATTGTGCACAAGAATCAGTCTATCATTTGAAATAGTGGGTTGAGCATTTGTATGATCTATTTCAAGAACAATGTTCCAAGATCTATTGCTCCCACTAATCAAGTCATTCTTAAGAAATTTAGCATTCCTTAATTCCACAAACCTAGTAGTATGTGATGGGCAATAAAATCTATATCCCTTAGACCATTCAACATATCCAACAAAATACCCACTTATGGTCCTTGGGTCTAGCTTCTTTTCTCATGGATTATAGAATCTTACTTTAGATGGGCATCCCTAAACACATATATGTTGCAAACTTGATTTTCAACCTTTCCATAATTTAAATGGTGTCTTTGAGACAGCCTTGGTTGGAACTCAGTTTACTATATACATCATCATTTTAAGAGCTTCAGTTCACAATGAATTAGGAAGCTTGGAGCTACTAAGCATACTCCACACCATGTCTAATAATGTTTAGTTTCTTCTTTTTGCCACACCATTCTAGTCTAGAAAACTAGACATAGTGTACTAGGCAAAAATTCCATGCTCTTGAAGAAACTTAACAAATGGACCAAGTGCTTGTCCATCATCAGTATATCTACCATATTATTCACCACCTTTATCAGATCTCACTAACTTTATTTTCTTACCACATTGTTTCTCTACTTCAAATTTAAACACCTTAAATGCATCTAAAGCTTCACTCTTGTCATGAAGTAGGTAGAGATACATATATCGTGAGTAATTATCAATAAAGATAATAAAATAATTTTGACCATATGCATCCATATCTAGACTACAAATATCTATATGTATGATCTCTAATATGTCTAAACTTCTCTTGGCATCTTTCTTTGACATACTAGTGTGCTTTCCTTTTATGTAATCCACCAAATGCTACCCGATTGAGCTATTCCTACAATGATATACCAAATTCTTATATGATGTGTTCTTCAGGACTACCATGTGAAGTATATTATGGAAGATATTTATCATCCCCTTGAAGCACAACATCTAGGGGATTGAACAACACTATGAATTTTTGAAGGAACAAGGACTTAATGATTCTTCATTCCTATTGTACCAACAAGCTAATGGGAACCCTTCTCTAGGGGTTTTCCATTCAATGAAACTCCTCTCTTTGACTTCAGTGATGGAGGTCAAAACTAGAACTTGTAATCCACAATTCACAATCCTAGTTCTGGTAACAAGAGATCCAATGACAAAGAAGGATCTAGAGGGGCAACTTAAGATAGGGATGTAGACAAAAAGAAAGATCAAGGTCGTGGTTACAATCACTGAAGAGTTGGTAGCAGGTGTCATGATGGTGTTGGTTCCCCTTCCTCTTCCCCTTCTACATCATCTTCTTCTAGCTTAACCATGATCATAGAAGGTGAGACTATGATGGAGGTGATCGAAATGAATGAAATGATCGAGGGGACTATTGAGAAAGATAAGATCAAGGGTGCAGATGTTCAAGAGAGGCACATCACCATGAACAAAGGGGTAGTCGAGGACCTCATAAGCACCATGATGAAGGCCTCAATAAGCCTCTATTTGCCACCCAAAGTATGCTTAACATCGTAGAGGCAGTAAGAATTCCAACAAGGCATGTGAAAGATAGTTGAATCAAAAGGCTAGACATGGAAAACATTCCTTGATTTGAAGGGGGATATAACTCTAATCCATAGAATCATCTCCAAGATTTCCAAGATGCATGTGCCTTGCAAAACATAGAGAATGAGTGGAAAAAACTTAAGTTGTTCCCCAAGACACTCATCAAAGAAGTAGAGAACTAGTACTAGTCCTTAGAGATGAAACCTATCAGATGATGGAGTACCATGCTTAAGTTGTTCAATGATAAATATCAAATGTACTCCAGAGTGTCCAACCTCAAAAGACAAATCCAAGGATGGAAGCAAGGAACACATGAGCCCATGGATGCCGCCATCGGTCGATGCTACTCTTTGATGCACAAATGTCCTGGCCATGGTTATTCTCAACTAGAGCAACTTTGCCACATTGTAGATGGGCTTTGATCAGAAATGAGGAAAACTCTTGGTGTCTATGCCCAAGGGCGACTATTAGAACTAAGTGCCTATCAAATAAAACAATTAATCAACTAGGTAGCCAAAGAGGAATATGAACTAAGAAAAAGAGAAAGTGCAGAAGAGTATAACTACAATCCTTCCATTCGCAAGAGGAAGCTTTGATTCTGTAATAATGAGGATGAGTCTGTACTTGATGAGGGAGTGAATAAGAAAACCTTGCCACTCCAAAAATTTTAATCTAAACTTACAGCTAAGGTTGATCAATTATGGGATTTCATGAATAGCAGATTTCAAGCTATCCTTAAAATTGTTGAAGATTCCAAAGAACAAAGTACAGATCATGAGTGCAAGAGGCACAAGGAAGCTAAACATGCCTATCATAAAGGTAAGGGAAAAGTTTCTACAATAGATAGAGTTACAGACAATGAATTAGATAATGATCGTGGGTGTGACATTTGTTAGTATGAACATCCTACAAGATGTTTTTCCATTGTGTCACACTTACAGGAGTTTGGGATGTATGCCTTAAATCCACGACTTACACAAAGGCAAACATCTAGAAGGTTACCTTATCCTCAAGGTAATCTCAGGCAGTTTCACCAGCAACAATTGTATTATCCAAGTGGAGCTCCACTGCAACCATATAAGCAGTATCAATAGTGGCAGCAACCACAATCATGGGCACTAGCACCACCAAGGCAACAATACCCTTACTAATAGCCTGATCTATATGATTACTATGTTCAACAATCTATGTCTCCACATGAATCTTCCAATCACATCGCTACTTTTTAGCCTCACTACCACCCTTCTGACTATTACCGAAAATATTCTTCACATGAAAGAAGGGATACCATCTCTTACCCTTATCCTCCTCATATCCCTACACATACTCCTACTCTGGTTGCACAGCTACCACTAGCTCCACCTATGCAGGGTAAACTCTCAACTAAACCACAACAATGCAATACTATGAGGACTATTAACCTACAACTAAATCATCAATTAGATGGTCTGAATACTTGATCAAAGAAAAGACCTTTCTTTCAACCCCACAGTCCACCTAAGCCCTCTCATACACTTCTGGTTGACAACCTTGCTCTTGCCTCTCCCTCCTCTATATCAAATTCATTTGGGCCTCCTTCAAAAAAAAATCTACCTAGGATCCATACTATAATGCTCACTCACATTGTATCTAATTGGATCTATGCTGGAAATCTTCCCAAGAAATTAGTTGATCTTGGAAGTCTTCTAATTTATTTGCAGATTTCTGGGAATGAACTATGCAAGGCTCTTCTCGATTTAAGTTTTGGTGTTAATTTAATTTCTCATGAGATGTACACTGCTTGGAACCTACCTCCTCTCAAGAAGAACAACATAATATTAGAATTGGTAGACCAATCTATCACTATTTCATTGGGATTGGTAGAAGACATTATGACCACTGTCAATGGATAGTGTTATCCTGTTGATTTCCTAGTAATCAAAGTGGAGAATTGTAAAGGGAATTTCACAATCATCATGGGAAGGGCAAGGCTAATCATCGTCGATGCAAAATTGGACATCAGAGATCTTTCCTTAGAAATATCTAATGCATTTGGAAAGATCAAGAAGAAGAGAGCTTCATGCATTAGATACAGTGATACAGGGTGCAATTATGTGTAGAAACTTTGGATCATAAAGCAAGCATCTATCTCTACCTACAAGCAGTGTGCATTAAAGGTAGAAATTCAAAGGTGTCTATACACAAAAACCACAAAAAAGGATGGCACCCAATGGCTAATCACTGATTTGGAAAGCAGCACACTTTGCATGGAACCAATTGAGAGCCAGACATGTACATATGTCACAAGCATGGATGAACTCGAGGAAGTTCATCACTAACTCTCTAATGATATGAATGATGATACTCATTGGGAAGAGTTGGAAATTCCTAAAACATTTAAATAAGAGCCCCTTAAATTGAACATGCTACTGGTCAAAATGGAATATGTGTTTTTGAAAAATGGGAAGCCGATCATAATCAATGTCAATCTTACTTCAGAGTAGAAAAAGATGCTATTGAAGGTAATTGAAAAATGGTCAGCAGCTTTTTCTTGGTCATATCTTGAACTCACAAGGATTGATCCTAGGATATGCTAGCATTGCATCTACACTAACCCAGCCATAAAACCAAAAAGACAACTACATAGACGATTGAACCCCAAGCTGAAGTAGATTGTTAAGGAGGAAATTGAATAGCTCCTATCCCATTGTAGATAGTGAGTGGGTTAGTCCACTTGTAATTGTGTCAAAGAAAGGTGGCAAGTGGTAGGTCTACATTGACTTTTGACTATTGAAAATGCAACATTCAAAGATCATTTTTTATTGTCATTTGTTAACCAAGTGCTTGACACAATATCTAGGCATTGTTATTATAGCTTTATAGATGGTTATAGTGGCTATAACCAAATTCAAACTTCACTAGAAGACCAAATAAAGATAACATTCACAAGTCCCTGGGGGACTTGCATGTTGTAAGATGTTATTTAATCTATGTAATGCTCCTGCTACATTCCAATGCTTGGTCCTAAGCATTTTTCAATAGCAAATCAGTACTAACGTGGGTCCTAGACCACCTTGAGCAAGTGTCAAAATGATGTGTTGAAATTAGCTTGTAGCTCAATTGGAAAAAAAGCCACTTAATGGTCCTAGAGGACATTGTATTGGGGCATAGAATATCACAAGTAGGAATTAAGGTAGATCTTGAAAAAATAAGGGTCATCCAAAGAATAACCTGCCACCCATAAACAATTAAAGATGTTTGGTCATTCCTTGGACATACTAGCTACTATTAGTGATTCATAGAGAATTTCTCTAAGATTGGTGGAGCTAACTAAGAAAAATTCTCTCTTTGAATGTGAGAAAGCATTCTTGCAACTAAAAGAGAAGTTTATAGAAACTCCAATCCTACAAGCACTTGATTAGTCCAGACCATTTCATATCATGATGGATGCATCAAATTATGCCTTGGGAGTAATGCTGATGCAGTTAGATGACAAGAAACATCCATAATACATCACTATGCTAGTTGAAGTATTGTGGGTGCACAACTGAACTACACCACCACAGAGAAAGAATTGATGGCAATGGTGTTTGCTCTAGAGAAGTTCAAGAATTATGTGCTTGGATACAAGGTATTTGTGCATATGGACCATAGTGCCATTTGCTTCCTGATGAATAAGCCAATGGTGAGCCCCCATGTCATATGGTGGCTAGTGATCTTGCAAGAATTTAATCTTACGATGGTAGATCAAAAGGACATTGAGAATGTGGTCGCTAATCACTTGTCTTGGTTACGATGGGATGACAAATAGGAAGAAAACCCACTATCTAACATGTTTCCTAATGAACTCCTCTTTTCTAGGGCTATAAATAAACAAATGCCCAATGAGCCAAAATGGTATGATGGCATTCTCACCTATCTACTCACTCAGGAGCGTCCATAGGGGTTGGACCACTAAGAGAAATAACAGTTTCTTCACTAGGTGAAACACTTCATGAAGATTAATGGACACTTCTACAAGGTGTGTGTCAATGGCCTAGTTTGTTGGTGTGTCACTAATTTTGATCAATTTCTTGTTCTCTAAGATGCTCATGAAGGTCCTTATGGATGACATTATGCTGGGACATGCATGACCATTAAAATCCTAATGGTAGGATACTATTGGCCAACAATCTTCAAGGATTCTCACCATTACGTTCACTCTTGTGAATGATGCTAATGAGATGGTGGAATAACTGCTCAAATGGAGGGACCTCAATAATGGATTCAACCATTGGAACCATTCGACATTTGGGACATTGATTTCATGGGTCCCATCACAACCATGTTAAATAAAAAAGTGTACATCATAGTCGTTGTTAACTATTGTACAAAATGAACAGAAGTAGTAGCCATCATCGATTGTACATCCTCTACTGTTACTCGGTTTGTACAAAAAAATGTTGTAAATAGGTTTAGTGTGCCATGTGCATTAATTTCTGACAATGGAACTCACTTTACCAGGACTACTTTTTGGAAGTTCATGTAACTCTTGGGGGTTGAACATAAACTCACAACACCTTACCATCCCTAAGCTAATGGTCAAGTTGAGGTTACCAATAGGTAAATCACAAGAATACTAACAAAAACTATTAGCAAGTATAGGAAGGATTGGAGCACAAAACTCAATGATGCCCTTTGGGCTTGCTACTCAATGTGGAAACTTCTTATAGGCTATTCTCCCTATGAGCTTGTGTATGGAAAATTACCAACACTTCCTATTTAATCCAAGATTCATACACTTTCAACTACTTGTGATCTTGGCCTTGACTTAAGTCTAGCCCAAAAAGAAAGGCTAATGAATCTCAACATGCTAGATGAAAATTGATTAGTAGCCCTATCATCTAACAAGTTGCACAAAGCCTACAACAAAAAGTGTCAAGACCTAAAAATTAGAAAAGTCAAATTTCAACTAGAAGATAAGGTTCTCTATTGGAACCCCACACATGTACCTCAATGAACTAAGTTTCAAACATTGTGGGAAGGACCTCACATTATTTACGAGACTTTTTCGTCTAGGGCCATGGTCATCTACAAACTTGAGAGCCTAAAAAAGAAACAATTGGTCAACATCTAACAAATTAAACCTTTCCATGAGCATGAACCAACCAATACAATAAAAGCCTTATCAGATGGACATCCCCACTCCATATTTTAGATCTCCTCCTTTCAACTTAGTAGTGGGGGAAATGGCCACCCATGCCAACCATACAAGCAGCTCCTCAATTTTTCAAATTTTTTATTTTACAACTTTTTGTTTTACACATTCTTTATTTTACATCTTTTTGTTTTCATATTATTAATATTTTCTAATTTTTGTTTTACACCATTGTTAGTACATTTGATATTTCTTAAATATTTTATACTTTCTTTTATATTTTCTTTTATTTTATTTGGTGTGCTTTTCTAACTTTTTGTTAATAAGTACCAAGTACATTGGTAATGTGTTACTTGATGGTGGTATGTACTAATTTTGTTATTTAATTGTTGGTGTTTGGTTTCTAGCTTTAAATTTCATTACAGATGATTAGGACATGGTTTCTTTTTCATGCAATAGGTAGTGAGTCCACAACATCCACCCATCCACAAAATCTATGGTTTTTATTATTTTGGAAATGTGCAGTCCCTTTTTCATTAATACAAATTTAATAAATTTGTGACTTTCTTAGTTTCCAGAATTGGGAAAGATTCAATAGTTTGAATAAGGTGTGGCTTTAAGGGGATTTGCAATTCTTTGTACTTTTCTTTTTGCTTGGGTGCATGTGTGTTTTCATGAACTTCTTACCATTTCATGCCGATCAATAAAAGGAAGTTGAATAAGTCCTTGCATGGTGTGGTTCTCATTAGAAAAAAATGATGAGGATTCAAAGCACACCCCTTGGAACAAATAAATGCATACGTCCTCGCATGGTGTGGTTTTCATTAGAAAAAAATGATGAGGATTCAAAGCACACTCCTTAGACAAAATAAACGAGCTACAAGCACTAGTTATGAGACTAGTCTCCTCTAACTAAGGCCCTTCCTCACTTCCTACTTCTTCTCTAATAAGGAATGGTGGTTGTTCTGTGGGAGAACTCTCATGTCTCAAGGAATAGATTAGTCTTAGAATGTCGATGCAAAGTCACTAAATGTGGTTGGTTTTGGTTTGAACTAAGGGTGGATCCTATTAAGTCATTTAACAACAAATCCATAAGGGACTTCATGTGACCATAATTAGGAACTCCATTCCACACTCTCTTTCATCCATCTATGCTTTCCATGTCTCACCTCACTACCAATCTCATGTTCTACTTTGATGTGTTGGAACTCTTAGTTAGTTTTGTACTGCCTGAAATCGTCGGTCCTCGGCTGGAACGAGAAACAGAGACCGCGGGATCGCAGGACGAGCACAGATGACCCCACCTTCGCCTGAGGGCGTGCTGGAATGCACGAAGGTAGGGTACCTTGGGTGGTCCGCACGCGGATCAGACAAGGATTTCCCCGAGCGCCGCCGAAGCGTTATACGCTGGGTTATGCGTAAACAGAGCGTAATCAGTGAAACAGGCGCAGACAGAGCGTAAGCGTAGGGGGGCGTAAACGTCAGGTGTAAATAGCGTAAACAAAGATAGGCACAGCGTAAGCATATACAGGCGTGAACAGCGTAAACAACGTAAACAAGTGTAAAGGGCGTAAGCAGATGCAAACGGCGTAAACAGTGAGCGTACACGGACGTAGACGGAGCGTAAACATAAGCAGGCGTAAACGAAGCATGGGCCAAATTGACGTAAAACTGTAAAAGAACTTGCAACAAGCGTAAATAGTGGATTACAGAGTTAAAATGTTGTGCACCGGTCTAACGCAGTTGTGTAGGGACACAAGGCGGACGTAAAGCCCCGGTGGATGGAGGGATGCAGCCGGCTGACGCGGTAGGCGGAGCGCAGACTGTGCTTGGCGTACAGGACTTCCAGCATAAGCGTAAGCATAAGGGAGTTTCTACAGCATAATTACTCTGGGTCTGCTCTGGTAAAATTTTGCGGACCTGGTAAATGCGGAAAACTGGGCTATTTATAGGGGTAGGGTTACCGAAAAAATCGGACTGGGAGACACGTGGCGTATAGACCGGACATTACAATTTAGAAACATGGTATACGCTGGGCGTATACGCTACAAAAGGCCGACGTATACGCTGGGCGTATACGCCGAGAGTACACGCTGGGTCGTAGACTTGGATAGATGCTGGCGTATACGCTGGGGCGTATACGCTGATGGATGCTGGACGTCGACTTGCTTCAATTCTTGCTTCTGTTGCACCTGCTGAGTGTACGTGTGAAGCGTGTATGCTGAGCGTCGGGCGTATACGCTGGGCGTATACGCTGGTGAATGTTGGGCGTATACGCCGGGCGTATACACCGAAGGATGTCCACTTACTTCAATCCTTGCTCTTCGGTGTAATCTTCATGTTGCCATTGGAGATCTTGTCATCGAGCGTGTGCATTTGACGTACCTGGGCGTGTACGCCGGAGAGCCGGGCGTAGACGCTGGGCGTAGATGCTAGGACAACACAGTTTAAAACTGGGCGTATACGCTGGGCGTATACACTGACACAACATTTAGAACTAGATGTTTCGATTTTCAAAATTGTCCTGCGTGACTTCAAATATAGCCGAAGTCGCCTGTGGGTCATGGGGATCTGCTTCTTGTCAGACAGATGCTAAACTCAAAAATTTTTGTGGTGTTTCATTGGCCCCTCTTTGTTGACGCTTGGAGGAATCGACCCGAGAAGCGTCGACAAAGAAGCGTAAAACACCACAAGCAACTTGATAAAAGCCTTGTCCTTTGCCACTTGACTAAGCATTATCGTACTGTGTTCAGTGGTGAATGGTATTAAAAGCGTGAGATTGGTAACTGATAGGAGGGAAGGGATCGTGGGGATCGGTGGCTACCCAAGGGATCATGCTGGGAAAATGGGATGCCCAGGTGTGCGGCATGCCGGTCCTTGTCGATAGCCATCTTTTGGCAGACTCGGAACTCAAGCATGTGATGTGCGTCCTTTGGCGGAACAGTGCTCTTGGCGATTTTTCAAGAGAACCAGTTGTCACTACCAAAGCCACGGGGTGATGTTTTGCATTCTTTGGAGGAACAACCCCCTTCTTTGGGGAAACT
>MNCI01021803.1:426152-533170 GCA_015680685.1 Gnetum montanum
ACTTGGGGGGACATCCTATGGTAAGCGTTTTGTCTTTTTGGATTTGATTGATTTGACTAATGTTTGGAATTTTGACATTCGCTCATTTTTTGTGTTGATTATTTCTTCTTTGGTCTTTTCAGGATGAAGGTGGGGATGAGACTGGAGAGGGTGGCCCTAGTGGAGCAAGGGCCTCTGATGCTGGTGGACCCAAGGAGGACGATCCTCATCCCCCAGACGCTTAGCATTTTAGCATTTTCCATTTTTTGATTCAAACTTACACTGAAACTGTAACTTGAACATTATAAAATAAACAGAGATGGTTGATTGTATGTAATAACATGCATATATATATATATATATATATATATTGTTGCTGATTTTGGGTTTAACATGCTGTAGAAATGTAAAATATTTTGGTTTATTTTCTGTTTTAAGTGCAATGCAGGAAGCGATTATAAAAGTAGAACGAAAAGCAAGTACTAGTTTATGGCCATTTCGGGCCCCATGCGTAGTTTATGGCCATTTCGGGTCCCATGCATAGTTTATGGCCATTTTGGGCCCCATGCGTAGTTTATGGCCATCTCGGGCCCCATGCATAGTTTATGGCCATCTCGGGCCCCATACGTAAGCAAGGGATGTTTTGGAGGACGCGGATAGATTTTTCGGCTAACCGATCATTGCTGATCGTGGCTAGTTTTATGTCTTTGCGGACATGATAGTTTAGTGTCATTTCGGACTGGGAGTGGTATTTAATTGTTTTTCTTATTTTATCGTAGTTTAATGTCATTTCGGACTTTTTATAGTTTAACATCATTTCGGACTAGGAGTGATCATATCACTTCAGTAATTTTTTGATCTTTTTCATTTTAATGTTAGACGATTTTTCAGCCGGTATGATCCGATATTCAGCGTCACCTTCGCTGATCACATTAAACGGCAATTCGGCCCAACAGACTTCAGATGGAATGTCTTTTGTATTAGTGCTTTCGGATATTTCAGTGTCCATAGGGAGCTCTATATCCGTTTCTACTCGAGGAGGTACAGACGTTTCTATTTGAGGAGGTTTTTGTTCCCTGTCCGAAGATTTACTGCTTACCGACGATCGTAGGTTTTCGTTATTCTGGCTAGGCTTTTCAAGTTCAACTTTTGAGCCCTGGTCCATGTCCATATGCGATGAGATAATAGGAGTAGCGGCTTCACCATGTATGACAATTTCTCCGCCTTCATAAGGCAGATGGATTTCTTGATGGATAGGGGAAGAGACGGCTCTCAGTTGGGCTAACCAGGGTCTTCCCAATATCAGGTTGAACCCTGGCATCTCGTCCACCATGAGGAATTCAACGGATGTCGGGAATTGGTCCCCTGCTATAAAGTCTAAGGTTATTGAGCCTTTCACCATTACACGTGACCCACTGAATGACTTTAAACATGTAGTCGTTGCTGGTTGAAGTAGTTCAATAAGTCCTAGCTGCTCGATAATGTGGTATGGCACGACGTTTGTCGCAGCTCCATCGTCTACATGGACCCTATGTATTTTAAATCGGTTTATACAGATTGTTATGAACATGGGAGCTGTTGTCACTTCCTTCGTCCTTTTATCGACCTTGATGTTGTCGTCATGGAAGTTTAGAGGCTTGGGAGTAGTCCCATGGGGTGAGAACATCACCGCATGGATGGAGGGTTCATTTGGGGGTAGAGCCTCGCTCACCGGGATTGATGTTAACATGCGTACTAGAGCTTCCTGATGTGTTTGAGACATTAAGACTAAGTCATACAAGCTCAGTGAAGTGTTTTTTTGTTTTAATGCTTGCGTGACTTGTGTCAAGGCGGTTGCAAAGTTTTCACTGTCGGGGGTGTTTCTATCAGTGCTGATTGGATCCATTGGACCCAACAGTTTTATCTCCCGTCTTGTTGGTTTGTCAGTCTTCGGAGCTGTTGTTTCGGATGATTCATGTTTTTCAGATGACTCGCCTTCATTGCCTGTGCTTGGTTGATCAGTAGATGATGACATGGGCACGGAGTTGAGGGGAGTGGGCTTAGGTGGCCCCAGAGCTAACCTTTGGCATCCATTCTCCGTACGTTCACGCGCAAGTCTATCTCCGGGACGTTCTCGCGTGCGGCGTGGAGGTGCCGTTGGTTTTGGCATTTCGGTTTGCGCTGGGAATTTTACCACATATGGGGTTGGACGGGGTGACTCTTGTACTGCTGGATGTGCTTGGTTAGAGGGCTGGACAGGCACCCTAACAACGTAGGGCTTAGGTTGGCGTTGTGTTTGTGACACAGAGGCTTGGTAGTCCTGGGGACCTTTGGGTATTCTAATGACAAATGGGGTTGGTTTGGGCGAAGGTTGGACCTCCGCTGTTGCGGTTGCTGAGGGTACTCGGACCACAAAAGGAGTAGGCCGGTTATGCGGAGTTTGTGCGTTTAGGGGAGTGACAGGAGGGACACGCACCACATATGGCTTGTCGCGTGTCGTGGTGTTAGGTGTTGCCACTACCGGGGGTATCTGAACGACATACGGCTGTTGTAAAGGATGGGACAGCCGAGGTGCGGGTGTAGACGCAGGGACAGGTGTGCGAACTACAAAAGGTTTGTTGGATGTTGGCTGCGTATATTCGGGAGATATGGTGTTAATGTAAGATGGCTCAGAATCATCGTCAAGGCAGACTGTACTGATGGTGTATGGCGCCTCTTTAGTGTTTAAAGGGTCTTTATAGACCCCCATAGCTTGATTTTGCGGTTGAATCGGGTTTGCTTCGTCGAAGGTGATTTGGCCTTCATCGATCATTCGCTGTAGGTCCTGCTTCAAGGTGAAACAGTAATCTGTTCCGTGCCCGTTTCGTTGATGGTAATCGCAAAAGCGATCCATCCTGAAGCCTTTAGGTACAGGGGGCTCATCCGGCATTGCTAGGCTTGGGTTCTAAACGAGTTGACAGAACCGGTCATGTCTCTGGATGGCCGCGGGAGATAACTGCTTATGCTGCATTAAACCGGCCTTTAGGAGCTGGTCAAAAAGCAGGGATGGCTTCATGGGCAGGGGTGTATATTGAGAGGGTTCTTTCCTCTCAAAATTGCGTGTACGGTTCGCTGGATTATGCTGTGACGATGATTCTTGCGGAATCGTTGGAGCTGGTTTGTTGTAATTAGCAGGGGTTTGCGGCGGCCTAGTTTGTTGTTGTGCCCCTGCTATCGATGCTATAGTCGTTTTAGCCTTTTCTTTATCTTTTTTAGCATGTTGATTTTTGAAGGCTATGTAAGCCGGGTCATTGCTGTTTTGGGCTGCTTCTTCTATGTTTTTAATTTGCTCGAAGGCTTGGTTGAGATTGCGCGCGTTTAGGTAGTACAGCTTGGATTTAAAGAAATCGTTGACGGCTCCTTTCAAAATAGTGAGCAGGTATGTCTGGGAGATTTCTTCGTGCAGCTCATTGAGGGCTGCGCTCCATCTCTGAATAAATTTCTGGACTGGTTCAAGCGGTGTCTGCTTGACCTGCATGAGGCTATCTAGTGTGGCCTCAGGTTTCAGGTTATATTTGAACCTGGTCACGAACTGGTGCAGTAGGTTTTCCAAGGAGGAAACAGAGTTTCTTGGGAGCACCCTATACTAATCGAGTGCTCTCCCCGAGAGGGACATGGGAAACACGCAAAGAATTGCATGGGACCATGCTTGTAGCAGTGCGCACTCTAATCTGAAAGTTATTAAATGTGCGTTAGGATCTGTCTCCCCATTGTACTTGGTTAGCGTTGGTAGGGAGACGTCCTTGGGCAAAGTTAGAGGCGGGATGGAAGAGCTGATGGGGTCATCGTTATAGAAGTCTACAACCTTGAATTCCCCGTCAGCAGTTGTCTTGAGGCGCTTTACCTCGTCAGTTAATTCTTGCATCATTCTTTTGGCATTTGCCCAATCCTGAGCACTTGGGAGCATGGCAGTTTGGGCTTGTGGCACGCTGTATGGGTTAGACTGTTGAACGGTGGATTGGAAGGCTGAAAGTTGCGTTGTTGGTGGTAGCGTTTGTGGGAAGTATACAGTAGATGGCACTAGGGACACTACATTATAGAGAGGAGGTTGTGGCTGCTGTGGTCGTGGCTGTGCCTGAGGCACATGAGCTGGTGGCAACGTGTGGGATGATACATAGTGGTGAGAAATCTGGTGCGACGTCGTGCCAATCATCGGCCATTGTCCGGCCATGTTGTACGAGGAGGCTCCTTGTTGGGTTACGGTAGTGAAAGGGGGTATATGCGTTTGGACATGTGGGATGTAGTGGGCAGATGTGGACATGGGCATAACATGTGGCATTCTCACCGCTTGGGATTGGAATGTCACTCCCACGTTAGTGTGAGGGGGCGATGCTTGTGAGGATGAGCCCGCAGCTATAAAAGGGAAGGCGTTGGGAAAAGGATTGCTCTGGGGAGGGGCCTGGGCTGACGCGGATGTTTCTTGAAATAGTGCTTGAGTGTGGGCGGAGTTAGGGGGTTGGAGGGGTATGACCTCCCCTGCGTCTGGATTAAAGATGGGGTTCATGTGGTTATGTGGACTAAGGGTATGGTAGGAGTCTTCGTGTTCAGATTGGGCAGTGAATTCGTCCTCTTCGTCCCGTTGTGGATCTGCCGTAATTTGGTCTAGCGATTGGCTCTTATGCAGAAGGAGCTGCGTAAAGAGTTCCAAGAATTGTTCCGGAATGGGGATTACGTCGTATGGGGAGGGGATAAATTCATATCCCCCTCTGTAAAAGATTTCAAATTACCTTTTTACCTCCATTTCAGCCCACTCTACCGCCAGGCCAACTTGCATCTTAATGCAAATGAAGTTATACTCGTCTTGACTTATAACGTTAGCGGCAGGGTCTCTCCCTTGCAATCTCAATGACCGACGGGGCCCCATTGTGGATTGCCCTCCCATATGTTGTGTGATGGATTGCTGGGTAGCCGTTGTGTCTGAGATGTTAATGTTCTGGGTTGTAGCAGCGGTGATGTTGATAGGATTCATGATGATAGACGGTTTGAGTGTGCGAGATTGACGTGGACAACGTAGTGTATGCGACTGGCGTAGACGAATCTATAGGGTAAGTATTTGGCGTAAACGCTGGCGTAAGCGTGCAGCGTATACGCTAGGGTCTGTGCAGCGTAAACGCTGGCGTAAGCGTGCAGCGTATACGCTAGGGTTTGTGTGCAGCGTAAATGCTGGCGTAAGCATGTAGCGTATACGCTAGGGTTTGTGTGCAGCGTAAACGCTAGCATAAACGTGCAACGTATATGCTAGGGTTTGTGTGCAGCGTAAACGCTGGCGTAAGCGTGCAGCGTATACGCTAGGGTCTAGCGTAGACGCTGAAGAATCGACAACGTAGACGCTGAGTCGGGGGGTTTAAACAGGGCAGCGAAAAAGCTGATGAGCGTAGACACTGAGGAACGTGCAGTCTGTTTAAGCGAAGAGGCCCTCCTTCTAGCGCCAAAATCTATACCGCCTGAAATCGTCGATCCCCGGCTGGAACGAGAAACAGAGACCGTGGGATCGCAGGACGAGCACAGATGACCCCACCTTTGCCTGAGGGCGTGCTGGAATGCACGAAGGTAGGGTACCTTGGGTGGTCCGCACGCGGATCAGACAAGGATTTCCCCGAGCGCCGCCGAAGCGTTATACGCTGGGTTATGCGTAAACGGAGCGTAATCAATGAAACAGGCGCAGACAGAGCGTAAGCGTAGGGGGGCGTAAACGTCGGGTGTAAACAGCGTAAACAAAGATAGGCACAGCGTAAGCGTATACAGGCGTGAACAGCGTAAACAGTGTAAACAAGTGTAAAGGGCGTAAGCAGATGCAAACGGCGTAAACAGTGAGCGTACACGGACGCAAACGGAGCGTAAACATAAGCAGGCGTAAATGAAGCGTGGGCCAAATTGACGTAAAACTGTAAAAGAACTTGCAACAAGCATAAATAGTGGATTACAGAGTTAAAATTTTGTGCACCAGTCTAACGCAGTTGTGTAGGGACACAAGGCGGACGTAAAGCCCTGGTGGACGGAGGGATGCAGCCGGCTGACGTGGTAAGCGGAGCGCGGACTGTGCTCGGCGTAGAGGACTTCCAGCATAAGCATAAGCGTAAGGGGGTTTTTGCAGCGTAATTGCTCTGGGTCTGCTCTGGTAAAATTTTGCGGACCTGGTAAATGCGGAAAACTAGGCTATTTATAGGGGTAGGGTTACCGGAAAAATCGGACTGGGAGACACATGGCGTATAGACAAGACGTTACAATTTAAAAACATGGTATACGCTGGGCGTATACGCTACAAAAGGCCTGCGTATACACTGGGCGTATACGTCGAGCGTATACGCTGGGCGTATACACTGGGTCGTAGACTTGGATAGATGCTGGCGTATACGCTGGGGCGTATACGCTGATGGATGCTGGACGTCGACTTGCTTCAATTCTTGCTTCTATTGCACCTACTGAGTGTACGTGTGAAACGTGTATGCTGAGCGTCGGGCGTATACGCTGGGCGTATATGCTGGTGAATGTTGGGCGTATACACCGGGCGTATACGCCGAAGGATGTCCACTTGCTTCAATCCTTGCTCTTCGATGTAATCTTCATGCTGCCATTGGAGATCTTGTCGTCGAGCGTGTGCATCTGACGTACCTGGGCGTGTATGCCGGAGAGCTGGGCGTAGACGCTGGGCGTAGATGCTGGGCGTAGACGCTAGGACAACACGGTTTAAAACTGGGCATATACGCTGGGCGTATACACCAGCACAACATTTAGAACCAGATGTTTCGATTTTCAAAATTGTCCTGCGTGACTTCAAATGTAGCCGAAGTCGCCTGTGGGTCATGGGGATCTGCTTCTTGTCTGACAGATGCTAAACTCAAAGATTTTTGTGGTGTTTCAAGTTTCTTCCAGGTTTGTGTACTTAACCTTTTATAACCATTAATCATCCATGGGACCCACAAACACTTTGGTTTGAAGTTATGCAAGGGCATAAAAGGCCTATTCCTACTTTGGGAAGGACCCACTTACATATATTTTGGTTGGGTTAGTTAAGTTCTTTATCTTTAGATACTTTTACAATCAAATTCTCTTTTGTTTACCCCATCAATGACATCCAATTAGGCACATTTTCACAATATTTTTCAGTGAACTTTCCTTTTTATTATTGTGAATTCTTGCTCCCTCTTCAAATATTTTCCTTGTGTTCAACTTTTTTAGATTTAATGGACCACTTATCTATGTAACCCTATTTGTTAGTCTTCCTGCTAACACTACTCAAGGAATCAATCTACCACAATCACAACCTAGCCAAGTGTAACCATTGATGAGATAAGGCATTTAACCGCTATGTGTTACATATTGCATACTAATTCATGATTCTGTTGTAATTATAATGGGAAGCAAAGACTAAAAGTGGGACTATCTTCACCAAGGATGATGCAGTAGTACCACACAATAAGGATCATCCGTGATCATAGGATCTCTTCTCTCTCTCATTCTTCTACTACCAAGAGGTGTTGGATGTTAGAGTTACCTAGTGATGAAGCGCTAAACAGTCAATGTGTCGACTAGGCTACATATATGGGGCCACATCAATGCATCCATCCATGTGTCGACGTGACCCTATTTACATGGAGCCTATTTTAGCCTATAAATAAGTGGGCTTCTACCACACTTAGGTACCCTTTTGGAAATTGTAGCAAAGCTCTTGTAGTTTGTTTCCATGAGAGTTAGAATATTTTCCAAGTGCCCATAGTAGGTGTAAGAAAGGTATTCAGCTCTTTATTCGAGCGTTGATGTACCTGAGCCCATTAGCGTGAACGGCAATAAAGACGAGATTTTCAAGCATTCCTTGTAGTAGTTGGACTTAGTCTTTTGATGCCTTTAATAGTTTAATATTTCTATGCTTTAATAATTTCTTAAGTTATCATTGTTATTACTTTAATCGACATCGTTCTTTTATAGTTGGTAAAAATCATAAGTACGACCATCTCAAACATAAACCCAACACTTGGTAACCTAGCGACACTTAACATCTCGTAACCCAGTAGTGGTTAGGGGATGCTCAGGATGTGCATGGAAGATGGGATCAGATACTTATGCTAGGAAGAGTTAAGATATAGATTAGGATAATTATAGATTACGTTATATTCCATTCCTTACTTTCCATTTCAAGAATTAGCCACTAGAAGATAAAGTAAAAAAAATCCATAAAAATCATTTGCCTGAATCTCACTTAACCATCGTAATCAGGACATCACAAGTGAGGTTGGGAAGACAAAAACTATTCTAACCCAAGGTTTTGCTAGTTAGGGTCTGGTGTATGCCAAGTGCTTACAGTCTATGGAATTTGACCAAGTCGTGTGTGAATGCCTATGATTCACATGGTTGGGCATAGGGGTACCTAGCTGCTCATCATTGGCATCATTGCTAGGGACTGTTAGTCTTACATGCACCATATAACCTTAGCAAAATTATCATTCATGACATTGGAACGAACCCAGGATAGTAAAATCTACGCACGCTAGGTGGCCTAGGTAAAAAGTAAGGTACACCAATTAGTGGATTATCTAACATCCAACATGTCTTCTTCTCATAGGAGAGATGGATCTAACCCATCGTTGCCACAAGAATGTCGGGTGGTATACACACATCCAGATGAATATATCCCCGACTTCATCTTTATCCTACATCAGGATGAGCATCTATGCTGGTGGGACATGAAAGGAATAATCAGACTACCACCTGACCAATCAACTCCTGGAATGCTATTTCAAAATCTTGCCAGACTCGGCATTCAAGACCACGATGTGGATTACGTCATGGAGGACCATGACTACCGGGACTATCGTCACACTAAAGCCCAATGTGTAGGAGACTAGTAGCAAGCAGAACATTATGAACACATGAAGGGGAAACAATTCAGTAACC
Source organism: Gnetum montanum (assembly GCA_015680685.1). Classification (NCBI taxonomy): domain Eukaryota; kingdom Viridiplantae; phylum Streptophyta; class Gnetopsida; order Gnetales; family Gnetaceae; genus Gnetum; species Gnetum montanum. The sequence continues at coordinate 435,042 of MNCI01021803.1, forward strand.
CCTTATTCTTACAAGGGCTACAGGACGATGGGGAACTTGTCTTTCATGATTTCCATTTGGCTAAACTTCCTCTGGAGCATCATATCATTTAGTCCATCATTTAAAATAAGAAATCAAGTGACTGGGACCCCTAGGAGGATGGAGGGTCACGTAGGAGAGGTCATGGCACAAGCAGAGAGGGGCATGAAGATCAAGACCATCATTAGAGTAGAGGGGGAGATCGACATCGGGGCGGTGGTGATTCTTCTCCCTCTTCTCCATCCTCTCACTCCCCTCTACCTTCATCCAGTTCCGACTCTCATCAGGATTGCAGTAGAAAGGAGCAAAGTGATGGTGGTCATAGGAACCGAAGGGAACGACGTGAGGGAGTGCATGACTAATCACGTGAGCCTCACCATCATGAAAGGAAAGGTAGTTGGAATCATCATAGACATTGTGGCCTTTAGCAGGACTATGACTCAGATGAACCATTGTTTGCCACTTGAAGCATGCTCCATATCATAAAGGTTGTTCAAATACCCAGTAGGCACTTGAAGGATAGTCGGATCAAGAGCATCAACATGAACAATATCCCCAGATTTGAAGGGGGATATAATTGTGATCCACAAACTCACCTGCAAGAATTTCATGATGCTTGCACCCTGCAAAACATCAATAATGATTGGAAAAAGTTGAATTTGTTCCCTTGCACACTCATCAAAGAAGCAGAAAGCTAGTACCGGTCTTTGGAACTAGAATTAATCAGGAGATGGAGTACGATATTGGAGATCTTCAATGACAAATATCAAACCTACTCTAGAGTGGCGAGCTTGAGACACCAAATCCAAGGGTGGAAGCAAGGTAGTCATGAACCCTTGGATGTAGCCATGAGTAGATACTACTCACTATTGCATCAATGTCCTGGTCATGGATACTCTCAGCAGGCACATCTTCGCCATATCATTGATGGGCTCCACTTTGAAACTAAAGAGACCCTTGGTGTGTACGCCCAAGTGTGACTATCAGAACTAAGGGCTCATCAATTGCAGTGTCTAATTGAGTAAGTGGCTAAAGAAGAGGGTGAACTTAGAAAGAAGGAGAGTGCAGAGCAGTTTAATTGGGATCCCTCCATCAAAATGAGGGAGGTTTGATATTTTCAAGATGAGGAGGAATCACCACTAGATGCAGTGGTGAATCAAAAAACCTTGCCCCTACAGAAATTTTCCTCTGAAATATCAGCAAAGGTTGACAAGATGTGGGATTCTTTGGACCAAAAATTTCAAAGTATGCTAAAAATCACAGAGGAGTCCTGAGAGCAAGGTAATGATCGTGATCGACGTAGGAAGAAAGAAGCTGAACATGCCCACCATAAAGGTAAGGGCAAAGTTGTTGTAGTAGAACAGGTTGCAAACTATGATCCAGAGGAAGATGATGAATGTGACATCTACCAATATGAACATCCTAAGGGGTGTTGTCTCATGGTGTCACATCTACAAGAGTCTGGGGTGCATGCATTGAATCCTCTCTTGGCAAAGAGGCAAACACTTCAAAGGTTGCCATACCCACAAGGAAATCCCAGGCAATTCCACCAACAGTAAGGATATTATCCAAGTGGAGCACCACTGCAACCTTATGAATAATTCCAACAATGGTAGCAACCACAAGTGTGGGGAATTCCACCTCCAAGGTAGCAGTACCCTTACAGACAACGAAATCCCTATGGGTACTACATTCAACAACTAGTCTCTCCATGGGACTCTTCCAGTCACGCAACCTTTCAAAATTACTACCATCCCCTTGAATATTTCTGACCATAGTCTCCATCACCCAGGGAAAAATGCTCACATCTCTACTATCCTCCGTCACCTTCTCCTACTGGCCCTACTCAACAACACCCCACTTAGTTACCACCTGCTCTACCTATGCACGGGGAGATACCACCATAGCCATAGCAACACAACACTATGAGGGCTATCAACCTACAACCAGCTCCTCAGCCAAGTGGACCAAAAGCCAAGCTATGAAAACGTCCCTTTTTTCAGCCCAATAACCTAAGCATACCTGCACACACACTTGTGGCTAGTACCTCTGAAGCTCAAAATTCCTCCACTGTTCCACCCTTCAAGAAACCTTCAAACCAAACACCCTCCAACGTACAAATGATCATGCTCACACATGCCATAATCGATTGGATAAAGGTAGGTCTTCTTCCCTGGAAATTGACTGATCCGGGAAGCCCCCTCATCTATCTTTAGGTGGTAGGAAATAAGCCATGTAAAGCTCTTCTGGATTCAGGTTTAGGAGTCAATTTGATTTAACATGACATGTACAAGACTTGGAACCTGCCCCTGTTAAAAAAGAGCAACATTCGGCTTGAGCTAGTAGACCAATCCATTACTATTCCCTTGGGATTGGTGGAGGACATTATGACCACCATTTGTGGGTGGTCCTATCCTGCTGATTTCCTTGTCATCCATGTTGAGAATTGTAAGGGGAACTTTCCAATCATAATGGGAAGAGCCTGGCTGAGCACGGTGGATGCAAGACTGGGACTTTGAGATCTTTCCATTGAAATTTCAAAGAAAAATCCTTTTGGAAAAATCAAGAAGAAGCATCTTCCATGCATCACGTATAATGACTCTGGGTGCAACTATGTGCAGTAGCTGTGGTCTACTAAGCAGACATCTATCCAAGCATGTAGTTGGTGTACCGAGGAATCGCAAGTTTAACAATGCTTGTACACAGTAGCCACAAATCAAGAAGGCACCTAGTGACTGACTGCTGATCCTGCTAGCAACACTTTATGCATGGAACCATCTGAGGGGCTTATACGTGTCTACGTAGAAAGCATGGATGATTTGGAAGAGGTTCATCAACAAGTATCCACTTTTGATGACTGTGATGATTAGGGGAAGTTGCAAATCCCTAAAATTTTTTAAAAAGAGCCCTTGGAACTCAAACCCTTACCGGCCCACTTAGACTATGCATTTTTGCATAATGGAAAACTAGTAATTATCAATGCCACCCTTGCTCTTGAATAGAAGAAGAAGTTGCTGAAGGTGGTGAAAAAATGGGATGCTGCTTTTGCATGGTTGTATTATGAACTAACAAGAGTTGATCCTAGGGTTTTCCAACATCAAATTTATATTGACCCCTTCATGAAGCCACAACGACAACCACAAAGGCAGTTGAACCCCAAACTGAAGCAAGTAATCAAAGATGAAATCAAGCAATTGCTAAAAGCGGGGTTCATCTATTCCATTATCAATAGCGAATGGGTTAGCCAACTCATTATTGTGCCAAATAAGGGTGGAAAATGGAGGGTCTATATAGATTTCTAATTGGTCAACATGGCTACCTTCAAAGATCACTTCCCTCTTCCATTTATGGACCAGGTGTTGGATGCCATTGCGGAGGATCGTTATTATAGCTTTTTGGATGGTTATAGTGGCTATGACCAAATCCAAAGTGTACCAGAAGACCAGGCCAAGATAACCTTCACAAGTCCCTGGGGACTTTCACATACAAAAAGATGCCTTTTGGCCTATGTAATGGGGCCACGTTTGATCAATCCTTGTACTGCCTTAAGCAAGTTCTAAAAAGGTGTGGAAACTAATCTACAACTCAATTGGTAGAAAAGCCACTTAATGGTCCAAGAGGGCATTGTGCTAGGGCACCGTATTTCATAAACAGGGATTAGCATTGATCTTGAAAAAATCAGGGTCATCCAAGGAATTACCAAGCAACCAAGCACTATAAAAGATGTTTGATCATTCCTTGGCCACACCGGTTACTACTGGTGCTTCATCGAAAATTTCTCAAAGATCGCCAAGCCATTGGTGGAACTCACGAAGAAAGATGCTCTATTCATCTGGACCAGGGAATGTGAATCTGCATTCCAAATGCTTAAACAGAAACTCATAGAGACTCCAGTTCTACGGGCACCCAATTGGTCCAAGCCCTTCCACATCATGATGAATGCATCCAACTATGCATTGGGAGCCATGCTTACANTGTTGGTTTGTTCATTAAGAACCCGATGGCACTATGGTTGGTATGCACGAACACCTTGTACCTGAGCACATAGTGTCAGAATTTTTCCAAGGTGAACACCACTACCATCAACTCCTTTTCAGTGGTGGTGTAGTTAAGCTGAGAACCCACAATGCTATGGCTTGCATAGTGAATATAGTATGGGCATTTTTGATCATTCCACTATGTAAGCATGGCTCCCAATGCATAGTTGGATGCATTCATCATGATGTGGAAGGGCTTGGACCAATTGGGTGCCCGTAGAACTGGAGTCTCTATGAGTTTCTGTTTAAGCATTTGGAATGCAGATTCACATTCCCTGGTCCAGATNTCATCAGCAAAAACAACAGTTTCTTCATAAGGCCAAGTGCTTCATGGAAATCAATGGCCACCTTTATAAGGTGTGTGCAAATGGCCTAGTTCAATGGTGTGTCTCTGATGATGATACATTGCACATCCTCCAAGATGCTGATGAAGGCCCTTGTGGGGGCCACTATGTTAGATGATGCATGGCCATTAAGATCCTGCTTGTAGGGTATTACTGGCCTACGATTTTTAGGGATGCACAATGGTTTGCCCGCTCTTGTGAACAATGCTAGAGAGATGATGGGATGATTGCACGAATGGAGGGGCCTCAACAGTGGATCCAACTGCGAGAGCCCATTGACATTTGGGGCATCGACTTCATGGGTTCCATCACACCCCTGTCCAACAGAAAAGCATACATCATCGTGGCTGTGGACTACTACACAAAGTGGGTAGAGGTGATAACTATCATCGACTGTTCCTCAAACATTGCCACACAATTTGTGCAATAACAAATCATCAACAGGTTTGGAGTGCCATGTGCACTCATCTCAGACAATAGAAAGCATTTCACAGGCATCACTTTTTGTAGACTCATGCAACACTTGGAAGTTACCCATAAGTTTACAACACCTTATCACCCCCAAGCCAATAGGCAAGCTGAAGTCACCAATAGGGAGATCACCAAAATCCTCATTTGAACCATCAGTAAATATAGGAGGGATTGGAGAACCAAACTTAATGATTCCCTTTGGGCCTACCACTCCACTTGGAAACTTCCTATAGGTTACTCTCCCTATGAGTTAGTGTACGGTAAGCTATCGAAACTTCCAATCCAGGAAGAACTCTAGACACTATCTACAACCTGTGACTTAGGTCTTGACCTACCACTAGCACAACGCGAACGACTTATCAACCTAAGTGTGCTAGATGAGAATCGATTAGTGGCCCTATCATCAAATGAGATACACAAGGCCTACAATCTACAATAAAAAATGACATGATCTAAGGATTCGGAAGGTAACATTTAGATGTGGAGATAAGGTACTTTACTAGAACCCCACACACGTATTGCAATTGACCAAGTTTCAAACACTGTGGGAAGGACCTTACATTATCTTCAAAACCTTCCCATCTAGGGCCTTGCTTATACACAAACCTAAGGACCCCACGAGAACGTATTTGGTCAATCAACAATAATTAAAACCTTTTCATGAACTCCACCCAACCAGTGCTACTACCTCATCATCACTAGGATAGCCTCGTTCCATTTTTTGTGTCTCCTCCTTCCAGCCTAGTCATGGGGGAGACCGTCCTCCATGCTAATCCATTCTACTACACCCTCCACTATTTTTGGAATTTTTTGTTTTTCAACATCGTTCATAAGTTTGCCAATTCTTACTAAGTTTTTCTTTCTTTAATTACTTTTCCATTTCTTTGTTGATTATTTCTATGTGTGTGTGTGTGTTTTTCATTTCCAATTGGTTGCTAATAAGTCATCTTATTGTCATCAGGTGGTGCGGATGGTTTTCATTGCAATGGGTCGCATGAAATAGTCCACCTATTTTATCTCGCTCTTGCCCTCACATTGTTGTTCTTGGAATTTACGTCTACTTTTATCTTGTAAAATTGGCAGTGAGTCCATGTCATCCACCCATTCATCCACTCCATGGTTTTCCTCCCTTTAGAAACATGCAACCCCCTTTACTTAAAAAACATTTTAATTAATGTGTGACTTGTGTAGTTTCCAGACTCGGGGATGACCCAATGGTTTGAATCGAGTGTGAATTAAGGAGGAATGAAACATTCATCATCCTCTTCTATCCCATGGGTTGCAGGAGTGCCCTTATGGATTTCTTACCACTCCAAGTTCTTTTCTACATGGAAGCTCCTTGGCAGTTTGACCTTGCACAGTGTGGTCCTCATTAAAAAACACAAAAAAAAAAACACATAAGGATTCAAAGCACACCCCTTGGTTGAATGCATGCAACCAAGCATGGGTCTTTGCATGGTGTGGTTCCCACAAAATAAAAAGAAAAACAAAAATAAAATCCTAACTATGTGGGAATTCAAAGCATACCCCTTAGATCGCCTCTCATGGGCCACAAGCACTAGTTATGGGACTCCCTTCGTCCCCTCTAACTGGGTTCCATTTCACTTCCTCCCTCTCACGCCTGTGGAGTGGTGGTTCTCTGTGGATACATTCTTGTATACTTGGGGGGTGGACGAGTCTTTGCATGTTGCTGCGATGTCACTGTATGTGGTTGGCTTTGGGTCTGAATTTGGGAACAATCCTATTGGGTCACTTAACCACAACTTCACATGGGGTTTCATGTGACCAATAATCGGAATTCCAACTCTCTCTCCTCTCTCTTCATCCATTTCTCTCCATGACTCACCTCATTGCCCATCTCATGTTTTGAGGGTTTGTCATGATTTCCATGAACTTCTCATGCTTCAGCAAGTTCTCATGGATGGGAGTATTAACTTGCGATTACCATTTCTTGGTCACGGGGCCCACGGACTTCGGTGTTAAGGTTATGCAACGGCTATTGAGGCTACCACCTGCTATGGGGAGGACCTACTTGCATATTCCTGGTTTTGTTTGTTAGCCTCCCATCCTCTTGATTTTGTTGGTTGATCATTTTCATGATACCCATCGCTCGACTTCTTCTCTGCAGAGTTCTTTATCACCACATTCTCCTACTTTTGACTCCCTTTTTCTCCCCAATTACCTTCCTCTTGCTCCTAGCCAAGTTCCCAATCTCTAGAGCTTCTAAATCATCCCAATTTGGCATTTTGAATCAACTTTTTTGGGCTTTCCTTTGTTGTGTTAACGTTGGTTAACGAGTGCGACCCCCTACGTATACAGGACCCCATATACATAGCCCCCTGCGTATACATGACCACGTATACGTGGCCCCGTCAACGCAGGCATAAACCCCTATATATATATCCTTGGTGTGCCTTACATTGTTGTTCATTTTGCAAATGAATTGGGGGGAGATTTTTCATTTTTTTTTGCCTCACCTCTTCTTCTAAGCACTTACATTGTCTACCGCGCATCCTAATCAACCTATCTTTTCCCTCTTTAGCGACCGGAGGTATGCTCTCAGTCATTGGGGGGGTGAGGTCTATTGAAATTAATTAATTACTTATGATTACAATCAATATAGACTTACCACCTCTTAAAGGGAGAAACAAAAATAATATTCTAACCCCAACTCATGCCTTATTGTTTTTGGTTTTAACCTATCAACTAACACTTTGGGCAAATTTAATGGGATGCATGTGCCAGTACCATAACTTAGTCAAACTGAGAAGGTGTATGAGGGCCATTTTGAGCAACTTATGCACAATATTAATTAGTGGTTATGTTTGATTGTAGATGGCACCGAAACCAAGGCATCCAAGGGGAGAAGGACCATCACAACCAAGGGACAAGCAGCCACAAACAGGAAGAGGACGAGATGTGCAACACGCATAGCATGCAGAGGGCTTCCATGCAACTAGCCCCCTCTACAAAGGGCTTGATGTGGAATCTGTTCATCAGATTCCTAAAGAGAAGATCCCTAGTGAACAGTTACAAGTGGATGAGACTCCAATGATAGCAGCGCGACTTGAGGTGACCTTGACCCAGGCATGTCTTGATGCTATCAAGCCAAGGGAGGTGCAACGAATGGTCTTGCAAGAGTTAAACTTTGGGTCATTCCTTGAGAATGTAGTAAAAGAGGTGAGGCTCCAATTGCAAAACTCTCATATGTGGCTGATCATCACATCCAGTGGTGAATGGTACTTAGGAGAGACTCACCTCTTTTGGACAAATCGACAGCTAGGATCAAGAGTAAGAATCAAGGACATCTATGTCTCTTACTCTACGGAAGCGATCGCATAAGCTTTGGGGTTTCCTGAGATTGGAGCTGATGTGGCAGAGATTCCTAAGCAAGCAGATCCTAAGGTAAAAGGAAAATGGATTAGGCGGTGCTATGGGGTGGATCGCAAAGAGTTCGACGCTTTGACCACTGTGGAGAAGGTATACTCAAAGATTGCATCTTACCACCTGAATCCAACGGTGAGACCCAACAAGATCACTACCTTCTCCACTCGTGCATGTGCCGCTCTAAGCAGAAAATTCCCAATAAGCCTTCCAAAATTATTATTTTTAGACATTGAGAAAATATTCGCTAAAAGCGAGCGTGGAAGGTGGGCTCTACCCTTTCCCTGCTTAATCAGGAAATTATGCAAATGAGCATGGATAGCACACTATGCCAACGATACACTCTAGCATGCCCCGATTGCCTCATGGTGAGAAATGATGAAAGATAGGACTTTGGCCACCACATAAATGGAGGAAGTGCAGCAACCACCTCCACCACTTGCACAAACAACGAGGTTGGGTTCGCAAACCATCGTAGAACATATATGTGAAATCTGACAATCACTCTTGAGCCAACAAGAACAATCTGGAGGTACCAGTGGAGGAGAAGACCCTTCAATCTATCACCCTGCAATGAGCCACCTGGAGTAAGTGGCTCGATTAGTAAGTCTACTAGAAAAAGTAGGGTTGATGTTCTCTATCGCCTGAAGACAAGTACCTGCAAGGATCGATCCTAGTATCTGAGAAGTAACGGTACCCACCCAACAGTTGTTTCTTGAAATTTTAGGAAATTCCGCTACTTTCTTGGTACACTTGGAGGATGGAGAGGGGGTGATGGTCCTAGTGATGCAGCACCAAGGATAGGAGATTGTGGCTAAGGTGGTTGATGACACGATTACTACAGCCCTCAATGCACCGATGGCACCTATACTAGATGTACATGGACTCGAAGATGTACAGGCGTCCACTGGGACTTCACATAGCAAAATCAATGTAGCCCAACATGAAGAACTATTGGACCGACTGGTGGGAATTGGGCAATCGCTTCTGGATGTTTTTGATCTTCCAGATAACATCATTGCAACCCAGTCAGAGCTGCTTTCAACAAATAGTAAGAGCCTCATCTTAGAGGGGCAACTTGAAGTTGCTCAAGCCAATTGTCAACACTTGGCAACAAAAGTTGCCCAATTAAGGACCCAACTTGGTGATCTAGCTCTCCTCAACCCTGAACTCACCAGAAATGAAGCTTTTCAATAGCTTCAAGTCAAACTTCAGATAGTTGAGGATGAGTGTCAGTCGACGATCCTTGATAAGTCCTTAGTAGATGCTCATGTGTATCATCTAAACAAGGACTTGACAGAGGTTCACAAGGAGAACGTTAGGCTAACCATGGAAGTTCATCGCCTACACAATGTGGGTGTTGAAAATGAGCATATGAAAAGCTTCATTTCCCAACAGCAAGAAGAGCTAGCTAGTGTGAACACTAATGTGAGAAGGTTGGCCACCAAAAATCGAAATCTATCTATGTAGGAGGTTCGTGGCTTGTGACAGAAAATAGCCATCGAAATTGCTGCTTGGAAAAGTGAAGCGCTTAAGTTTGAGAAAGGGAAAAATCATTACAGGGACCAAGTGGGATTACAAAAGGAAGTGAATGAAAAGCATATTCAAGTCACCAAGGCCAAATTGAACCAAGTGCTCTAGCAGCTCCGAGAAGGAGGCAAGGTGAGGAAACGCATCTTTGATGGGTTGAATGCCTACAACCAAGCTGAAATCTGCCTCAAGGAACTACAAATTGAAGAAATGACAGAGTACATGGAGTTGGCCAACCTTTGCTATGCAAACTTGGCTATGCTAATAGCTGGAAGACTATGGTCTAATCTTGAAAAGCAAGTGGCCACCTTGTATTCCTTATACGAGGGTGAGTTCCAAGTGCATATAGTGACAAAACAAAAATTGGAAGCATCAAATGCAGAACTCAAGGTTCTCCGCACATGTTTTGAAGGGTAGCGTGAGGCTGCTGAGAACTTGGCCCGATGAATGAATGATTACCAGCAGCTGCAGTCATCAATCTGAGTGTTCAACATTGAACAAAAATAATTTGTGGCCTAGTTTGTCAGTTTGAAAGAACACTTCCCTACACTTCCATGCCCTTGGGAGGTTCCAGTCCCAGCACACATAGGTGAAGCCGCTTGGACAGTGAATGATCCTAGAAGTAAGGAAGAAAAAATGAGGGCTCTCTTGGAGGCTTTCCAGCTACCTCTGGAAGTTTTAGTGGTTGCGGGGAAACCATCATTCATGCCACCACTGCCATATGTGCTAGGGGCTAGTGAAGGTCCATCGAAACCACTGCCACTAGGGACAGTGTGATCTTCTCCAGTAATTTTTGCACCTTTCAGCACAGTAGAGAATCTAGGATCATCGGAGTGTTCAATTTTATCTCTGAACACTACCAATTTTGTAATTTTTCATCTCTGTACACTCGGGCACTTGGTGCATTAGTAGAATTGGTGTTAGGTCATGTGTGTTGTGTCATGTGTGTCAAGTCATGTGTGTTGTAATAAGAAGTCTATACCTTCCAAATTGTAGAGGAACTCAAGGACAAGTTTTTACTCAATTGTGGGGGTATGATGAAGCGCTAAATAGTGGATGCGTCGACTAGGCCGCATATACGGGGTCTTGTATACATGGTCGTGTCGATGTGGCCCCATCGATGCATCCGTCCATGCGTCGACGTGGCCCCGTTTATGCCAAGCCTATTTTAGCCTATAAATAAGTGGGCTTCTGCCACACTTAGGTACCCTTTTGGTAGTTGTAGTGAAGCTCTTGCAGTTTGTTTCCGCGAGAGTTAGAATATTTTCCAAGTGCTCGCAATAAGTGTAGGAAAGTTTTTTGGCTCTTTATTCGAGCGTTGATGTACCTGAGCCCATTGGCATGAACGACAATAAAGATGAGCTTTTCAAGCATTCCTTGCAGCAGTTGGACTTAGTGTTTTGATGCATTTAATAGTTTAATATTTCTATGTTTTAATAATTCCTTAAGTTATTGTTGTTATTACTTTAATCGCCATCATTCTTTTATAGTTCATAGAAACCATAAGTACAACCATCTTGAACGTGAACCCAACATTTGGTAACCCAATGACGCTTAACGTCTGGTAACCTAGTAGTGGTTAGGGGATGCTTAGGATGTGCATGAAAGATGGGATTAGATACTTATGCTAGGAAGAGTTAAGATATAGATTAGGATAATTATAGATTGCGTAACATTCCATTCCTTACTTTCCATTTCAAGAATTAGCCACTAGAAGATAAAGTAAAAAAAAAAAAAGCCATAAAAATCATTTGCCTAAATCTCACTTAACCATCGTAATTAGGACATCACAAGTGAGGTTTTGTTGGTTAGGGTCTAGTGTCTGCCAATTGCTTACAGTCTACGGAATTTGACCAAGTTGCGTGTGAACACCCGTGATTCACATGGTTGGGCATAGGGGTACCTAGCCGTTCATCACCTAGGGTGTTTACTTCGCTTATCATAAACACCCCATTTTGTAATAATTGTAATTCTATACATTTGGGCACTTAGAGTTCGTATATTCCATCTGAGTTAGTTTGTATGTTAGCCAATAATCCCATACCTACCTAATATATTATGTTGTAAAGAACTTGTTCCTCCTCTTTTTCACTAGAGGACAAGTTTTCATTTAGTCGTGGGGGTATGATAAAACATGTTTCTGTCTACTCCAATGTCAAGTATGTGACATCGAGGTTGATGAAGTGCTTAATAGTCAATGTGTCGAATAGGTTGCGTATACGGGGCCTCGTATACATGGCCGCGTCGATGCATCCGTCCATGCATCTACATGGCCCCGTTTATGCGAAGCCTGTTTTAGCCTATAAATAAGTGGGCTTCCACCACACTTAGGTACCTTTTTGGCAATTGTAGCAAAGCTCTTGCAGTTTGTTTCCGTGAGAGTTAGAATATTTTCCAAGTGCCTGCAGTAGGTGTAAGAAAGGTGTCCAGCTCTTTATTCGAGTGCTAATGTACTTAAGCCCATTGGCATGAACGACAATAAAGATGAACTTTTCAAACATTGCTTACAGCAATTGGACTTAGTCATTTGATGCATTTAATAGTTTAATATTTCTATGCTTTAATAATTCCTTAAGTTTCCATTGTTATTATTTTAATTGCCATTACTCTTTTATAGTTCACAGAAACCATAAGTACGACCATCTTGAACATAAATCCAACACTTGGCAACCCAACGATGCTTAACGTCTGGTAACCCAGTAGTGGTTAGGGGATGCTTAGGATGTCCATGGAAGATGGGATCAGATACTTATGCTAGGAAGAGTTAAGATATAGATTAGGATAATTATAGATTAAGTAATATTCCACTCCTTACTTTCCATTTCAAGAATTAGCCGCTAAAAGAAAAAGTGAAAAAGCCATAAAAATCATTTGCCTCAATCTCACTTAACCATCACAATCAGAACATCACAAGTGAGGTTGGGAAGACAATGATCGTTCTAACCCCAAGGTTTTGCTGGTTAGGGTTTGGTGTATGCAAAGTGCTTACAGTCTACGGAATTCGACTGAGTTGCGTGTGAATGCCCGTGATTTGCATGGTTGGGCGTAGGGGTACCTAGCCGCTCATCAAGGGTCTAGATTCGATGTTGGGGTATATACCTTGGCCTATAAATATGGTGCTTGGGCTTCAGTTTTTGGATAGTTTTCAAGTTAGTTTTTAGTCAAAGTAGTGAAGATCTTGCTATTTATTTTCCTCAAAGTTAGAATATTTTCTGGGTGCCCGTAGAAAGAGTCTATGTGTATGGTTCTTTGTTCGAGCACTAATGTACTTGAGCACAGCAGTGTGATGGGAATAAAACGAACTCTTTTGACAATCCTTGCAACACTAAAAATAGATTAATATTTTCTTTAATGCATTTTACTTTCGTGCTTTTTACTTTAATGCATTTGAATTAAGCAATTTATTTCCAGTTGTTAATGAACATATGCACAACCACTTTGAACATACATATAGTACTTGGTAACCTAGCAACACTTGACGTTTGGTAGCCCAGTAGTGGTATATGTGTTCAAGAAAGTGGAATGGTTATTTGTGTTAGGCTAAATAGGTAGTAAACAAATTAGATTTTAAATTACTTCACTTTTTATCCTTGTTGTAGGTGATCACATCCATAAAATATAAAATAAGAAAAATCATATACCTTAATTACACTTAAACCATACTCTTGAGCCTCACAAGTGTAGTTGAGAAAACAACAAACATTCTCAATGCTCATTTCACTTTCTATAGAAACTCGTGTACTAGATAACTATAAGTTCAAGAAATTCAATCGGATCGTGCATAACACCTTAGTGATTCGTATGGTTGGGCATAAGGGTACCTTGTTGCTCATCACTAGCCGAGATCTTGATTTTGATGAAAATGACACAGAAGCAATTAAATTGCTCCTATTTTTCATAATTACCAATATCATCTAGATAGTTTATTACTGTAACGACAGGTGGTTCATCCTTACGGATAGCATAATCAATGTTCATCCAACCTAAATGAAGAAGAATTCTCTCCTTCCACACTATAATTATCACCCTTTAATTTAGGAATGTCACATTTAAAATTAGAGTAGCTTACACGTTGTACAATTGCATAATTAAACATGCTTATGTCACTAAATTTGACGTTAGAATACCATAAGACATGTTTACCGATGTAAATTATGAAAAATATGAATCAAATGACATAAAATTTCTTGTGGGCTAAATTTTAATTCAAACAGATTCATATATTCTTACGATGAAACTATTAAATTATATTCCTTTTCTTAATCCCTATGAGCAAATTAAAACAAATAATTTAACAGAGATCTTAATTAATCAAATTAAATACAATAAAAATTCCTATGGGATAAATTTATCATATAACATACAATCCTCACTCAACACCTCCATACATTCCTCCCAAGCGTACTCCACGTGCTGGTCGTCACTATGATCCTTTGCTTCTTCGTCTTGTCATATTGCAAGATCGTATTCAGCTTATCCGATAGCTCAGCTGTTCGATTGTCAAAGTAGATGAAACTGTACTTTGGATTCCAACAAAAGGAAGCCAACCAAATCATTTGCATGATGAAGATTATAATCATCTTCTTTAATAAGCTGCCCTTCATCCTCTTTCTCCGTGTCCCCCGCTGCTTCACTCTCTTGATACGATTCATCATTCCCATCATCAGCACCACCATTATCATCACCTCTGTCATCATCCATCATTAAAGATCTTTTTAGAATCATCATCTTTATACTTCAACTTATACCTTACCCACTCTTCAGTTTTTTTACACGTATTTCAAAGCCACTGCTCAACCACGTGTATCTGATATAGTTGCAAAGGGGAATGTGAATTGAAGTAAAGACAGCATCGGCAACCGTGGATTTTAACAATAACCGCTACTCTTTTCCCCACTCCAGTAGCATTTTGATAATATCCTGCTTCTCCCGTTCAATGCCCACTGTTTCACATTGTTTTCCATTATAACCATATGCTTATCATATTTCACTAAATAAAATAATAAATATTACTGAAACCAAACACACATACTGCATGGTGGGTGGGGATAATTCATGCGGGGACGTCCTGATAGAGGTGAAGCTCTGACCCCTTCAAAAATGAAAGACTCTGACCATGAACACAAAGTTTTATGCACATATTCCATTTTGCTTAAAAACCACGTAAATGATTCCTTATACGAACACCCCTGCAAATACCTGCAAAGAATTTGAAATATTATTCGAGGCTTCTTAAGGACATTTTCAGAATCTTATTTAAAGTTTTCCCTGTTTTACATTAGAATAAAAAATGACTTGCATTCCTAGCCTAAGATTATGCTGATTTCCTTTAAAAAAAATACAAACTTAAGCAATATGCATACCTACTAACATGCTAACGTAATACAATCTAAAACGAGAAACCAAAACATACATAAGGAATATGCATACCTGCTCAGATAGGAGCCATTAACATGGAATGCACAGATGATGGATCCTTCTACTAGTAACTCTGTGCCCTTCTGTAATTCTTTTTGCAATTTTTGTTTCAAATTTAGCTTGGGAGTCATTGGACTTCTCAAATCATATAATAGTTTTCCCACTTCACACATTTGCTGGAAAACAGTCAGGCATACTTCCCTCATATGCTGATTAATATTGGCCCAGTTTTCTAACGAAGCACCTACTGAAAGAAGTCTTACGGCAGTCTTGACCTCCCTTGGAACATCTCTAAGTATCATATACGCAAGCGTGTTTGCATCATTTTTCCCTATTATGAAGTAAGGTTTCTGATTCAACAAAACAACCATCAATAACCAACCTCCAACGTATTATAAAATACCATAAACACATGATTACAATAACAGTTACCCGATTTGCCTATTTGTGATTATATCAAACAAAATACTAACATCGACATGACATAAATATATTAAGTACCAGGACAGAGTGGTCTGGCTTCTCCCCTTTCAACAGTTCTTGCAGAATAGGCAAGCATGACAACGTCTGCCAAAATGGTCTCCATCTGCTCCTTGAAGCTTGCTCTACGTTTTCTTGGCCTTCATCCTAGACAGAGTACAGAGAATCCATCAACAAAGCATAAATTCTGATTCCTTGAAACAGGAAAATCAAATATAAAAAAACCCTTACTTCTATAATCCGTAAAAGTACAAAAATTTGTTCACATAAATCGCTTAGATCCATTGTCTTGAGAAAATCTAAGGAATGAGAAGGAGATGCACCGCTGGTTGAAGGCTGATACTCATCATCGTCATGGGGAGACAGAGATGTGTTCATGCCGCTGTTCTGATCCTTTTCCCAAAATCTGCATAAACCCCGCCACTTGCCATCTCTAACTCACTGATACTTTACTCACAAAACATGTAAAGCACACTATGCAACTTACTCTTGCT
Source organism: Gnetum montanum (assembly GCA_015680685.1). Lineage (NCBI taxonomy): Eukaryota > Viridiplantae > Streptophyta > Gnetopsida > Gnetales > Gnetaceae > Gnetum > Gnetum montanum. Next base: position 451,218 of record MNCI01021803.1, read on the forward strand.
CACACTAGAATTCAATGTATTAATAGGAGTCGGTGACATTGCTATGTGATACTTGACTTGTTGGGTAAGGAAGACATCTTTATCCAAAGCGATGATTGTACTTCTGGCAGGCGCAATGGCCCAACATTCATCGACAGTTTTAAAGTAATATATTCCCTCGAGCATGGTGCAGGCCTTGGAATACTGAAGCGGCAGAAATGATTGCAGTTTTCTTTTGTTCACGCATTTATGTCTTTCTTCTGCAGTATGCGTGCATACAGGTCCTCAAAGTAGCAGCTGTTATGCCGTGAAAATGTGGAGTATGTTATTTGGTGCAATTTTAAAGTACTTGCGGTCTGTAATTTTTGGAATCAGTTTTGAAAATCCTAAAGTACATACTATCTGTAATTTTTAATCAATTTTAGAAATTGAAGCAGCGGGTTTTTTTTTTTATTGGAAATCGAATTACTTACCAATTTTTCAACGTGCAAATCCGATTGTATTGGAAAGAGTGCTCTTCATACAGGCGAGAAAGATGAGCCATTCTCGCTTTTTGTTTCCACGCAAGCCACATTATGCTTTGTTCAGTTTCATAATCGATGTCCTTTTATATTCCAAATGGAATGCTACCGCAAAGAATAACCTTGCCTTCTCTGAGAAACCAGGAATCATTCACGCTTTTCTCTTTTTGACGTAGTGTTTTACACCTCGACTATTAAACACGCTCTAATGATAACAAGATACATGACACATGGTGCTGTCACAGCAGGTCATCCGGACTTCTTTTTATTGTACTATTTTTTTTATAGAAAATTCATAGTTTCTTTCGGTGCTGAATGCTTGCATGTTGGATAGGATAGGTTGGGCTTACAAATTCTAAGCCCTGTTTTTGCAGTAAATGCAGTGCAGTGTCAGCAGCTATGAAACCTGACCTGACCTGACCTGACGAGATGAAAATTGACATGAAACGCATACCCTACCCTACCCTATATGCATGTCTTCGTCTATTTGGAGCCTATCTTCTATCCCATGGTTATTGTTCAATGCATATTTTGAAATTTTTTGAAAGTTCAAACTCCCAAGCAAAAGGCAGCTACGATGACAAGGAGAAGGAAAGGGAAGGCAAACCGTAACAATGGATCAAGCACTGCTAGGGCCGCCTCATAGTAATCATCGTTTATGTAAACTGATACCGCATACCTCAATGCAACTAAATATGCACTTTCACAATGTTTTTTTTTTTTGGCTTTTGATGTCTAAATGTTGGTTTGAATGTTACCACAATCATACAACATTGATGTTTGAATGCCCTTTTACCATTCATTCATTGATGCTTCATTGTTTTTGTAATTTTTGCTTAAGTCAGTGCAAGCAAAGCTTTTGTTTGTTTGATTGATTTCATTTTAATTGATATGAAGAACCTTCTTGCTCAAAAAAAAAATTTGTTGAGATTATCTTTAAGGACCAATCTCAAATCATGGTTTATAGTGGATTGCCAAGTAAGTTTGGACCATTAATTATTGCTACATTAACCTTGTTTTGTGTCATCAATTCTGAAATGTACTCTATTTAATCAAAGGTATATATTATTATTCTTATAATGGATTCCTTGTCACAAAAGGTATATATTATTATTCTTATAATGGATTCCTTGTCACAAAACTTATGACAAAACATTTTTAGGTTACAAAAACTTTTTGGTTATGAAAAATTGTTAGTTACAAAAATGCCCTGAGCACCGCTTCACGAGCCACACGTGCACATCCTCGGCCACCGCGGAAACCACGAGCGCTGCTGAAAAAACCCTCAGATCTGAAAAAACCGTCAGGTCTGTTGAAACCCTGAGAACCCTGACGGAAATCAGGGCCAAAGAAACCACCGTGGTTTGCAGGTGAATGCCCACGGGCTGCACATCGGCCACTTCAATCTGCCTGCCGATTGGTGGCGCTAGGGTTTGATTGTCATGTGGTGCTGCTAGGGTTTGACTGCAGCCGTTTCTAGATTTTTCCAAATTGTGGTTGCTATGGCCGATTTCTCTGATTTGTTTGTCGCTGCTATTGAAAATTAAAATTTGTTTGTTGCTGCTAAAGAAAAGTTTGCTGTTTTTGCCGCCGCTGTGAGGAAGCCTGAGGTTGTTGCAGTAGATCAGGGTCAGGCTGAGAATTTGAAGTCTGCTGCTGCTGCTGGAAAAAATTATCGTCCATCAACGTTCCGCAGTTTTGCCTTTTCTGGCCATTTTGTTGCAGGTATCGTCCCAAAGCAAAAATTGGGGAATGATGTCACAATTTTTTAGCCATTTTCTAAATTTTTGAAATGTAGCATCCCACTCCTCATGCACAGTGGTGGTTTGCCTTACCTTCGATGACAAATGCTGCATTTTTGTGTTGCTCCTTTGCTTTTTTCAAGACACGAATATCAAATTGCAGATGTTCATTAATAAAAGCCTCATCCAGTTTTTTGGTACAAGCCTACAACAAAGAATTCTGGGCAAGAGATGCATTCATCATGCGGGAAAGATTTCACCTTTTGACAATGTGCTTCGGCTGAAATGATTTAGGCCTCTTAAAGCCTAAGATTGTGCTCATGCTGAAACACCGAAAATTTCTATTAAAGGTTGGCATCACCTTTTGGGGAAGAGGCTTTGAGTCTAGGCAATAAGCAACTTTTCAGAATGAAGTTGCTCTATTCATTCCTTGGTTCGACGAGCACAATCTGCAGCATAAAGGTGTTTTCAAAAACCTTTAGCCATCGTTTGGATCGTTTCTTGCAAAATATTAGGGATTGCAGAAAAATTGTTAGAAATAAGAATGGAGGCTCGAGCCTCATGGAGTTGCTATCTAAGAGCAGCATATTGGAAGTTGGCTTCTGAAAGCTGTTGTTGACACAAAGAGAAAGATTGGAGCGAAGTTCGCATTGCCTCTATAGAACCAAAAGGATCATTTTGAACTGGTCGGTTCATAGAACACGAACCTAAAGCTAAATTCATGTTTTGTTTCAGTCGAGCATCCAGTGTTCATGATCTTTTCCATGATGAACCTACAGAAGAATCTAAATTCAACTCATGTTGCGAACCTGCATGAGTTGATTAATCAAAAGCCAATGAAGGCTAACCTGAAGGGTTTATTTTCGTTAGGCAACAAGATAAACAAGAAATTTTGGGTTGCAAAAAATTTTGTTGTGATCTTGTGCGGTTAATAGAAATACGGAGTAGGAAAGCAGAGAAGGGAAAAATTAAAGAATAGAAATAAAAAAGGCTCAAATTGACATTAATTGAGTGAAGCTAAAACAAAAAATGTTTTTGGGGATTTTTATCCACTTCAGTATGTCTTTAGTATGGCAAAGTCAAGAGCACAAGTGCTAAATTTAAATTGTCCTAACTTAAGAAATTTAAAATTAGAGATTTTGAAAATTTAACTGGGCCCCACTTATTTAAACCAAAGTGGGGTTGAGATGAAGTACTTGAATCTGTTCTTAACAATGAGTGAAAGTAACTTTTTTGGATTTCGCCAGCAATTGACCATATCTAGAATGAGGTTCTGGAAAGTTGGATCTTTTTGACGAAGTCGATCAAGTATAGGGTTTAGGATGGCCTTACGTTCAAGGATTTAGTAAAAGTACTTAAATCCAATTTGAAAACGAGAGAAGTTCATTTCCTAACACAAATGTCATTACTTTGTTAAAGTATAGTCAGAAGTGATCAGTGAAAAGCAACAGAAACAAGGTTAAAACATTTAATTAGTAGGGTGTCGCTGAAAGAGTTGTCGTCGAATGTATTGAAGATCACCAAGACATGATTCCTTGATGAGGTATCTTTTGAGTTCTACAATGATAAATGCTTTCTTCTAATAGAACAAATGCCATGAAGAGAAAAGGATGTATTGGTATGTATTTAAGGGTTTATAATAACACTTGGTAGAAAGGATACTGGTTTCAACAAAATGATAACCCTTGAAAAAAGTAATATCCAAAATATTAAGTGCAGAATTAGAAATGATGGAGGTAATGTTGATTGATGGATAAACATTACCATATCAGGATAGAAGAAAAGAAAATGAATCTTCAGAGTCATTCCAGATGCCAACAACATCATCAATGAATCTTTTGAAATACAAAAGATTTTGGGAATCGGAAGTAGTAAAAACTTACTTTTCAAGATGACATAGAAAAAGGCATGCGTAGACAATGGCAAAGTTGCTACCCATTGTGGTGCCTTTGATTTGTTTATATTGTACTTCATTGAATTCTAAGTAGTGCTCACGAAGCACGAAGCGAGCTCCAAAATGACGTTCTTGTAGAGATCTTGCAGGGGGAATGGGTTTGCAAAAAAATATGTTTCAACCATATCTTTTAGGGTGGTAATGCTATGATTGATGGGGATACTAGGATAAAGAGATTCTACATCAAATGTAAACAAAAATACATTAACAGGTAGAACTCTTGAATGGAGATCATGGATCAAGGTAGAAGAATCTTGAAGGTGATATGGTTGGGAACAAAGGATGAGAAACAACAAAAAATGAAGGAGGTAAGAGGCGGGTTTAAGCACATAACCCATGTAGGAGCAAATTGGGTAGCCAACCATTACAGGTTTGTAAATTTTAAGGATTAAATAAAAATTACAAAGTTGGGAGCTTTGTATTGAAGCAATGAATCCTTAAATTTTTTGAAAACTTATGGAAAACTATCAATGATGGAAAATAATTGATGACGAAGATCATCCAATGAAATAGAATCCTTGCGCTAATAAACATCTAAATTGGAGAGTTGTCTGGTTGCTTCTTCAAGATACCAAGAGGAATCCAAAACACAAACTCCAAAATTTTTATCCGTGGGTTGAATAACAATGCTTATGTCATTTTGAAGTTTTTGAAGTGCTTTAAAAAGATGACAAAGAAGAGGTTGCCGGTGGTTAAAATCAATAAAGGAGAGTGCAGCTTCAAGGGAAGCAAGGCAATTGCGAATGCAATTTTCGAGCTCAAGATTAAAACTGCTAATTAGAGGATTCCATTTATTACATTGACAAAGTTTCATTTTAGCAACTTAAGTTGCCATAATAAACGGTGAAGATGAAAAAGTATCTTCAGATTTATTTTTAAAGAAATTTCGAAGTTTAAGAAGTTGGGAAAAAGCGGTGAATTCTTTGAGAATGGAGTTTTAATCCATGGGGAGTTGCCGAGGGATGAATTTTAGTCCATAACCTAGAACTTTAATCTCATTTGCTAAAAGAGTGCATGATGAAAAGTTATGGATTGCGAAATTAGAGTGTGATTTTAAATTTTGCAAACTGTTTTACGAGCAAAGAGCAAATGTGTATATGCAGTTTGGTTGATGGTAAGCAACTAGAAATTTAAACACAATCATGGTGAGTTTTAGATGTGCGATGCAAAATTCGGTGGGTGAAGACTTCAAGCAATGGTGCAAATAGCGTAGAAGAAGAAGGATTTGGCAGAGGGTTGTTTGGGGCAAACACCAAAGTTGATAGCCCAAAGGCAACTAGAGTGGAGTTCAAGGTCATCGCAAAGGAAGTGGTTGAAGGAGGCGAATGAGCATGAGATGTGTTGGGAGGGTTTTGATTTTGATTTTAAGTATGGGGCCCAACTCATGGCGAATTGGTTCAGGCTGGGCACTTTGAGTTTAAATTATTATTTAACCCTCCATTATGTACATCATCATTTACAATATTGAAATGAAAAGCATAGTTTAAACCATTGTCACCCTGTTGTGATCTTTGGAACCCTTGAAAATTGTTATGTTTCTGTTAACCTTGCTACCACCATCGTGGCTAAAGCTGCTATCGTTCTGAGCACCACCGTTGTTCTGAGTGCCACCATTGTTGCCATTGGAGGGAATCTGCTACCCGTTGATGCTGTGATTGTGGTTAAAACCTATGAATAGACATGTAGGCAGTTGATCACCTCTTTGCGCAGGTGGACATTCTTCTATTCACACAGTGCTTTAACCCTTGAATCGTGTGCCATGAGCAATGCCCTACGTGTTGCTTCACACACTACACGTACTGCTTTGTGCGCCATGTGTGCTGCCTTATGCGCCACACCCTCTGTCACATGCATGTCCTTGGCCATTGTGGGAACCATGAGTGCTGCCAAAAAAACCCTCAAATATTAAAAAATCCTCAGATTTGTTAAAATCCTGAGAACCCTGATAGAAATCAGGGCTAGAGAAACCATCATGGTTTGCAAGCAAATGCCCACGAGCTACAGATCAATCGTTGCAATTGATGGTGCTAGGGTTTGATTGCCATGTGGTGCCACTAGGGTTTGATTACCGTCGTTTCTAGTTTTTTCCAGACTATCGTTGTTGTGGTCGATTTCTTTGATTTGTTTATTGTTGCTGTTGAAAATTAAAATTTGTTTGTTATTGAAATTTTTTTTGTTGTTTTTGCTATTTTTGTCACCACCGTGAGGAAGCCTGAAGTTATTGCAGTAGATCAAGGTCAAGCTAAGAATCTGAAGTCTACTACTGCTGTTAGAAAAAATTGTTGTCTGTCTACGTTCCATGGTTTTGCCTTTTCTAGCCATTTTGTTGCAGGTTTTGTCGTAAGGGAAAATTTGGGGAAATGATGCCGCAATCTTTTAGTGCATAGTTTCTTTGTAGACTTCCTTGACCATGGGTAGGGGGTCAAGGTGGTCTACCTTAGCTTCGATGGCAGATGTTGTATTCTTGCATTGCTCCTCTACTTTTCTTTGAGCATCAGCACAAATATCAAATTATAGACATTCATTAACAAAGGCCTCATTTAGTTTTTTGGTACAAGCTTGCAACAGAGAATTCTAAAATGGGGCTAGCTATTGAATGCAAGAGATGCATTCAACCAGCTTTTCCACAGCATCATGTGGGAAAAATTCCAACTTTTGATAGTGTGCTTTGGCTAAATTATTTCAGCACGGAGATAGGCTTCTTAAAGCCTAAGATTGTGCTTGTGCTAAAGCATCAAAAATTCCTATTGGAGGTTGGCATCACCTTTTGGGAAAGAGGCTTTGCGTTCAAGGGCCAAAATTCAAAGGCTGTGAACAAGCAACTTTTCAAAATGAAGCTGCTTGATTCATTCCTTGGTCTAATGAGCACAATCTACCACAGAGGTGTTTTTGAAAACCTCTAGTTGCCGTCTAGATCATTTTTTGCAAAACATCAGGGATTGCAGAAAAAATTGTCAAAAACAAGAACAGAGGCTTGAGCCTTGTGGACTTGTTATCTGAGAGTAGCACATTAGGAGTTGGCTTTCGAAAGCTGCTATTGACACACAGAGAGATTAGAGCGAAATTCATCCACTTCACGTTTGGTCCTAAAAAAGGCATTTAGGAATGCCTATGTAGAATCGAAAGGATCATCTTGAACCTGTCGGTTTAAAGGACACAGACCTAAAGCCCGATTCATGTCTTGTTCCGGTGGAGCATCCAGTGTTCATAATCTTTTCTATGATGAATCTGTAGAAGGATCTGAATTCAACTCATGCTATGAACCTACATGAATTGATTGATCGAAAGCTAATGAAGGCTGACCTATAGGGTTCATTTTTGTTAGGCACCAAGAGAGACAAGAAATTTTGGGTTACAAAAAATTTTGTTGTGATCTTGTGCGACTAACAGAAATATGCAGTAGGAAAGCAGAGGAGGAAAAAATTAAAGAATAGAAATAAAAAATGCTCAAATTGACATTAACCAAGCAAAGCTAAAACACAAAATGTTTTCGGGGATTTTCACCCCTCTTTAGTATGTCTTAAGCTTACAATGGCAAAGTCAAGAGCATAAGTGCTAAATTTAAATTGTTCCAACTTAAGAAATTTAAAATTAGAAACTTTGAAAATTTAACTGGGCCCCACTTGTTTAAGCTGAAGTAGGGGTGGGATGAAGCACTTGAATTTGTTCTTAATTATGAGTGAAAGTAGCTTTCCTAGATTTCACTAGCAATTGACCACATCTGGAATGGCGTTCTAGAGAGTTGGATCTTTTTGGTGAAGCCAATCAAGTATAAGATTTAGAAGGATCATCATATTAAAGGATTTAGTAGAAGTACTAAAATCCAATTTGAAAATGAGAGGGGTCTGTTTCCTAACATGAACGTCATTACTTTGTTGAAGTCTAGCTAGAAGTGATTGGCGAGAAGCAGTAGGAACAAGGTTGAAACATTTAACCAGCAAGCGAGAAGGATACCCTCGAGCATGAATTTGTCGAAAGAATTGTTGCTAAATTTGTTAAAGATTGTTAAGACATGATTCTCTAATGAGGTATCTTTTGAGTTTTGCAATGATGAATGCTTTTTTCTAATGAAATGAATGCCATGAGGGGAAAGGGATGTACTTATATGTATTTAAGGTTTCTAATAACACTTGGTAGAAAGGATACTAGTGTCAACAAAATGAGGATCCTTGAAGAAAGTAACATCCAAAATATTAAGTGTAGAATCAGAAATTGTGGGGGTAATTTTGATTGATGGATAAACATTACCATATAGGGAGGGAAAGAGAGAAAGGGAATTTTTAGAGCCATTCTAGATGCCAAAAGAATTATCGATAAATCTTTTGAAATACAAAAGATTTTGGGAATCGTGAGTAGTAAAAACTTATCTTTCAAGATGACACAGAAAAAGGCATGCGTAGACAATGGCAAAGTTGCTACCCATTGTGGTGCCTCTGATTTGTTTATATTGTACTTCATTGAATTCTAAGTAGTGCTCATAAAGCACTAATGAAGCGAGCTCCAAAATGACGTTTTTGTAGAGATCTTGTAGAGGGAATTGGTTTCCAGAAAAATATGTTTCAACCATATCTTTAAGGATAACAATGCTATGATCGGTGGGGATATTAGGGTAAAGAGATTCTATATCAAACATAAACAAAAGTACGTTAACAAATAGAACTCTTGAATGAAGATCATGGATCAGGGCAAAAGAATCTTAAAGGTGATATGGTTGAGAACAAAGGATGAAAAACAACAAAAAATGAAGAAGTCGAGAGGTGGGTTCAAGCACATAACCTATGTAAGAGCAAATTGGGCAGCCAACCATTATAGGTTTTTGAATTTTAGAGATTAAATAGAAATTACAAGGTTTGGGAGCCTTGTGTTGAAGCAATGAATCCTTAAAATCTTTGAAAACCTATGGAAAACGATTGGTGATGGAAAATAATTGATAATGAAGATCATCCCATGGAATAGAATCCACGTGCAAATAATCATTTAAATCGAATAGTTGCCTTGTTGCTTCTTCAAGATACCAAGAGGAATCTAAAACACAAACTCTAAGATTTTTAGTTATGGGTCGAATGACAATGCTTGTGTTTTTTTTGAAGTTTTCAAATAGCTCCAAGAAGACGACAAGGAAGAGGTTGCCAGTGGTTGAAATCAATAGAGGAGAGTGCAATTTCAAGGGAAGCAAGGTAATTGCGAATGTAATTTTCAAGCTTGGGATTGAAACTGCTAATTGGAGGATTCCAATTATTACATCGATGAAGTTTCATTTTAGTAACTTGAGTTACCATAATAAATGGTGAAGATGAAAAAGTATATTCAGATTTATTTTTAAAGAAATTTTGAAGTCTAAGAAATCGGGAATTCTTTAAGAATGGAGTTTCGATCCATGAGGAGTGGCCGAAGGATGAATTTTAGTTCATAACCCAAAACTTTAATCTTGTTTGCGGATTTAGCAAAGGGTTGTTTAGGGTGGACACTAAAGGTGATGGTCCAAAGGCAACTAGAGTGGAGTTCAAGATCATTGCAAAGGGAGTGGTTGAAGAGGGTGATGAACATGAGATGTGTTGGGAGGATTTGGATTTTGATTTTAAGGGTGGGGCTCTAGTGGCAACTTGGTTCGGGTTGGGCACTTTGAGTTTAAATTATTATTTAACCCTCCGTTATGTACATCATCATTTACAACATTGAAATGAAAAGCATAGTTTAAACCATTACCACCCTGTTGTGATTTTGGAACCCTGAAAATTATTGTTGTTTTTGTTAACCCAGTTGCCACCATAGTGGCTGAAGCCGCTACCATTCTGAGCACCGCCGCAGTTTTGAGTGCCCCTGCCATCGTCGTTGGAGGCAATCTGCTACGCATTGATGCCGCAACTGTAGCCGAAACCTGTGAACGAATGTGGAGGCGATCAATCACCTCTTCGCGTAGGTGACTGTTCTTTTGTTCACACGATGCTTTGACGCTTTGCGCCCACTGCCATGTGCACATCCTCGGCGACTGCAGGAACCACGAGCACTACCGAAAAAACCCTTAGATCTAAAAAAAATCCTCAGATCTGTTGAAACCCTGATGACTTTTGAAACCATGAGAACCCTGACAGAAATTAGGGCTAGAGATACCACCGTGGTTTGCAAGCGAATGCCCGGGGGCTGTAGATTGGCCGTTGCAATTTGCCTGCCAATTGGTGGTGTTAGGGTCTGACTGTCATGTGGTGCCATTAGGGTTTGACTGCCATCATTTCTAGTTTTTTCCAGACTATGGTTACTGTGGCCGATTTCTTTGATTTGTTTGCTGCTACTGTTGAAAATTAAAATTTGTTTGTTACTGCTGAAAATTTTGTTGCTATCACCGTGAGGAAGCCTGAGGTTGTTGTAGCAGATGGGATAGGCTGAGAATCTAAAGCTTGCTGCTGCTACCGGAAAAAATTGTCGTCCATCTATGTTTCACGATTTTGCCTTTTATAGCCATTTTGCCGCAGGTTTTGTCGCACGGAAAAATTTGGAGAAATGACACCACAATCTTTCAACCATTTTCCAAATTTTTGAAATGTAGCATCCTATTCCTTGACCATGGGCAGGGGGTTAAGGTAGTTTGCCTTAACTTTGATATTATATGCTGCATTCTTGCATTATTCCTCTACTTTTTTTAGAGCATCAGCACGAATGTCAAATTATAAAGATGTTTGTTGACAAAAGCTTCCTATAGTTTTTTGGTACAAGCCTACAACCCTACAACAGAAAATTCTAAAATGGGGTTGGTTGTTGAATGCAAGAGATGCATTCAACTAACTTTTGCACAGTGTTGCATGGACAGATTTCACCTTTTGACAGTGTGCTTTAGCTAAAATGATTTCAACACGGAGATAAGCCTCTTGAAGTTTAAGATTGTGTTTATACCAAAAATTTCTATTGGAGATTGGCATCACCTTCTAGGGAAGAGGCTTTGAGTCTAGGGGCCAAAATTCAAAAACTGTGAACAAGTAAATATGTAGGCAGGAAAATATAATGAGATGTAAATATGATTTTATAAAAAAAAGATATTTTACAATTTCAAAGCTATTAATTATTGCAAGCACATAAATTCAAACTCTAGCACATGAGAGCATCTTCAATTTTATGTATATTAAATTTTTTTTTTGTTTTTAAAAAGACAAATAATAATTCATCAAAATATTAAAACATTACAAGATTGATTCAAAAGTCATTATGAGGCTATACACAAATAAAAAATATGTACACTATAAAACTAGAATATAAGTTTAGAACTTGACAATAGAACTGAATAACAAGCATACATAGAAACCCCAAAAACCAGACAACCAAACATCTTAGAAGTGGTTTGGAGGGTTCTTCATGATCATTTAATGTTTTATTTTTGTTGGAAACAAGAACAACATCCTCCATTCTCCAAAAGTGAAAGATCTACTACTAGATAGTCCTTTGAAACTAGTCATATAAAAATTCCACTTGGGTTAAAATAGTAAGACAAGTGCATGCTTAAGTGTTGAATCCTTTATTCCTGGTACTAATGTAGAAGAATGAATCTAGTAAAAACTTATCAATCCAAATATTAAAAGCCACATGCAATCTCTTAATGACATAGCTACCTGTAATGGTCCCACATAGGGTCTAGAATATAATTATACTTTAATAATAACATCTTTAGAACCCTTTATTTTGAGGAGACAAGAAGCATATGTTAAGATCTAATACTAAGTTGATATTAAACTAATGGGAAAATGCTATAAATACCTTAACAAAAAATATGTATGGAAATTAATCCTTTTCGTTAATTTTAGAAATCCATTGGATGATGTTTTTGCATGTTAAATAAAGAAAATTATGAAGGATTACTAATGACCAATGATTAAAAATGAAGGATTGCTAAGGAACAATGATTAAAAATTTGGAAAATGTATTGGGTGGGGATGCTTGAAGGATCACAGTAAATGGGAATGACTCATATTTAAAAGTTAGAAAATCATACCTAAAACTATTGATTGCTTTATGAAAATGAAGTTTGTTATAAAAGTCATGCCAACCCAACTTGGGTCACCAAAATTGGACAACTGATCACTAAATTGATGATCTATCACTAAATTGAAAAACTATGCTATGCTAACAACAACAATGTGTGTTAAGCTTATTGTAGCATTTTAAGATGTAAATAGAGTTTGCAACTTCTTGTGGTGAGCCAAAGGAAACTTTAATAACAAAGAATAATGAGTCATGATTTTTTCAGCTCTGATATCGGAGCCTCGATATCAGATATGCAATATCGAGTCCCAAGAAATGATGTCGGATATCCAATATCACCTCTTCCGTGCTAGCTTATAAATACAACATTCAGGTGCATGATTGGGATATAGTTGGTTGATAGATTTTAGTTAGCTTTTTCATAGATTGTTGATTTCCAATTCTGTTGTTTCCTAGTACATGCCCATAATGTGATGTTAAGTGATTGTACGACATCCTTATTCGAGTGTGACATACTTGGATGCATTACATGACCAAAAATAAAGATCAAGATTACTTTCATCATTGTAGCATCTACTTAGATTTATTATTGCTTTAAATTCTTTAATCGTTTATTGTTTTCCTTAGTTAATGTTTCAATTTATTGCTCTTATGATTCCTGTCATTAAGCGGAATGAGTATGGCTAATCGTGAGCTTGTAAGTGTAATTACTTGGTAGCCTAGCAATGTATTGGTTCGTATGCCTAGTAACTTACACATGGTAACCCCAACGGTAGTTTCACGAAGTCCAAGGCATGTGTGGACAATTAGGAAAAGATACTCATTGCACGTAGGCTAATTTAGGTGTTTACTTTCCACTGTTGATTAACTTAATTAATTTATCTCTTTATTATCATCAGGAGCAGCATAAGGCTAGAAAACATCAATCATATGTCTCACTTTGGACTAAACCATACATGACAAAGCTAGCACTAGTCTAAGTGGAAAGACAACGAACTACGATCAAAGCATAATGATTTAGATACACAACTAGTCCCATCCATGGAATTTGATTGGATCATGTGTGAACACTTGTGATTCATATGGTTGGGCATAGGGATACCTCGTCACTCATCATAGATGTACTTGCCATTTTGGTAAAGATTAGCTACATGGAGATCCTTAACTATTTAAGGGCATGGGATCACTATTCTTGATCTATTCGTTATAGTTTGTGTCCAATCCTTTCTCCAAACACTCTACTTTGCCCTATTCTCAATTCTTAGTGTGATAATGGGAACATGAACTTTTAAAATATGCATGGAGAAATTAACATGGATGATGATGGAGGTAAGGAGATGAAGACATGCATATATGGTATGTGTCACATGTCAATTTCATTATGTGACGTTGCATTGAAGTTGACAAGGCATTGCATTTCTTGCAAAAGTAGGGACTATAATTTGTAAGCTAGATAGGTGGTTGTTTAACGTATATCATGGTTAAGTATTAATATAAAGAATCTATGACAATTAAAATACTTTTAATTTCAAATGCTAGTTAAATGTGAGAGTAAGAAGACTCTTCCCTTTTAAAGTACACAAAAAACTTAATTCTTTAATTAAGAATTTTTGAGTAAATTTTACATTAAATAAAAAGATAGATAAGTATAAGTAGGATATTTGGCTAACACTTTATCATTAACATGGTTGTGCATCTCTTGCTATTTTTATTTTTCCCTTAAAGAAGCTACACTTTATAATTTTGTAGGGTTGTTTAGAGATTACAATAATTTGAAGAGTTTTCTTGCAAGAAGATTTGCATGTATAATGAAACACCTAACATCATGCTTGTAGAAATAATGAATAAATTTTAATAAAAAATGTTTGTGTATGTGTGTGTGTGTTTTTTTTCTTTTATTCTCCTTCATACAATTTCCTTTTTAGAGACAACTATAATATGTGGAGCATCATGATGAAGCTAGTCATAGGATGCATTAACAAAAAGCTAAAAAATTAGACCTACAGAAGCACAAAAGCAATTACTTGAAATAAATCAAGAAAATATTTTGATTTAAAAGGTTCTAGAAATGAATCTTGAAATATGAAAGAATGAATGAAATAAAAATTTATTATGTTTTAAGTCCCATAGGATCTATTGGAAAGATATTATATTTTTATGAAAAATAAAGATAGACTCTACAAATGAACCAAGGATAGACTCTACAAATGAACCAAGCACGAATAGGGACATTAAAAAAAAACCATTAGGGTTTTTTTTCTATAACATTATAACACTATCTCAAATGGACAGTCATGTCAAAATAAAGAAATATAGCTAACTCATCTTCAAGGGCTCCTAATTTGCACAACCTACAAATGCGCTCTTCTCGAGGGAGCTAAATCCATCTTTTATTTTTAATTCCAAGATGATGAAAATTTAATTTAAGCTTGTTGAAAACCTTATGATACTTCTACATCTAGTAGCTGAGAGATAGTGAGCTTCTACATCTAGTTTATTATATCTAATGTGGTGTAAATAAAATTCTCTTTCCTTCCACATTAAATCACATATGTGGTAAAACATTCTTCTTGACTAGTTGGCAAATATGCTTAAGATTTTACAACATGTCCTCCCACAAGATATTCCATTTTCTCAATTGTTACATCCCCTAAATATACTCATAATAGTCTTGTCCTCAAGAATTACTTTAGAGAATTTGTCTTACCTTGAAATATGCAAGTTATGAGTGTATATAATGAATTGACATAAGGCTTCTACTTCTAAAGGTAATAAATCACATTCATATAATACCATTGAGTAAGGTGTTTGCATATTCACCTTTAACTCATTGAGAATTTGTTTTTTTTTCTTTTGTATTTTTTCAATATCTTTTCAAAGTTTAGTATTGAGTCTAGGTCCCCAAACAACACATCCATATAATACAATAGAATACATGATAATTAAAAAATTTATTTTATGACCTTCTAAGCCTAGAGTTGTAAGTCCTTACACTTTATTTCGAAAGCATACAAAGCCTTGAAACCTCCTACTATTTTTTCTTTAATGCACTTCCCCCTCATGCAATTGTCCATATAAATAAGATTGAAATATTTAAAAGAATCTATTATTTATAATAGGTATTTCTTCTATCCCAAATCATCAATTTGGTTTTATCTATGTTTACTTGAAGACTAGATGAATGAAAATAATTTTCTAAAATTTGCAATATATCTTGCATACCTTCTGTAGTAGTGGTGATTAAGGAAAAATCATCTACATATAAAAGAAGGTTCATTAATTGGGATCCAATTTTGATATCATGACTATCTTGCTTGTTGCACAACCATTCCTGCATTTCATCAATAAAGATACAAAAAAGAGTTGGAGAAAGTTGACAATCTTGCATAACTCCAATTTTTCTTTGAAATTGAAATTTTTTCTTTGAGTATCTATTTATAATTTTAATAATCACTTTCTCATACAACCTTTGAGTTGTTGTAATCAAATCTCAAGGAAGGCCAATTTTATCTAAGCACAACCATGGTTTTGTATGGATCACTAAATCATATACTTTTTATTAAGCATTTTTGTAAACTCCATGTTGTGTCTAAGAGTAACTAAGTGATCAATAGTGAAGTGATTTTATCTAAAACCTACATGATACTTTGCCCTAGCCTAGTTACCTTAAGCTTAAGTACTCATTCTCTTTTCTAATAGAGTACCCAACAACTTAGAAAAAGTATTATTTACAAACTTTATTGATAGAGCTATGAACAATGTGAATCAAATGAATATTATGATAGAAACTCTAAGCATACTTCAATGTCTGTTTGAATGCATGTGGGGTACTCTTTGATAAGTTGCATTTTTTGTCGACTATGCTATTAGGTATCCGATATCAAAGCTAGGATATCAGATCCTCAATATTAGGGTACAAGTTATGATGTCAAATATTTGATATCGCAGACACGTGCAGGCCTATAAATATGACACTTAGGCACACGGTCCAGAAACATTTTCATTTCAACCTTAGTGCAATTCTATTAGTTTATTTTCTTGATTTTAGCACTTAGCACTTAACAGTGTATGCCCACAGTGTAATGTTAAGTGATTGAATAGAGTCTTCATTTGAGTGGAATGTCCTTGGACATGTTTCATGACCAAAAATAAAGATCAAGATTACTTTGCATCATTGCATCATCACTTATATTTCTTTATTGTTTACTTAGACTAATGTTTATTGCTTTGACTTAGAATAACATTTACTATTTTCCTAGTTATTGACTTACTTTTCCATGAACTTTACTTTTATTGTTGTTAAGTTGAATGGATACAATTGATTCTAAGCATTAAGTGTGATCGTTTGGTAACCTAGTTGTATTATCACTTGGTTCGCCCAATAGTGAGATACTTGCTAATCCCAGTAATGATTACATAAGTCTAATACATGTGCAAAGACTCAAGAATGGATGTCCATCACCTAGGCTAGATTAGATTCATTTTTTGTTTACTTAGACTTTGAAACCACTTTTATTTACCTTATGTTTACTAGAAGTAAAATGGCCAAAGCTACATCAATTATCATACACCTCATTGTGAGTTAAATCATATGCATTGATTTTACTAGCTCACATGGGAAGACAATAATCATGAACTCAAATCAATTACTAGCATAATCATATTGCCTTGTCTACAGAATTCGACTGGGCTATGTGTGAACACTTGTATCTCATATGATTGGGTGTTGGACTGCTCCACCGGTCATCATTGGCGTTGTTACCAGGGATAAGTTAATGTATGCTTAGTAATTGATTTCTCAAAGTTCGTTGTATCAAAAACCCAAAGTTAACATTAATTTTTCAATAATCCTAAATAAGTTATGCACACTTAACCAATATCTTAAGTCACAAACATGGCCTCAAACAAAGATACATTACCACTTGCCAAGGAGATAAGAAGAAGCAATGATAAAATCATTGATAAGGAAGAATGGGGGATGCTAGTGCAAACAAGAATCACTTATGCTCACACTGATCCTTATCATCCAACCTTCACTTTCATCTTTCATTAGGATAATCAAATGAGATGGAGGAACATGCAAGGCAACATAGTCCTACCTCTAGAATGTGTAGCACTTAACATGATCCAAACTACCTTAAGGGGAATGTAGTTAGACTAGATCTAGGAAGGGTATCATGTGAATCAGCATAAGATAAGACCCTATGAACCCACAAAAGAGCATATAAGAAGAGATGTGGCCATGGATATCAAACATGTACAAAGAAAAGGGAAGCAGATCAACACTTCTATTGTCTTGGAAGAACTTGATGTTGATGCAGTTATTCTAGAGAAACTCCACCAAAATCATGTGGAGCCTTCAAAAAAACCTATCATTAGACTTGAGAAACTTATCAAAGCCTAACTTCATTTCAATCTAGCAGAGACACCTAAGGGAGAGGCTATTAACTAAAGGTATAAGTGGGACTCAAGGCCAAGGGTTCCTGTCAAATCCTATAAAGAAGCATACAAGAGTCATGAAAGGAGAACAAACCGACATCATTCTCATAATACCTCATTTCCCTCATCATGATTGTCAATTGACTTTGATAGAAGAAGATGAAAGTAATGAAACTATGATAGGAAAGAAAGGAGGACTCATGACCATCATGGTCAATATTTAAGACACTCTAATATCTAAGATGTAGAATATGAATGAAGGATATGAAGGGATTGAAGAGAGGATCAAGAAAGGTATGAGCATAGAAGGGGTCACCACTACAACAGAGCATATGAACCCGACTATGATGATGAACCCCTCATGGCAACCTAAAGCATGATAAACATTTAGGAAGTTATCCATAAACCAACTAGGCATGTGAGAGATAGCCAAATTAAATGACTAGACATTAAAAATATGCTAAGATTTGAAGGTGGCTATAATGCTAATCCACAACATTATGTTCAAGATTTTTAGAATGCCTATGCCCTTTAAAATATTACAAGTGATTGGAAAAAATTGAAGTTGTTTTCCAAAACACTTGTGAAGAAAGTAAAAAGTTGATACAAGTCATTGGAACCTAGATCAATCAGACGGTGGAGTGGCATGCTTGAACTCTTCAATGATAAATACTAAACTTTTTCATGAGTATCTAATTTAAGGAAAAAAATCCAAGGATGGAAGCAAGGGACTCATGAGACCCTTGATGTAGCAATGGGTATATATTATTCACTATTTCACAGATGTCCATGCCATGGATTCTCACTAAGGAAATAGCTTGGTCATATTCTAGATGGGCTATGAAGTAAAACTAGAGAGACTCTTGGAGTTTATGCCCAAGGAAGGCTATCAAAAATGACCTTCCATTGCATTTAAAGACAAATTGACCAAGTAGTAAAGGAGGAAGGTTAGCTAAGAAAAAGGGAATCAACTGAGGAGTACAATAGAGATCCATCAATTAGAAAAAAAAAGATGTGTAGATATGTGACAAGAAAAAAGATGAAACCTTGGATGATGTTATTTAGCAAAAGACTCTACCTATTCAAATGTTAGTCAATGATATAGTGGCTAAGGTAGAGAAAGTTGGGGATTCAGTGGATGAAAAATTTGCTATAGTCCTAAAGATGGTGGAAGAAAAGACTAAAGAAGCACTTAACAGGGGTAGAGAAAGAAAAAAGGAAAGAGATTATGAATAAGAAAGCTATAAGCACAAAGAAAAGTTGCTACCGTTGAAAGATACACTCACTCCAGTTCAGAGGAAGAGGAAGGATGTAATATGTGCTAGTATGAACATCCTAAGGGATGTTGTTCTATTATGACCCACTTGTAAAAATATGGGGTATATGCACTTAATCCAAGCTTTGTTAAGAAGTAGATGCCTAGAAGGCTACCATATCCTCAAGGTAATATCAGGCAACCCTTCTAGCCAACATATTACCCAAGTGGAGCCTACCCTCAACCACAAGAGCAATATCAATAGTAATGGTAGTAACTGCAGACATGGGTAATGCCACTGCCAAAGAAAAAATATGCATAGAAGCAACCAGACCCTTATGAATATTATGTTTAGCATCCAATATCTCTAAGAAACATATCAGTTCAAACTTATTCTCCTTACTAGCCACGAGAATACTACAGATTTACTACTCCAAGGATGGAACAGAGTTCTCACACACATTTGCCAGTAGTTGGCGCATCAAATTTCCCTTTCAATCCTTTACCACCAGTGCCACCACTTGCTATGCAAGGTGAATTTCCATCACAACCACAACAAAGAAAAGCTACAAGAGTAGTGAACATTTATACAAAGAATCCTACCAATAACTCTAAGGACCAAATGAAGAAACATCCTTTCTTTAGGAAAAGTCCTAAAAATTCTTGTAGAATTAGAGCTAATTAGAGCTTCATTGAGACCAACTTCCCCTACCATAGATTCTCTTGCTACTAACAAGCTTCCATCATCATCTAGTCCAAACATGAAAACTCTCATGCTTATAGACATTGATACAAATTGGATAAAGGTAAGACCACTCCCTAAGAAGAGAATTGATTTAGGAGTTTCTTTGATTTATCTACAAGTAGCTGGAAATCTATCATGAAAAGCTCTATTAGACTTAGGTTTTAGGGTAAATTTCATCTCTTACAAAACATATAAAGCATGGAACCTACCACCATTAAAAGAGTGCAGCATCAAGTTGGAGCTTGTAGAGTAGTCTATCATCATTCCTTTGGAATAAATAGATGATGTAGTGACCACTGTCAATGGGTGGTCTTATCTAGCAGAATTTTTGATAATCGATGTAAAAGATGTTGATAAGAAATTTCCAATTATCATGGGGAGAGGATGGCTTAGTAGAATTGATGCTAAGCTAAGTATGAGGGATCTATCTATTGAGATCTCTAAGGAGGATAAGTACGAGGCCATACACATGCAATAGATCCCATGCATTACTACTAACAAAAAAGGGTGTAGTCATGGACTGATCATTCAAAATGCCAACACAGTTACCATATCAGTCCACAACAATAATGAAAAATAAGTATGCATACAAGAGAGACTAGAAGCCACAAAACCAAAAGACACCCCTTAACCATTAACTAAAAACCATACATTGTCCAAAAAATGCATGGAACAATCTAATCCACTTATTAACTCCCATTTTAAGAAGATGACTCCAACTAAGACCCAAAAATGAAACTATTAAAACATAATCATACATCAATGGGAAAAGAAAATAAGAACATAAATAATCAAAATTCAATTACCATTAGACTTACCAAGGATAATAATAGAAAAGTTAAATTAATAAAGATGGTAAGCAAACCACTTAGAGTGTATGATCTAGGAGATATAGGAAGCATTTTTTGAACACTCACCCATGAGTTCAGTCATGGGGAAGATGCCCTATCTTAAGTCTGGAATTAACAAGTGATTTTTTATTTTTTATTTTACAATTCTTTTCAATTTCTAATTTCTTGATATCCTGTTTTCACACTCTTTAATGTTTTCTTATTCTTTGATACTTTTTATTTCTTAAATTTTTAACATTCTTTGATATTCTTTGATTCTTTAACATTTTTCATTCTTTATACTTTTTCACAATTCTTACTATATTTTTCATTTCTTTCATACTTTGCTTTCAAAACCTTTTGTAAGTAATTTTGATTACTAATAAGACACATTACAAATAAAGGCAAGATGTAGTCCAATAAGGTGAAGATTCCTCTATGTTATCAAGTCATAAGGGATTGATTGTTTAAATAGTGAGCCCACATCATCCATCTACCCATTCCATTAATAAGAGGTTCTTACCATGGCCATAATGACATTCTTTATCACACTAAGCAAGTTACAAGAGAAATAGTACATGAGTGAAAGTTTAACCTCTACAAGTGGATGCATCTAGGCTCAAACCTAGGTCTTCAACATGAGAAAAAGGCACCTTACCATCAATCCAAATGATAGTTCTATAACCAAAAAATAAAAAATAAAAAATAAAGAAAGGAAAAAATACAAAGAGAAAAAAATTCAAAATATTTAGAAAGAAGCTTTATCTCATTAATGAATTCAAAAAATGCATTCTAGTTTTTGCTTATAGATGTAGAAAATAACCAAATAGCTTCAATTAGTTAAATAGGTTATGATACCCTATTAATGCACAATTTTAAATTATTTAACATTTTTATACTCAAGTAATATAAGTTTAACTCTACCAATGTTAGTCCCAAGCCCTCATAAGAAAGGAGGAGTATTTGTTCAAGTTAGCAACTAGCTCTAAAACCATGACAAATCTCATGGACGGTTAGTAAATGTTAGGACATTCCCCCAATGTAGTTCCCAATCATCACAAGTCTAGTTGCGATAGAAAATAGGTTAAGGCTTGCTAAACATAGGGAAAAATAATTGAAGATATGATGAAATTAATAAATAAACAAAAATCTATCTCTTCAAAAAGAAGAAAAGTAAAAAAAAAAAAAACCAAATTCATGTAATCAACTCTATTTTGGTAGAATAAGGCTAAGATGATGATGATGATACATAAGTAATAAAAGTCTATGTTTGATGACATTTATTAAAACTAGATGGCATGGAGCCATTTAGAGCATGTTGTAAAGAAACTAGTCAAAATATGATTTTTTTTATCCCTTCTCAAAAACAAATTTAGAAGAACCTTTTAAAAAACATGCATGTTAAAAATCATTCCATGAAAATGATAAACACTATTATACCCACTTTTATTATAAAACAAGAAGTTCTTTAGAAAATTCTGCATCATAAGAACTATCGTATGCTTTTCAATTACAAAATAAATCATTATTCTAATTCTAATTTAATCCTTGTTATTCTCATTCTAATTTAATAATTTCTATTAAAATAGGAAATGGTAAAAAAATTTAGAGTTTTATGTGAAGTAAACAATTATAACACAACTTCCATAGAATTAAACAAAACATGAATAACTGATAATGAAATTGAATGGGTCTATTACATTCACTAAAATTAATTGGATCCATCGAATTATACAAATTTCAAAAATTTCTTTTATAAAATTTTTATTCATGACTCAACACATCTTACCAATAGGCTAACATCTCAATGTATTTTTGACATATATAATGTTTGATGTATTTTCAATCTATTAAATAAATAAAATTTTGTTCATATTGATGTCCCATGTCATTCATGATTAGAAAGAAAAATTTTACTTGACTTAAAGTGCTTTCAAGAATTAGCTTAAGCTATATTCCAAATATGAAGTTAAACTAATGATATCCAAATAGACTATTAATTCAAAAATATGATCTAAGAAAGAAAAATCTCCAATAAAAAATAATAATGTCATGGCTAAAAATAGCATGATATATATATATTTTCAATTTGAAAATGTCAAAAAATTTATAGGAAAAATTAAAACACTAGCTATAAGTTTCCATCTTGAAGTTTGTGTTAATGTTTGTGAGTTTGTGTTGTTATGATGATGTGTGATGTTAGTGTTGATTTGTAGAGCAACCTATAATTTCATGACTTTGATAGATTTAGAGTGTTGCTAATGTGTACGAATGATTGGTTGAACAACCAAATATTCTTCTTTGTGATTAATCTAAGTTATGCTAATGTGTATTTTGTATTACTAGATATAAATTATTAAGTACATACTACACATTGATTTAAGATATATTCATTAAATAAACAAAAGTAATATTGAATAGAGATGAAATTGAAATATTGTATTATTTATGAGGTTGTTACTATGTTATGATTGTCCCTATACTGTATGTATTATGTACATTAGAATGATTTCTAAAACTAATTAAAATGTTTCTTTAAGAACTATATATATATATATATGTTCATATAGGTTTTGAATCTATCACTTCCAAGTGCAACTATGTGTGATAGGTTGCGATATTGCATGGGCCGCGATATCATGTACATGATATCGTGTCCACCACGATATTGCATCCCCTGCGATATCGCGTACGCGATATTGTAGCATGTTTCCAAATCTATAAATAAGAGGTGGCTCTCCCTTATTTCTCTATCTAGATCTAGACCCTTAGCAAAACTCTGGTAGTTTTACCTCTCCAAAGATAGAATAATTTCCATGTGCCTGCAGTAGGAGTCCCAAAGTGAACAGATCTTTATTTGAGCAAATATTGTACCTGAGCACAATTTTGTGTACGGAAATAAAGACGAACTTTTGGATAAACCTTTTAGTGCATGGACTAAGCTAAATAGGACTTTAATTACTATTATTTATTGTTTATCATTTAAATGCTTTATTAGTTAATTAAATCTCTCTCAACCCTTCTCCCATAGTTAAGTGCATTTAATACGACCACTTCGAGCGCGTGGGTTACACTTGGTAATCCCAGTAATGACTAGCATTTAGTAATACCAGAAAGTTGTATTGGTTCAGGGTGTGAACGGTAAGTGGGAACAAATATTGATGCTAGGTTAATTAAGGCTTAGTTAGTTAGTTAAAGTTAGTTAATTAGTCTCTTCACCCTTTACCTCATTAGCATAGGAGATAAAAATACAAAAGATATAAAAATCACATATCTCAGACTTAACCATACAATCGTGACAAATACAAGTAAGTTTGGGAAGACAACGAAGGATTAACCTTAAGTGTTCCATAAGGTGTGTAGGCACTTAGTCTGTGGAGTTCGACCGGATCGCATGTGTAATGCTTGTATTCATATGATTGAGTGTAGGGGTATCTCGCCACTCATCATTGGCGCCGTTACCGGGGACTAAGTTGTTTGTGTGCTAAGTAGAACATAGGAAATCATCCACATCATCGGGAAGCTTAAACAAACCCTTAAGGTTAATTAGAAGAAATTTTAAACAATGGTCAAATAGCACATCGAGCTAAACTAAGATTTGTTCTTCTTCTCATAAAAGCACTTCACCACCTAGGGATCACACAAAAGATAGTTGGCGGTCTAACACACATAACCTAGATCTGCTAGTTCCTCAAGAGTATCAGGTAGTGTATACTCATCACGATGAGTAAATACCCAATTTTACCTTTATCCTCCTTTATAATGAACAACGACCTTGGTTAGACTTGCAAGGTAACATAGTGTTACCCGTAGATCGGGTAGTCCCTAACATGCTCCTTCGTGCTCTTGCAAAAATAGACATGATGTAGCTATACGCTGAATATGTTGTAGAAGATTATGACATAAGGGACTACCATCTCATAGAAGCGTAACGTCAATGGGACTTGCTGTAGGAGAGTTGCCACACATCATTGAAGGGCAAAGGCCCCTGTAATGCTTTTCCTATCATAAGAGAAGTTAAGGGTGGTGAACCTATCTCAATAGGTTCTCAACAAGATGATGTTCCCCCTCCTAATGATAGTGTGAAGGTAGGGTATCAGAACTTGCACTCTACGATACACAACCCTGGTTCTAATTCCCATGAACACCAAGTGTTCATTGAGGGAACACAAGCACAAGATAAGGGTAAGTATTCTGATCATCATCACGATCGGGGCTGTAGTCACCGAAGAGAAGGTAAGAAACATCGTTATGACGATGGTTCCCCTTCTTCTTCCCCTTCATCACATCATTCACCCTCTCCTTCCACATTCGGACGGAGTCACAAGGAGCACAACGGTGAGGATAAGGGTAAGAAAAATGAGAGACCTCGACGAGAGAGTCGAGAGTGAGGACGAGGGCATTCGAGAGAATCAAGGCATGAAAGAAGGGAAAGTAGGGAACCACGTAGGAATCAAAGACTTCATGAGAGAGATGATCATGAAAAACTCCTACTAGCCACCCAAAGTATGTTAGACATTACGGAGGTAGTTAGAATACCTACAAGGCACCAGAAAGATAGTCGGATCAAGAGACTAGATATGAATAATATCCCATGATTTGAGGGGGGATACAATGCTGATCCGTAGAATCACTTACAAGCATTGCACGATGCCTGTGCCTTGCAGAATATTGAAAACGAGTGGAAAAAATTAAAGTTTTTTCCTAGAACACTTATAAAAGAGGCAGAGAGTTGGTACTGGTCCTTAGAGCCGGAAACCATTAGGAGGTGAAGTACAATGCTAGAATTGTTTAATGATAAATACCAAATGTACTCCAGAGTGTCCAACTTGCATAAGCAAATCCAAGGATGGAAGTAGGATAATCACAAACCCTTGGATGTTGTCATGGGTCAATATTATGCATTGCTACATCATTGTCTGAGCCATGATTATGCACAACGGGATCAACTCCGCCACCTAGTAGATGGGCTAAGACATGAGACCAGGAGAACCCTTGGGACATATGACCAAGGGAGATTATCTGAACTTAGATCTCATGAAGTTCATAGATTGTTGGAGCAAGTAGCTAAAGAAGAAGGGGATCTATGAAAAAGAGAAAGCGTAGAAGAATATAATCGCAATCCTTCCCTCCGAAAGAAGGGAGTAAGATTCTGTAAGAAAGAGGATGAGTCACCACTCGAAGATTTGGTGAATAGAAAAACCTTGCTACTTTAAAAGTTAACAACTGAAGTGTCAACTAAGGTAGATCAAATGTGGGACTCCTTAGATAGTAGATTTGAAACTGTTTTAAACATCGTAGAGGAGTCTAAGGAATGAAGTAGTGACCAGGATAAGAAAAAGCAGAGAGATTCAGACCATGCACGTAACAAGGGTAAGGGAAAAATGACTATCATCGATGAGGTTGTGGATTTGGATATAGACAATGACGGTGGATGTGAGATCTACCAATATGACCATCCTAAGGGATGTTGCCCAATAATCTCACATTTGCAAGAGTCCAAGGTGTGGGAACTCAACCCAAGACTTAACAAATGGCAAGCACCCTTAAGGTTATCTTATCCCAAAGGTAACCTGAGGTAGTTCCACAAACCATTAATGTACTATCCAAGTGGAACGTCGCCACAACCTATCAGCCAACACCAGCAGTGGCAACACCCATAGTCATGGGGGATGCCATCGCCTAGACAATAATACCCTTACTGGCAACCAGACCCATATGGCTACTACATGCAGCAACTAGTTTCTCCAAGTGACTCTATGGGTCACAAAACCCCACAACATCACTACCAAGTTCGGGAGTATTTTAGGACTCCTTCTCCTTCAGGAGACACACCACATGCATACCATCATCCGAATCCATCTGCCACTCATACGCCAATAATTCCACTACCACCCGCTCCAACAATGCAAGGGGAACTCCCCACTCAACTGCAGCAATGTAATGCTATGAGAGCTATAAACCTTCAACTTGCTGCTGGTTCTGACAACCACAAGAAGAGAAGACCTTTCTTTAGAATCAAAAACCCAAATAAGCTCTCACAACCACAAGCGGTTGAGTCTATGCACACTCCTCCAAAAAATAAGGCTTCAGAGCTCCCTTCAAATCAACAATAGGGCTCAACGCATACGGTTATGTTAACACATACCGTTACTAATTGGATAAAGGTGGGCCACCTTGCCAGGAAACTCTTTGAACCTAGAAGTCCCTTAATCTACCTCCAAGTCACTGGGAAAAAACCACGTAAGGCTCTTCTTGACTTAGGTTCCGGAGTCAACTTAAACTCACGAGAAATGTATAAAGCCTGAAACCTGTCTCCACTCAAGAAGAGAAATATTCAACTAGAGCTGGCTGACTAGTCCATCATCATTCCCTTGGGATTGGTGGAGGACATCGTTACCACTATGTGTGATTGGTCATACCCAACTAATTTCCTAGTGATAGAAGTCAATAGTAACAAAGGGGAATTCCCAATTATAATGGGGAGGGCATGGCTTAGCACCATCAACGCATGCTTAGGAATCCATGATCTTTCCTGGGATATATCTAAGGAAAATATTAATGGAAAGATCGAGAAGAAGAAAGTTCCATGCATCACATTCAGTGACTAAGAGGGTGATGACATGGAGGAATGCTCAGCATCTCCTACATGCAACTGGTGTGCCCAAGAAACTTAGATACAAAGGTGCCTGTATGTAGCAACCACACAACAAGAGAACACCCAGTGGTTGATAGCAAATCAAGAGAGCATCCCACCAACATGCATGGAACGAACTGGGGAAACAACTCATGCCCACGATGAAGGCATAGATACATAGAACTTGAAAACATCAATAAGGAGAAGTTGGAAACTTCTAAAAAATTTAAATAGGTGCTCATTATTTTGGATCTCTCCCTTTCAATTTAGTCATGGGGGAGATGGCCACCTATGCTAATCATTCGGGGCACTCAGTTCTTTTTTTGTTTTTTTTTTACACCTTTTTTTTACACATTCTTGTTTTACACATTTTTTTTTACAAATTTATTTAACTTTTTTTGTTTTTTTTACAACATCATTTATACTTTTTAATTTCTTTATGTGTAAGTGTGTGTGTGTGTTTTATCCATTTTGTTAAGTTTGTCACCTAATAAGTGCTATTAAATGATGGTATGAATTGTTTTCTATTGGTTGCTAATGTTTGGTCTTTACCTTTAAGCTACGATGTTGATAATAAGGTATGGTTCTTTTGATATGACAGGCAATGAGTCCACTTCATCCATTCATCCACAAATTTCTATGGTCTCCCTTGGCTTGGAACTGTATAGTCCCTTTCTCAATAATCAGAACTATAACGAATTGGTGACTGGGCATTTCTCAAACTAAGGAAGGACTCAAGGATTGAAAAGGGTGTGACTTCAAGGGAAATTTATGCATTCGTGTTGGCCATTCTCTTGAGTGCTTGGATGTTTTCTTATTGAGTTTTCTTACTATTTCGATGTTATCCAATTATTGGGAAGCTGAGTAAATAAAAATAATAAGTCTTTGCATGTTGTGGTTCTCACGCAAAAAAAAAAAAAAAATAGTGAAAATTCAAAGCACACCCCTTAGATGAAATAATTATCTGGGCTACAAGTATTGGTTATGGAACTAAAATAAACATGTTCCCTCTAACTAAGGCCCTTCTCGCTTCCCATTCTCTCCTCCTTCGGTTTGTCTGAATGGTGGTGGCTCCTGGGTGAAGGCATTCTTGTTACTTCAAGTAGATGGATTGGTTGAATGCATTAATGCAAAGTCACTAGATGTGGTTTTTTGAGGCCAAACTTGGAATGGGATGTACTAAGTCACATTAATCATTAACTACACAAGGGGCTGTACATGACCTTGTTCTTGAGATTCCATTCCATCCTCTTCTTTCCATCATTCTTCCTCCATTGTTCACCTCATTGCCGGTTGTGTCAATCGTGTATATTTTGGTTGACGCATTGTTTTCTTTTTGGTAAATTCTTGTGGTTAAGACTTTAACTCTTGTTCCAAATGACATTCCCAGAGCCTACGGACTTTTTGAATGTGGGTTTGTCAGGGCATTAAGGGCATGAGCCTACTTTGGAGAGGACCCACTAGCATTCCTATTTGGTGCATCTGTTAAATTCTTTCCCTTAACATTTTTGTAATTAATTCTATTTTATTCATTTCCATCTTGACATCCATTTCATCAACTTTATAGTTGTCTCTTTTTCTCCATCCTTCTTGTTCTTTTTCCTTCTCCATCTTTTCGCTATCGGAGGTTCGCACTTAGTCATGGGGGTCCTGACCGAATTTTTTCAATTTTTTCGATTTTCTCCTAACCCCTACACCTTCGGTAGTTACCACTATTATATCTCTAGATCCGTATTAGCCATACCACAACCCAGCCAATGGACCTTTTACCAAAGCAAGGTATTAACTGCATTGTGATTCATTTACCCTTGATAATATAAGACTGTGTTGTGTGTGCATATGGCAATCATACAACAATAGATTGGATCTGGAGAGAACACTTGGAATGGATCGGTGCTGAAGCAGCTATGCAAGGAGTAAGATCGATGGTGCGCTTATGGATAGACAACGAAAGGTGTAATCTTGGCATTGGCAGTAGTAGACTTCTTCTATCTTCTCTCTCAGCTGCCAAATAAGGCCTGATGTCAAATGTATAAATTGTTCACTCTTGTTGTCGTGAACACCAGTTTTGTCATGTTTTGTAATGATGATCCGTTCACATGTCATCCCATTCACCATTAGTTCCATTCAAGTCAATAATTCCATATCTTCCCAATATTTTGTAAGGAACTCGAGGACAAGTTTTTATTCAATCATGGGGGTATGATGGGATGCGATATTGCATCTGCTGTGATATCGCGTACATGATATCGTGTCTTCTCCTACGATATCATGTACGTGATATCGCAGTGTGCTGCCAAATCTATAAATAAGAGGTGGCTCTCCCTTGTTTCTCCATCGAGATCTAGACCCTTAGCGAAACTCTAGTAGTTTTACCTCTCTAGAGATAGAATAATTTCCATGTGCCCATAGTAGGAGTCCCAAAGTAAATGAATCTTTATTCGTGAAAATATTGTACCTGAGCACAAGTTTATGTACGAACATAGAGATGAACTTTTGGATAAACCTTTTAGTGCATGGATTAAGCTAAATAGGACTTTAATTACTGTTATTTATTGTTCATCGTTTAAATGCTTTATTAGTTAATTAAATATCTCTCAACCCTTCTCCCATAGTTAAGTGCATTCAGTACGACCACTTCGAGCATGTGCATTACTCTTGGTAATCCCAGTAACGACTAGCATTTGGTAATCCCAGAAGGTTGCATTGGTTTAGGGTGTGAACGGTAAGTGGTAATGGATAATGATGCTAGGTTAATTAAGGCTTAGTTAGTTAGTTAAAGTTAGTTAATTAGTCTCTTCACCCTTTACCTCATTAGCATAGGAGATAAAAACACAAAAGATATAAAAATCACATACCTCAGACTTACTTAACCATACAACTGTGACAAATACAAGTAAGTCTGGGAAGACAATGAACAATTAACCTTAAGTGTTCCATAAGGCGTGTAGGCACTTAGTCTGTGGAGTTCGATTGGATCGCGTGTGTAATGGTCATATTTGTATGGTTGAGTGTAGGGGTACCTCACCACTCATCAGTGTGAATGCTAATTATTAAGCAATTAGATTTGGAAAGAAAAGAAATAAAAATATTATTTATTTTATGAATCAAGGGATTAATGAGGTATATTTTCTTAGCATTAATGATTCTTTTAAATATATACATATACACATGTTGTTGAGGAACTTGACTAATGAACCAAGCAGAAGTAATCTAATCTATGAATCAAGAATATTATGTGTAATAATGAACATGTAGAATGTTGTGTACATTATTGATGAACTATTCTTTAGAGGTTCACTAGTTAATATAATATAAGTACCCCTTCCATGGTTGTAGAAAGGTCACATTCAAGACATCACAAGATAATGCGATAATAAGTTAAGTATATATAATAGAAACATTTACATTGTTAATGACCTAAAAAAAATGTTTCACTTGGTTTTATATCTTAGACTTGCATTAAATCTTATAACTTGATTTCTGAGAAGAAATATTGCATAAATGAAGAAAAACTACATATTTATTATTGAAAGATTTATAGGTGACATGTTGCTAAGGAAAGAATGAACAAAGTGCATATTATGTTTAAATGTTTTATTCTTGTTATTTTTCTGCTATGTGAGATCTAAAGAAAGTGAACATGAGATTTGCAAAATTAGAATTTTAAATACTTGCATATCAAGAAATTGAACTTGTAACTAGTTAGAATATATTTTTATTATTTTTTAATAGTAATCATGGAAAGAATTGAAAAAAAAAAATGCTTTGACAAAACTACAAATAAAAAAAAATCTAGTTCTTCAGAGGTGAATGATGAAAATTAACTTATGTAGCTAACCTTATTCTATTATTCATGAAATGAAAATCAAGGCTAAACCTGAGAACTCACCAAAATGCCAATACTAATAATTTACTTTCAAGAATTTCCAAAACACTCCTAAGCATGCCAAAAATCTAGGGAAGGATCCAATCATTTGAGAGATGTTAAATTGGCTTGTTTGATGTCCACATCAAAGATAGAAGCTCCTCTGTATATTTTTGCAAGTACTATGAAAATTATTAAGCAGTCCAAATGAATAGCTCATAAAGCAAAATTTTCCTTGTGTGACAAGAATGCTATTAACTCAAAGATTAAAAGTAATGTAAACAAGAAGGTTATAGTTTATGGTAAGGATTCTTCAAATAAGATCAATAAAAAGTGACAAGGTGAATATCTTCCACAAGTGGTGCCACTTTCTTACTTTTTAATAAATATCGGTATGATTAGTTTCAAGCATGGATGTTGAAAAGTGATGTAAATTTTGTTAGAACTAGGATCTTCCTCCCTATTAATAATTAATTGTCTTCACTTATTTTTTTTGATGGTTTCAATTTGAAGATTTTGTACTTGAGTAGATAGTCCTAAAATCAAAAAGTTTTTTCTTTCCATTTGTTTTTTTATGATGTTTATCCAATGTTAAGCTTGTGATGTACTTTGAATTTTTTTTGGTCATTGTTAATATTTTTTTGGGGGGTATGAAATCCTCCCTCTATGAGCAAGAGGAAAGCATAAAATCAAAATATTAAACCAAGTAACAACCTTATCATTCAAGAATTCAGTGTTACAACTAGTGATGCATTATCTTATGAACATTGAAAGATCATCATGAGACCTTTTGGTAGTTATTGAGAGAAGGAATTTTATTTTTAATTTAATTAAATTTATTTCTCTAATATATTATTTAAGAAATAAATGAATTTTTTATCCTTTACATATTTCAAAATCATAAGATAGCAAGTAATCATGCTTGTTATTAGCTTTTTCTTTATTTCCAAATTGGATTGCTCAATACTTAGCATTTGCATAATAGAACCTAGAGATAATGAATGCCAACTTATATGGACATACAAAAAAGCATGTACATGAGATATCCACACTGATACACACACAAATTTAATGATCAAAACACATAGATCATGCAACACATAAATAATCAGAACATAGTAGCAAGCTTACAAACAATGTAACATTTCTTTTATTCATTCCAATAATAAATGCTAAACCAAAAAACTCTATGATGAGTGGTGAGGTATACCTATGCTCAACCATACGAATACCAGCATACATGCACTATTTGGTCAAATTCCAAGGACTAGGTGCTTATGTGCCTTTACAAAACCCATGCGGGTTAGTCAATCATTGTCATCCCAAGCTTACCAGTATAGTGCGATTGTATGACTAATTAAACTTAAGGTATATGATTTTTATATATTTTTTAATGTTTTATGTCTTGGTGCTACAAAGGGAGAAGTGACTAATTAAGTAACTAATTTAATTTAACTAATCGACTATGCTCTAACTAGTCCTAACACTAGCATCCATTCACACTTGTTGTTCACATCCTGAACCAGTGCAACACTACTGGGATTACCAAATGCTAATCATTACTGGGTTACCAAGTGTTCCATGCATGCTCAAAGTGGTTTTACTGAGTGTGTTTACTTGGGAGAGTTGACAAGGTAAGAGAGAGAACATTAACTAACTAAGGAAAGCATTAAATAACTGTAAATAACATTAAATAAGAGATTCTGAATACTGTAAGGTTTATCACAAAATTTGTCTTTATTTCTGACCACAAGGTGTGCTTAGGTACACAATGTTTGAATAAAGATCTATTTGCTTGATGACTTCTATTGTGGGCACTCAGAAATAATTCTAACTCTAAGAAGGGAAAAAGGAAAGAGTTCGGGTAAGGGACTAAGGCTAATTAACTAACTATTGCCAAATCAAGTACATCCACCTATTATTTATAGGCTACAAGATAGGCCCCAATATTGGATGTCTGATATTGCTTGGAAGGCTTTGATATTGTGTACTTGATATCGTGGCTTATCATACCCCCACAACTGAATGAAAACTCATCCTCGAGTTCCTTACAAAATATTGGGAAGGTATGGGATTATTGACTAAATGAGAATTGACAGCGACAGGGAATAACAAACTCAAAGTGCCTGGTGAACAGATCGACGAACATATTACAACATTGGTGTTCATACCCATTGTGGTAAACACTATACATAGATGACATCTAGACCCTCATTCGATAGCTTGAAGAGAAAGAGAGAGAAAAGTAAATGAGGCACGTTGTTGTTGATGTTAGAAATGTGCATTTCATTGTTCATCCATAGCCACATGACCAAACTTGTTCCTTGCAAAAACACTCCAACTCTAGTCCATCCTGAGTGCTTTCTCCTATCCCAGTCCATTGTTCATGTAATCACCATCTACACACACAACAAAATTATGAATTAGCAAGGATAGATAAGCCGTAATGCAGTTGATACCTTGCCTCGATATAAGTGCATTGGTTGGGTTGTGGGTATCGCAGATACTAGGTTATAGGTTTTTAACTAATTACTACCTAAGGTGTAGGGGGTGAGATAGGTGATTGAATGGAAAACTTTGTTACAGGGTCCCCATGACTAAGAGCAAACCTTCAGTAGAAATAGGGTGGAAAAACTAAAGGAACAATGAAGATGAGGGAAATAACAATGACGAAGCTAATAAAATGGATGTCATGGATGGGGATGAAATAAGAAATGGTTGATTACAAAGAATGTTTAAGGAAAAGAACTTAATAATTGCACCAAAAAGGAATGCTAGTGGATCCTCCCCAAAGTAGGCCCATGCCTTTTATGCCCTGATAGACCCACAAAACAAAGAGTATGTAGGCTCTTGGAATGGCATATTGAAACAATGGTTAAGAACTTACCCACAAGAGTTTATTGCAGACTAATAATGCGTCAACCAAGACATAGACTAATCATAAAATCAACAATGAGGTAGAATATGGGAAGAAATATGGAAGGAGAGGAGGAAATGGAATTGAATCCCAAGAGCAAGGTTGTGTAAAGTCCCTTGTGTATTATGTGGTTAAGGTAATCAAATAAAATTCATCCCAAGTCCAAGCTCACCAACCACATTCAGTGACCTCGCATCAACACATTTGACCAACCCATCCTCATGAAGCAATAAGAATACGTTCATTGAGTCACCACCATTCCAAGGAGAGAAAGATAGGAAAGTAGGAAGTGAGAAAGGGCCTTAGTTAGAGGGAACCTTCAGGCATGGGTAACATGTCTTTCCAGTGCCATAACTAGTGTTTGCAACCCATGTTTCTTTATTATATATAAGGGGTGTGCTTTGAATTTCCACTAGTTTTTTTTTTGCATGAGAACCACACCATACAAAGACTTATTTAGATTCATTCAACTTCCTAATATTTGGTCAATAGTGAAATGGAAAAAAACCCATAAAAAGCATCCAAGTACCCAAGAGAATAGCTAGCACAAGTGCGTTGAATTGCCTTGAAGTCACACCCTTTTCAACCATTGAGTCCTTCCTTGGTTTGAAGAATACCAAGTTACCAATTCATTAATAAGTTTATTTAGAAAAATGGACATTATAGTTCTAAAGCCAAGGGAGACCACAACATTGAATGGATGAATGGACAACATGGACTCATTACCTGTTTTACCAAAAGAACCATATCTTAGTATCAACAATGAAAATCAAAGGTAAAAACCAAACATTACCAATCAACATTATTATAGGAAAACCCACCATCATGAGCACTTATTATATGATGAATGAAAGTAAATAAAAAAAATAGTAAAAATGTTAACGATGGTGTAAAAAAAAAATGCCCAAAATTGAAAATATGTGTAAAAAAAAAATACAAAAAGAGCTAAGGGCTTAGAATGGTTAGCATTGGTGGCCATCTCCCCCACGATTAAGTTGGAGGTAGGAGATTTGAAATAGCAAGAAAGGTTGTTCACCAATAGAGGTAGTATGGATACTGGTTGTTCTAGGCTCATGGAAAGGTTTGGTTTGTTGGATGTTAACCAACAATTTCTTATCCGGGCTCTTAGGTTTGTAAATCATCATGGCTCTTGAAGGAAAAGTTGCATAAATAATATAAGGTCCTTCCCACATTTTTTGAAATTTAGTGCATTGTGGCAAGTGTGTGGGGTCCCAATAAAGAACTTTATCTCTTGGTTGGTACTTAAGTTTTCTAATTTTTAGGTTATGACGTTGTTTATTAAAAGCCTTGTGCAATTCATTAGATGACAGGGTGACTAATTGATTCTCATCTAGTAGGTTAAGGTTCATTAATCATTCTTTTTGTGCTAGATTGAGGTCAAGGTTGAGGTCACATGCCATGGATAGTGTATGGAGTTTTTCTTGAATAGGAAGTATTGGAAATTTTCCGTACACTAACTCATAGGGAGAGTAGTCTATAGGGAGTTTCCATGTGGAGTGGTATGCCCAAAAAGCATCGTTCAGTTTGGTGGTCCAGTCTCACCTATATTTGCTAATGGTTCTTGTTAGTATTTTCATAATCTCCCTATTGGTTACTTTAGCTTGACCATTCGCTTGAGGGTGGTATGGTGTAGTTAGTTTGTGTTCAACTCCTAAGCATTGCATCAACTTTCAAAAAGTCGTGCCCGTAAAATGTGTACCATTAACTAAAATAAGTGCACAAGGCACACCAAACCTATTAATGATTTGTTGTTAAAAAAATTATGTAGGTTTAGATGATGTACAATCCATAACAATGGTTGCTTCTACCCACTTTGTGAAATAGTCAATAGCAACAACAATGTAGGCTTTTCCATTGGACATTGGTGTAATAGGCCCATAAAATCAATTCCCCATATGTCAAAGGATTGTAAAGGTTGAATCTATTATTGTAGACCTTCCATTCTAGTAGTCATTCCCCCATCACGTTGGTAGCGCTCACAAGATTGGACAAAATGATGAGCATCCCAGAACAATGTAGGCCAATAATATCTTGTAGCAAGATTTTAATGGTTGTTCATCTCCCAGCATAATGACCCCCACAAGGACCCTCATGAGTGTCTTGGAAAACTTGTAATTGATCTACATTGGGAACACACCATTGGACCAAGCCATTGGGACATACCTTATAAAAATATCCATTGATTTCCATGAAATATTTGGCTCGGTGAAGAAACTACTGTTTCTTTTAAGCATCCAACTCTTGCGGTGTTTCTTGTGTAAGGAGATAGGTAAGAATGCTACTATACCAATTTATTTCTATGGTTAATTAATTATTTACTCTACATGCAAAGAGGAATTAATCAAGAAAGTGATTAGAAAGAAAATATTCATCCTCTTTGTTGTCCTATTTTAATTGAGATAAATGATCAGCAACAACATTCTTAGTGCCTTTACGATCTATCATCGTAAGATTGAACTCTTGTAGGATTACGAGCCATCATATGAGACAAGGGCTTACCGTTGGTTTATTTAGCAGGAACCAAATTGCACTATGGTCTATGTGTACAAATACCTTATAGCCCAATACATAGTGTCTAAACTTATCTAGTGCAAACACCACAGCCATTAACTCTTTTTCTGTTGTGGTGTAATTGAGTTGTGCACTAACAATACTTCAACTTGCACAGTGAATGTAATAGGGTTGTTTCTAGTCATCTAACTATGTAAATATGGTTCCTAAAGCAAATTTGGACACATCAGTTGTTATATGGAATGGTCTAGACTAGTCAGGAGCTTGTAGAATAGGTGTTTCTACAAGCTTTTGTTTTAAAGTTTGAAAAGCTAACTCACATTCTCTAGTCCATTTGAAAGGTATGTCCTTTTTCGTTAGTTCAACCAATGGTTTGGAACCCTTGAAAAGTTCTCTATGCATCTTCTATAATAACTAGTGTGTCCAAGGAATGATTGGATGTCTTTTACAATTTCAAGTTGGTGCATGATTCCTTGGATGACTTTAATCTTTTTGGGATCTACCTCTATCCCTATTTGTGAAATCTTATGCCCTAATACTATGCCTTCTTGAACCATTAAATGGATTTTTTGCCAATTGAGCCTTAAATTGGTTTCAACACACCACTTTAGTACTTGCTCTAATCAGTCCAAGGCTTGATCAAAGTTTGCTCCGTAGGTGGAGAAGTCATCCATGAAGACCTCCATACTATTTTCTATTTTCTATTGAAATATACTTAGAACCAAACGTTGAAATGTTGTAGGAGCATTGCATAAGCCAAATGGTATCTGTTTGTATGCAAATGTCCCCCAATGACTTGTGAATGTGGTCTTGGCTTGGTCTTCTGGTGCTATTTGAATTTGGTTGTATCTTCTGTATCCATCCAAAAAACTATAGTAGCGATGCCTTGCAGTGATGTCTAAGACTTAGTCGATGAATGGCAATGGAAAGTGGTCTTTGAATGTTGCCATGTTTAGTATCCTAAAGTTTACACACATCCTTCATTTACCTCCCTTTTTAGGCACAATAATTAATGGACTAACCCATTCCCTATTAGCAATGGGGTAGATGAACCCAACTTTTAGAAGTTGTTCAATTTCTTCTTTAACCACTTTCTTCAGCTTTGGGTTCAATTGCCTCTACAGTTGTCATCAAGGCTTCATGGAGGGGTCAAGGTAAATCCTATGTTGGCATATCTTAGGGTCTATTCTGGTTAATTTAGGATATGACCAAGTGAAAGCTTTTGACCATTTGTTCACCATTTTTAGCAGTCTCTATTTTTGTTGAGGAGCAAGCCTAGCATTAATAATTACTAGTTTTCCATTTTTAAGAAATGTGTACTCCATACCAGTGGGCAATGGTTTTAACTCCAGGGGCTCTTGCTTAAAGTTGTCAGGGATTTCCAGATTTTTCTAGTTGATATTTTCAATGTCAAGACTTGGAAGTTGGTGATGGTCTTGCTCTAATGTGTCTATGCTATTGATGTAAGTGCAAGTCAAACCCTTGGGTTCCATGCATATATTTGAGTTACTCTCTTGGTTAGTTGTCAGCCACTGGGTGCCTTCTTGTCTTGTGGTTGCTGCATACATGCATCTTTGTATGTTAGTTACTTGTGCACACTGGTTGCATGCAGGAAATATTAAATGTTGTACAAACTAGAACTTCTGCACGTAACTACACCTTGTGTCACTATATGTGATGCACAGAACTTTCTTCTTCTTAATCTTTCCAAACGTATTTTCTTTTGATATTTCTAGGAAAATATCTCGTATTCCTAGTTGTGCATCAATTGTGCTTAGCCATGCTCTTCCCATTATGATAGGAAAGTCCCCCTTATAGTTATTGACTTGAATCACTAGAAAGTTGGCTAGATATGACCATACACAAAGAGTGGTAATAATGTCCTCCACTAGTCCTAATGGGATAGTGATGGACTGGTCAGCCAATAATAAATGAATGTTACTCTTTTTTAGTGGAGGTAGGTTCCAAGCTTTGTACATTTCTTGAGAGATTAATTTGACACTAGAACCTAAATCTAAAAGAGCCTTGCAAGGTTCATTCCTAGTGATTTGTAAAGATATAAGAGGACTTCCAAGATTGGAGAATTTCCTAGGAAGATGGCTAGCCTTAATCCAATCGGGAATGGCATGTGTCAACATGACCATGTGTGTTGAATGTGGCCTTTGGCTTGAAGGGAGTTCCAAAGTCTCAAATGTTGGTGAGGCATTTGGACAATTAGTTGCTTGTGGCTATCAGGACTTGGTTGAACTATTGGTTCTAAGGAAAGGTCTCTTCTTTGTGCAATTATCTGAACCAATAGTAGGGTGAGGATTAACAACCCTTATAGCATTACGTTGTTGCAACTAGGTAGGGAGCTCATCCTGCATGGTTGGAATAGGTGGTAATGGAGTTAAGAGTGGAAGAGATCTAGTCGGATGAGAAGGATAATATGTTTGTGGAACATCACCCCTAGGAGAAGGAGTTCTATAATACTCATGGGCTTGGTAGTGAGGTTGGCGAGCAACATGAATAGTAGAGTCACATGGAGAGATTGGCTGCTGCATGTACTATCCATATAGATCAGATTAACGGTAAGGGTACTATTGATGTGGTGGTGTCATTCCCCATGATTGTGGGTGCTGCCACTATTGATACTGCTCATTTGATTGTGGTGGAGTTCCACTTGGATAATACATCAAAGGTTGGTGGAACTGCCTTGGGGTACCTTGGGGATAAGATAACCTTCAGGGTGTTTGCCTTTTGTTTAATCATGGATTGAGTGCATACATCCTAGAATCTTGTAGATGTGAGATTACAGGGCAACATCCCTTAGGATGATCATATTGGCATATCTCACATCCATCATCATTGTTTGTATCTAAATCCACAACCTCTTCAATGATGGAAACTTTGCCCTTACCTTTGTTATGTGCATATTCAGCTTCTTTCTTTTTTCTCTTTTCTCGATTACTACTTTTCTCTCCAAACTCCTCTACTATTTTGAGAACTATTTGAAATCTATTATCTAGGAAGTCCCACATTTGGTCCACCTTTGCCAATACTTCCAATGGAATTTTTTGAATGGGCAAGGTTTTCCTATTCATCATCTCTTCAAGTGGTGACTCTTCTTCATCCTCAGAAAATCTAACGCCCTTCTTTCAGAGGGAAGGATCTCTATTATATTCTTCTACAATATCTCTTTTCCTTAACTCACCTTTCTCTTTAGCAACTTGCTCCAAAAATCTTTATACTTGATGGGCCATAAGCTTAGATAGCCTTCCTTGGGCATAAGTCCCAAGGGTTCTTCGCATTTCGTGCCTAATCCCATCTACAAGATGGCGGAGTTGTTCCCTTTGTGAGTAACCAAGGCTTGGGAAATGATGTAATAGTGCATAATATTGGCCCATGTTAGTGTCCAAGGGTTCATGTCCTTCTTGTTTCCATCCTTGGATTTGCTTTCATAGGTTGAACACTCAAGAGTACATTTGATACTTATCATTGAACAGTTCTAACATGGTACTCCATTGGTGAATGGATTTCGGTTCTAAGGACCAGTACCAAATTTTTGCTTCCTTGATCGATGTCTATGAAAACAACTTAAGTTTTTGCTACTCATTTTCTATGTTTTGCAAGGCACATGCATTGTGAAATGCTTGCAAATTATTTTGAGGATCAGCATTGTATCCTCCTTCAAATTGTGGGATATTGTTCATGTCCAATCTTTTGATCCTACTATCTTTTTGGTGCCTTGTTGGGATTCTAATAGCCTTAGTGATATCTAGCATACTTCAGGTAGTGAGTAGGGGTTCATCATGATCGTACTTTCTATGGCGTCTATGATGCATGTGTTGTTCCCTACTCTCCCTCCTTTCATGATGAGTTTCTCTAGAATGCCCTTGTCCCTTTTCTTGGCTGCTTTGTTTATGATACCTATTTCACTTACCATTATCCTTAGGGTCTTTTTCCTTGTGACTACATCCAGATCCTGAAGGAAATGATGAAGGTGAAGAAGAAGGAGGACCGTCACCATGATGGTGCCTGCTTTTTTCTCTTCAATGGTCATGGCCTCGATCACAGTTATGATCAGAATGTTTATCTTTGTCATGTGTTCGTGTTTATTTTTCAGACCCTTTGTGTCTATCAGTATTGGAATTTGGGTTATGAATAGTTGAATTAAGATTCTGATACACAACCCCTTGACCGAAGTCAACGGGAGGAACATCATTGTGTGGGAGACATCCTAAGAAAGGTTCACCACCCTCATTTTCACTGATGACATATGGGACATTCTAAGACAACTTCCCCTTCATGGATTCATGATGTCTTTTCTATTGTAGATCCCTTTGATGTTATGCCTTTATGGCTCGATACTCTCTCAAGTCATGATCATGCACAACTTAATCTGCCTGTAAGTGCTGCATACCAATTCATGTGAGAGCATGAAGAAGAATGCTCGAGACTAAGCAATTGGGAGGTAACAATATGTTACCTTCTAAATCACACCAACACAGTTGTTCATCCTGGTGGATGATAAAGGTAAAGTTTGGTATATACTCATTGGGATGAATGTATACCACATGAAACTATTGAGGGACTAGCAGATTATCATGTGTACTATGCCTCTGATTGTTCCTTGTATTGGACCTAGGTAGTTAAACACTCTAGTAAGAAGAAGGAGACATAATTGTCTATTCAGTATGCAATACTTTTCATTTCACTAATTGTAAGATAACCAACCCTAAGGGTTCTTTGCAACGATGTGAAGATTTCCTAAGTTCTAGCTAGCACACAAACAATAAAGTCCCTAGCAACGGTGCCAATGGTGAGCGGCAAGGTATCCCTATGCTCAATCATACGAATATGGGCATACATGCATGATTTGGTCAAATTCCAAGGACTAGGTGCTTATGCATCTTTACAGAACCCAGGTGGGCTAGTCAATCGTTGTCTTCCCAAGCTTACTTGTATAGCGGGATTGTATGGTTAAGTAAACTTGAGGTATATGATTTTTATATATTTTTTGATGCTTTATGTTTGGGTGCTACAAAGGAAGAAGTGACTAATTAAGTAACTAATTTAATTTAAGTAATCGACTATGCTCTAACTAGTCCTAACACCAGCATCCATTCCCACTTGTTGTCCACATCCTGAACTAGTGCAACACTATTAGGATTACCAAACGCTAATCATTATTGGGTTACGAAGTGCTCCATTCATGCTTGAAGTGGTCGTATTGAGTGTGCTTACTTGGGAGAGTTGACAAGGTGAGAGAGAGAATATTAATTAAATAAGGAAAGCATTAAATAACTCTAAATAACATTAAATAAGTGATTCTGAATACTGTAAGGTTTATCACAAAGTTCATCTTTATTTCTAGCTACAAAGTGTGCTCAGGTAGACAATGTTCAAATAAAGATGCATTCACTTTATGACTCCGACTACGTGCACTCAGAAATAATTCTAACTTTGAGAAGGAAAAAAGGCAAGCGTTTTGAGCAGGCAAAAAGGCAAGAGTTTTGATAAGGGACTAATTAACTAACTATTTCCAAACCAAGTGTGCCCACCTCTTATTTATGGGCGACAAGACAAGTCCCGATATCGGATGTATGATGTGGTAGATTGAAAAGGGACCAAAAATATGGTTGTTGACCACCTCTCTAGCTTAATATGGGATAATAAAGAGGAGAGCCTACTCTTTGATTAATTTCCAAATGAACTCCTCTTTATAGGAGTACCAAATGATCAAACACTTGTAGAGACAGCATGGTATAACGACATCCTCATTTATCTTCTCACACATGAGATTCCGCAAGATCTTGACTTCAGAAAGAAGTAACAATTTCTTCATCAGGACAAATACTTCATGGAAATCAATGGACACCTTTACAAGGTGTGCACTGATGGCCTAATTCATTGGTGTGTCCCTGATGAAGGTCAACTGCACATGCTCCAGAATGCTCACAAAGAGCCTTGTAGAGGCCACTATGTAGGAAGACACACAACCATAAAATCCTAATGGCAAGATACTATTGGCCTAAAATCTTTAAGGATGCCCACCAATTTGTCTAATCTTGTGAATGTTACCAACAAGATGGTGGGATGACCACTCAAATGGAAGGTCCTCAATAGTGGATTTAACCACTAGAGCCTTTTGACATATGAGACATTGACTTCATGGTTCCCATCACACCCATGTCCAATGAAAAGATGTATATCATCATAGCAATCGATTACTGCACAAAATGGGTCTAAGAAATAGTTGTTACTGATTATACATCATCTACTATTTCTAGTTTTATACAACAAAATGTTGTAAATAGGTTTGGGATGCCACATACACTAATGTTTGACAATGGAACTCATTTCACAGGTGCCACTTTTAGAAAGTTGATGCAATTCTTGGGGGTTGAACATAAATTAACAACCCCCTACCCCCTCCAAGCCAATAGCCAAGTAGAGGTAACTAACTCAAAGATCACAAAGATCTTAACAAGAACCATAAGCCATTATAGGAGAGATTGAAGCACCAAACTCAATGATGTCCTTTGGACCTATTGCTCAACATGAAAACTTCCTATTGGCTACTCTCCCTACAAATTAGTGTACAAAAAACTTCTAATACTCTTGATTTAGTCTGAGCTTCATACACTCTCAACAGCCTATGATCTAGATCTTGACCTAAGTCTAGCATAGAAAGAAAGATTGATCAACCTAAATGTGCTAGATGAAAATCGATTGGTGGTCTTATCTTTGAATAAGGTGCACAACACATTCAACAAGCAATGTCATGACCTCAAAATATAGAAAGTAACATTTCAACTAGGAGATAAGATTATTTATTGGAACCCCACACATGTACCCAAGAAGACAAAATTGCAAACATTGCGAGAGAAAACTTATATAATTGATTAAACCTTTCAGTCTAGGGCCATGTTAATCTACAAACTTGAAAGCCTAAATAAAAAGTAGTTGGTCAACATCCAACAAGTGAAACCTTTCCTATAGCCAACCACATTCCATTTTTTAGATCTCCTTCTAACTCAGTCATGGGGGAGATTGTCATTTATGCTAACAATCCATATGGATTCTCAAATTTTTCACTTTTTATTTTCCATGTTTTTGATTTTAAAAGTTATTTATTTTACAAATTTTGGATTTTCAAATATTTTCTTAGTTTTACACCATCGTTAGTACCTTTGAATCTTTCTTAATTATTTTACAATTTTTCATATATTTTACTTTGTTTTGTTTTGTTTTGTTTAAGTGTGAATTTTTGTTATTTTTACTAATAAAAGTGCTTTATTACCATAGGACATAGTGCCACTATTGTTGTTTACTAATGATGGTTTGTGCTTAATGTTGTGATTGTCAATGCCTAGTTTCTATTTTTGAATTCTGATGTTTGATGACTATGACATGGTTTATTTTTCATAGAATAGGCAAAGAGTCCACATCATGTGCCCATCCAATAAACTCTATGGTTTCCCTTGTTTTGACAGGTTGAGATCCCTTCCATTAAAGAAAATTTTAATCAAATGGTGACCTTGGTAGTTCCAAAATTAGGAAAGATTCAAAGGTTTATAGATGGTGTGACTTCAAAGAAACTAAATACTCCTTGTACACTTCTACTTACTTGAGTGCTTGGGTGTTTTTCATGAACTTCTTACTATTCCATTCCAACCACTAATAGAAAGTAAAATAAGGTATTTGCATGGTGTGGTTCCCATCTGAAGAAAAAGAGAGAGAAGAAACAAACAAAAAAATAACATCATAGAAATTCAAAGCACACCCCTTAGATAAATAAATGGGCTACAAGCACTAGTTATGGAACTAGAAAGATATGCACCCATGTCTAAAGGTCCCCCCTCTAACTAAGGCCCTCTCACTCTCTCTCACTTCCTACTTCTCTTTTCTTCTCCTTTTGGAATAGTGTTTGTTTCATGGAAGCACTCTCATGTCTTGGGTGAGTAGATTAGTCTTGGAGTGGTGATGTGAGGTCACTAAAAGAGGCTACTTTTGATCTCGACTAAGGATAGATCTTCTTAGGTCATTTTAAACACATATCCCACAAGGGACTTCTTATGACTCAATTTAGGATTTCATTCCACCTTCTCCATCATCCATCCATGCTACCACACCTTACCTCATTGCCATTTTCTATGTTATGCTCGATGTCTTAGTTTGACATGTTGGAATTCTTGCATAGACTCCTTTTGGTTGATCCATAACTTTTTATGATCATTAATCAACTATGTAGTTCACA
Organism: Gnetum montanum; assembly: GCA_015680685.1. Lineage (NCBI taxonomy): Eukaryota > Viridiplantae > Streptophyta > Gnetopsida > Gnetales > Gnetaceae > Gnetum > Gnetum montanum. Next base: position 495,847 of record MNCI01021803.1, read on the forward strand.
AAGTCCTTAGTTGTGGTTATGCAAAGGCAACAAGGGTGGATGCTTGCTATGGGGAGAGCCACTTGCATATCTCTTGGTTTGGTTACTTAAGTTCCTTACCTTTGACATTGTTACAATCCTATCTTTTGCATATTCCATTGCACAAACCACTCTATGCTCCTTAAACTCTTATTTTCCACCCAATTTTTACCATTTTTCCTAATTTTCTTAATTTTTGGGACTTCAACACCCTCTTCTCACATTTGCATCATGTTCATGGCTATTTGGACTTCCATTTGACCCTAATTTCATTCAAAATCTCTTTGTAATTTTCAAGTTTGGACCAAGTCAGCAAAAGTTAATGATGGTCAATAGTTACATCGACAAGACCCTGTCAATGTAACAAACCGCATTGACTAGGCCTTGTCGATGTGGCCTCATTGATGCAATGCAAAAATAGTATAAATACTACCAAAAACTTTGGATTTTTTTACATTTGGTGCATAACACTCAAGTAGTTTTTGCAATTTTTAGATCTCGAAACCTTCTTGAGCCTATACCAAATCATTGAAGTTTTCAACCCTGCAATTACCATAGGTAAGCTCTTAGTGATGGGGGTAACAAATCCAAATATTTTGATGAAATTTTTTTTGAAATTTTTCCTAAGTCCCCAAAGGGTTAAGATGTAAAATGCTATTAAATCATTAAATTTTGAAAAATTAACCCTTCCAACAACTTTGGTAAACCAAAGATCAAATTAATAATTAAATATTAAATCCATTCATCCATAATCACACCCTAGCCAAATGTAACCTTCCTATGAGATAAGGTATTCCAATCATTCTAAGTTATATAAAAATTACTAATTCATTGTTATGTGTGATCATAGATGGCACCAAGACCAAAGAGACGATAGGAGGAAGGACCATCACAACCATAGGAGAAATAACCTAGAGGAGGAAGGGGCCAACAAGAACATGGCCAAGAACAGGCTAAGGGAACCCATGCAATAGGACCCCTCAAAGACAAGATCAATGTGGAATCTGTCCAAAAAATTCCTCAAGAAGAAGCTATATTGGAAAACTCATAGCGAGGTGAGGCACTAGGCCTTATACCCAAACTAGAAGTCATACTCACACAGGTTTGCTTAAACACAATTGGGAATCATGAAATTCAACACTCGATCTTTCAAGAACCAACTTTGGACCGTTTCTTAAATAAGCTATAGAAGATGTTAGAGCTCAACTACAAGGCTCTCCCATGCAGCCAATGATCACTTTTAGTGTGGAGTGGTACATGGGAGAAACGTATCTCTTCTAGAATAACAAGAGAGTAGAAGCTACTATAAAAATTAGAGATATTCAAGTATCCTACTCAGTAGAAGCCATTGCATAGGTCCTTGGGATGCCTAGCACAGGAACACAGTTGATAGAGTTATCAACACAAGCCAATCCTAGGAGTAAAGAAGAGAAAATGAAGGTGTTACTAGATGTTTTTCTCCTTTCACCTAAAGTCATAGCAACAATAGGATAGCCATAGCTGCCTTGGCCACCACACATACCTAAAGCTAGTGAAGGTGTTTTAGAACCTTAGGAACCATCACTACCTAGGACTTTCTAACCTTCTTAATCAACTTCATGCCATCAAAGAACATGTTGTCCAATTTTAAAGAATCATGTCATGATGTTCAATTTTGTGTCATGAACATTGTAATTTTTGTAATGTGTTGATCCATACACTAGGCAATTAGTTTTGTTATGTCTATGTTGTTTTGTTTTATTATGTCAGAAGCCAGTCAATAATCCCATACCTTCCTAATTTTGTAAAGAACTTGAGGACAAGTTTCATTCAATCATGGAGGTATGACGAGTTTTAGTTTGTTGCACCAACTAGGGCCTATTGACTAGGCCCTATTGATGTAGTCTATTGCATTGACTGAGCCCCATCGACTAAGCCATGTCAAAGTAGTTTGTTGCATGGACTGGGCCTTGTCGATTAGGCCCCATTGACATAGTCTATTACATTGATGTGGCCCCATCAACATAGGGGTTTATCCTGGTCTATAAGTACATGCTCACTAGCCACATTTATGACATCAATTTTTAATAGTGGTAGCAGAGATCTTGCATTTTGTCTATTTGAAAGTTAGAATATTTTTCCTGAGTACTTGCAGTAGGAGTCATTGAGTGTATAGATTTTTATTTGAGCATTGTTGTAGCTAATAAAGATGAACTTCTTAATAAATCTTATAGCATTCTAAATAGCTTAAATGTTTCATTTATGCATGTAATGTTTTCAATTATTTATTCAATTTTTCCCTAGTTAAGCTAATGAAGTAATTAGGCAAGATAAGCTAGATAGATTAAACACATAAGTATGACCACATTGAGTGTAATATGTATTTGCTTGATAATCCCAACAACATTATTACCTGGTATTCCCAATAGCATAGCACTTGGTAATGCAGTAGTGGGTATGTGGATTTAGGAATTGTGCAAAAAGTGGGACCAGATGCTTATGTTAGGACTACTTAGATACTAGTTAATTAGTTAAATGAAATTAGTTAATCCAATTATTTTATCTCTCTTTAAACACCAAAATCATAAAATACAAAATGATATAAATCAAATGCCTTAATTACACTTAACCATACCAGTGTACATCTCAAGTGTAATTGAGAAGAAAACAAACAATCTAGAGGCAAAGTTCACTCCCTAGAGGACTAGTGCACTAGAAACTATAAAGTCCATGAAATTCGACTAGATCACGCATGAGTGCTTTGTGATTCATATGGCTGGGCATATGGGTACCTCATTGCTCATCACATGCCCTCATCATTATGTTGGTAGCTGTTGAAGAATAAATGCCCATTGGTAAGATAGCAAAATTATAGAACTTTTAATTTTCTCGGTGTTCAAACTTGTTTAAACATGGCCTCGTGCCTAGCATGGGCAAGGTTGACATCAACACTTAGCCCCAAAATTTTAATAGCATACAAGTGCAATGATAGCAAAACCATAGAAATTTTAAGATGATGCAACAAATAGAGAACCAAAAACCTCATAAAACATAGATAAATTAAAACTTGAAACTAAACTATACTAATCTAAACATTATTAAAATAACCATATAATCAAAAGAGAACTAGACGTGGGCCACCCTTACCACACCATCTTATTTAATCAAGCTCTAAATATATAATTCTTATAAATCATAACTTTAAATACATACATATAAAATTAAAATGTATAACTAAGATTAGATTACCAATCTTCTCACAAGGTAAAAGTCAAAACTATGTGGACTACTTTGAGCATAAGACTTATACTAATCTTAATGAAGAGGATAGGCTCATGTTAGATCATGGCTAGCCATAACTTTTAGATTTTTCCTTGTGAATTTTTTTTGACATTTAAAAAGTGAATGGATGAAAAAGTATTATTTTTTTTCTATTTTTTTTTTGAATTTTGGGGTAATAGGATCAAAGGAAAAATGAAGGTTAGGGTGAGAACTATTGCCAGACCCCATCACACTCAAGAACTTATTACACTACCAATGAACACAGTCCTCATTCTTCCTTTTTTTTTTTTTTGAGAAAACTTTGCTCATGGTGCAATTAAGTTAGGAATTCCAACATAAGTCTGGTTGATTACTTACACTACCAAAGAACATGGTCCTTTCAGAACTTTGCCCATGATGTAGTTCAACCGTCATGTATGTGCCTTTAATTACAATTTAGTGGCCCCATAGAAAGTCTCCTAGGTGGCTAAGGGTTCTCAAGTGGAAATGAACACACTTCACCTTGTTGATCATAGGGTAGCCATGGGTCATCAGACTTGAGGGCTAGGACTTATGATAGGGAAAATGAAATTTTCCAAGGTCACCTAATGATTGTAGCTAACCATTCTGTAATGTCACATATCCTACACTAACATAATCATGATGATTACATGATAAGTTAACATAAATCCCATCCTCCATATTCCAACATAACTAAATAAACTAAAATCTTGAAAAGGACTAGGAAGAATCATAGAATTATTGAAATATATAATATCAAGAAGGTTATAATACTAGGATATATCATATAAAGCATTACTAACATTATTTTCCAATGGTATTCTAATGACCCAATACCTAGTAACTAAAATGATCATAATGATTATTAAAATCATATGAAAAGCACAAATTAAATCAAACTAATATGCTAAGAAAGAGACAATGGAAATGCAAAGAAAACATGCAAATGCAACTATATACAAATAAAATGCATTGCGAAGGGGAAAAAATATGCAACTTAGAATCTACCAAGTATCCACATGGGGCACCTAAGTAGAAATGCTTCAAATGAAATGCATGAAAATTCCTATGTAACCTATGTTTGTGCAAATCATCAATTTTGTGAACATTAGGACCAATGAAATATCTAACTTGAAATGGGCCTAACCACATAGAAGAGAACTTACTTTAAAGACTAATTCAACCAAATGCTTTACCTCTTTTTAGGACTAGGTATCCTATCTTAAAGGCCTTACCTACATATTTCTTGTTAAGTCATTGTTTAACTATTTTAAGATTGTGAAAATCAAGACATAATCTTAATTTTTTCATTTGTTTTCTATTAGGCACTAAATTTCATGCCCCACTTGAATGTTTCATAAGCTGGATAATTTTAGATCCAATCTTAGGGCTAACAATTCTTAGTTTTTGTAGGTCATTGAACATTCCTTCTCTAGGAATGTGTTCCATGGATGTGTTATTAAAATTTGGTGCACATTCTAACATTTTGATGGTTGGGATATGATTTATATCTTTTTCCTCCCTTAAAGGTAGTAGGTCATTTAGAAGAAATCCATCATGTTGATGATAAGGTAAGGTGTCTTCATAGATTTCTTCACCTTCTCTAGAAGTTTGATAGGGTTGGGTAGAATCTATATGAGAGACAATATTTATTTTTGTAGTTTCACTCACATGGTTATTTTTAGCATGTTTGCCATGCTCAACCTCAATAACTCTAATATAAATATTAGTGTTTTGGTTCTCCAAAGATTGATTTTGATGGTCAACGATTGTAACTACCTATTTATAGAAAGGTTATCTTGGTATGACCATATATTTAGATTTTCCTTTGATAAGGATTAACAGTTCTAAGAAACCTAACCTAAAGAAGCACCTAAATGTGGCTCCAAAAGTCCTATATAAGAGCACACCATAAGTGGATGACATGTCAACTACTAGGATATCCATATAACATGTGAATGTAGGGTATTATTTAAGCTATACTTTCACTCCTATTAATGATCCTACTATAGGTACATTGGATCCATCGAGTTGAATCAAAATTTTTGTTTGTGATATCATTTGTGTTCCTAAGGTTTTACATACCTCAAGTCACATGACACTAACAGTTGCACCAAAATCCATCAAAAAATTGTGGACATTCTTTCCTAGAATAATCGGAGTTGTTAGAAAAGGAGGTTTCTCTTTCTTGCTAGTCACGGAATTATTTATGTTTTGTATTGATAATGCATTAGGAATTTTTGCGAAGTGAACTTGACTTTCAGGGATTGGAGATTTTTATTTTTCAATTTTAGGCGTATGAACTATATTCTGAATCATCTCTTTCATTTCATTAAAGTGTAAGAGATTAGACATCAAAATGTTGGCTTTAACTCTTTTTAAATCCTCAACTATATGTTAATTCTTATGTTCATCTTTGGCTTCTTATTGAGGTGGAGTTCTTCAAAGTATAGAAGGGGGATTTGGTTGTTGTGAAGCATTTGTTTGGGATAACCTGGTTGAGTTATTTGTATTGGTTTAACTAGGAACTCTTCTATTTGGAGGAGTATAAGGATTATTTCTAGTTTGTTGCTATGTGGTATTCAAAATGTCGCTAAGTATATGGTAGTAAGAGTTATGTGGGTTGGGATCACTTACCATAACTTATTCTAATGAGGAAACCTCTTCATTTTCTATTTCATGAGGCACATTAAGGACCATAATAGGGGGTTTTCCATTTTTCTGACTCTAGGCATTGTCACCATATAGTGCTAAAAATTGAGGACAAGTCCTCTTAGAATGTTGCCTCATGTTATGGAGGTGACGATACTCGTCATTAATTGATGTACTTAGCTTCTCAGATTGTATAGGAATGTTGTTGTTATTTCTCTTTAATTCAATTGCTTCATTGAAAAATTTTTGTAGTGAAGTTAATATTTGGGTCATCTAGTTTTGAGTTTGAGTTAGGGGTTCAATAGAATTAAATATCCTATTTGGGTTTATGATGGATTGAATTAGGGCCTTCAATTGGTCATCATTCAAACCAGTGTTAGGTGGCATAAATGAAGAAGATGTGAGAACTTGTAAGTAATTGTTTAAAGGTTAAGTTAGTTGAAAGGGGGAAGGAGTCTGGAACATAGTTTTGGTCATGGAAAAGTTGGTAGGGGTAGAGGGTTAGATTGCATAGGATTACTAATGCTCATCATCCCAGATTGGGTTTGAATACTATTCATGAGGGTAATTTGTTCTAACTCTATGGCTTTAGCCATCACTCCTTGTATTTCTGTTATGTTGGGGTTAGATTTGATGGCATAGGCAAAGAATGGGTTAATGGTAGATAAGAAAAAATTTAAGATGCCACCAAGTTGTAGATGCATCTGATTTGGCGCATAGGCAAGTTGAGGGAAGAATTGTAAGTTGTAGTTATAAACATTTTCTTTAGGTATTTTCCTTAAGCTTGTAAAATTGCTTGATGCTATGGCTGAGCTAGTGAACTTGTCAAATTGAATTAGGAACTTATTTTTAAACTCCTACCATGAGTTGATGGAGGCATTAGGAAGCATAAAAAACCATTGGGTGGCTTTTCTCCTGAAATTCATCACAAAGACTCTGTAGGCTATATCAGTTTGGACAATGTTTTGGATGCCTAGTAAGGTTTCGAAGCATTGTATATTTTGACAAGCATTACTAGTAGGGATTGTGGGATCGTAGAACAAATTTATGTTTTAGAGTGATTTTGGGATGTTATGATACTTGGTGAAGTTGAAGGGATTGCTCACCAAGGAAGCCAAGGATTGATTGGCTACCATCCTAGTTCTAGTTCTCCTAGGGATGGAACTTGGGAAGTGTGAAGCTTGTTGTTTCCCTAATACAAAGTGACAAGTAGTTGGTCAGTTAGGGAAAGAGCTAAGTTCGCTCATAAAATGAAAAATTATAAAATATGAATGTTAAAATAAAACTATAAAATTTAATAAAAAGAAAAGAAATATTATAATAATATATTTTTTTGAAAGAAAAAAACACTAAAATATGCTATTTAAAGAAATTTTTTTCAAAGAAAACAAATAAATGCTAACATTTAAAAGGAAAATAGTAAAATGAAAAATTTCAAAAAATAAATTTAAAATTAAATAATTAAATAAAACCACCTTACCAAAGTTGAGACTCAAGTAAGGACCACTAAAACAAAAAATATGGGACTAGGGAAATGGGGTTTTAGAAATTTGAAAATAGGATTCCAGTAATGATGATTTTCAAAAGATGGGAAACACCAATTTTTCAAAAAAAAAAGGCAAAAAATAAAAGGGTTTGAAGATAGAGGTTTTAAGTGAAAAAAATTCAACAATTTCCAAAATAGGATTGGGAAATGGACCAATAAAAAAAAACTAAGATGGAAAAACAAAAGGCTAGAAAATTTGCTCTTCTTCTAGTGCCAAAAAGGTGTTGATGCATAAATTTTAGATGCACCAACACCTAGGGAAAAAAACTCTTTTGAGGAGACTATTGCCTAGGGTGCCTCCCATATGGATATAGAAACCCAAGAATAGTCTCAACTAGAGAGGGTCATGTGACGTTACAAAAAAGGAAATTAAACTAAAAATTAGGGAATTTGAATTAAGCAATAATCTTGAATTCCAAGACTTAATAAAAATACAATAGTTGACTAAATTTTTTTTCCTTGCTCCCTATTGCTACTGCCTGTGGTGTCCACTACTAGGTAGGAAGACTTCAACCATCATTAAAGAGGAAGAGAAAGAAAGGGCGAGATGCACCCACCAATCACTTGCTACATGTACGTTGTCATCATTGTCATGATTGCCATCACTACCTCAGAAGCTTACCTACCTATCACATGCCACCCAAGGAGGTCACCTACTTATTATGTGGATTGGGAGGAAGGAAAGAGGCTATTGGCATCATTTGCCATGTGCATGCCATTTGGGAAGAGATAGAAGACTGCCTATTACAGCATAAAAGAAGAAGAAAGAATCTATCGCTTGCTAGTTTCCCTAGTTGGCCCCTGCAACCTTTGCTATTTGGGGAAAAAAAAAACAAATAGGGAAGCCACCAAAGAGAGAGAACAGAAACTCACTCCCCATAGATCCTATGCCTACCGCCTCTATAGTTGCCATAAGAGGAAGAGGAGGTTGTTATGTCTTGCCACATGGATAGGTAAGAGAGAGAAGGTTGCCTACCATCAGCACTAAGAGGGGAGGCTTTCAAATCCCATTGTCACCACTGTCATGGAGAAAGAGAAGAGGATAGACCTCCACACTACTACTTTCTATAGTCATGCATCCTCTGCTATTGTCAGCAACATGCTATCATCACTAACTACCATACATTGCAACCACTGCCCATAGCTCCATGGAACCATCATCACCATTGGACGTCTATCTCTACTGAGTCTCTAATGCATGGGACTTCATAAATGAGCCTGCTATGGAATCGCCATTGCTGCCCACTGAAAAGCCACCTGCAGTCATCTGCACCATCTACTCTAAGCCACATCCACTACTATTGATGGGAAAGAGAGAAGGCTGAAAAAAAAAAGAAAGAGATGTCGCCTCCTGCCTACTAGTTTCTTGGTTGCCCCTATAGGATTCAATCTCCTATTGGCCATCGGTTTGTCATGATGATCATCCATCACCCATCTACCAAAAAATAAAAGAAAACCATTGCCTATTGATTTTCTAGCATGCTCCTCTACAACTAACATTTCCTGTCCACACCTTAGCTTCTCACTACCCCTGGAGAGCTCCTACAAATCACTATGAACTTCCATTTTATAGGCACCCACATCTTTGCACCAACTGCATTAACTACCCACATGTCCACACCTGTCTCCCATGTTCACCACTTCTTGTCTATGGGGGTTATGTCCACCTACAATGAAGAGCCACACGTTGGTTAGTAATGCACTACCAATAACACCCACCAACCTTGTTGGTTCATCTCCCATCATTAGCTACCCTGTAACATCCACGACTGCTATGAGAACTTTTAAAACATTTCAATTGTCACTGCATGTGGACCACCTGGTACTAAGATTGTTCATAATGGGGATACAACATTAGGTAGGTTTACAAGGTAAAAATTTCTATCCTAAATGAAAAAATTGTTGGTCTGATTAGTCACATATTATTATTATTATTATTTGTAGAGTTAGAAGGAAAAAATTTTTTATCAGACTTACAGATTTTTTTTTAAAATTTATAATGGCTACCATGGGAATACAAAAAAAAAAACAAACCATATTTTGGTCATAAAAATGAATGCAGCATTTGAAACTTAATAGCTACTTTTCAAATATCTTGGTAAGAGTTTAATTCTTAATGAATCAATTTTTGGATGTTATTAGTTACAAAACAAAAATATCCTATGCCACATAATATATATATATATATATTATAGCTAAACTAATTTTACCTAATCCTTGTTTCCATGTCTATTTTAAATTACTTCATATCTATGATTGATTTTCTCAAATCTTTGTTTGCACATGAGCTACATAAGAGACCAATCTTTGGTAGGAGCACCATTACTTATAAGGTAAACAAGGCTTTTCTTCTTCTATGAAATTTGTTCATACTCTCATCTTTATGTTGGAAACTATTGAAAAATAAATGCCCATTAGTAAGATAGCAGACTTATAGGACTTTTAATTTTCACAGTGTTCAAACTTGTTTAAACATGGCCTCATGCCTAGCATGGGTGAGGTTGACATCAACAGGGTTATGATTTCCACAACGGATTTCTATATTGACTATCCTATGATTCACCTTTGCAACATGCTTGTAGAAGAAGAGTCAATGAGAAACCAACAAAGAAGATGGATCAAATATGGTAGCTGATCTTAATGGGAAGGAATAAAAAAAACAAAGGAACAAAGGAGAGGATAATCTAGAATAAATGAGAGAAGATTACACAAAGATAATGCTCTATTTTTATTGCTTAAGTGCCACACATTATTCAATACTAGATGAGCCTTTCTATAGGCTTTATAATGCAACTAAATTATAGAAAATCTTGGCACTACCTTAACCATGATCTAAGAAAATCTCAACAGTATGTTAGCCATGAACTTAGAATAGAAAAATAGAGAAATAGATAATGAAAAAACTAACAAACTGCAAATGACCAAGTCAAGAAGCTATTAATACAGCTATCAAGTTTGAATCATTCTCCAACACTCCCCCTTGATTCAAAGTTGCATACACCAAGTTTAAGCCTAAAATAAACATGCTTGTCTTGAGGAAGGAACTTTGTGTGAACATCAGCCACCTACTCATCTATATTGCAATACTTCAAGATAATTGATTCATGTGACACAAGAACTTAAATAAAATAAACCTAAATGTCAATATGCTTAGTTCTTCCATGGTAGGAAAGATTTTTTGACATTCCAATTATAGCTTTGTTGTCACAATAAATTTAAGTTGCTTCTTGTTGCTCTTAATTGAGATCTGCAAGAATTCTTCTTAACAAGATTGCTTGACATGCTGATGAGGTTTTAACTGCATATTCAACTTCAAATGAAGATAGGGTAGTTATAGCTTGCTTCTTTGAACTCCAATATATGTCAGCTAAACCAAGATTAAAAATGTAACCCAAAGTGCGCCTTCTAGCTTCCAAACATACAGTCTAATCACTGTCAGTGTATCCAAACAACTTGAACTTCAAAACATGATCATACCACAGTCCAAAATCAATTGTTCCTACAATATATCATAAAAATTTCTTTATTGCTCCAAGATGATGCTTGTAGGATAGTGCATGAATCTTAAAATAACTTCAACTAAGAAAGCTATGTTAGGTCTTTTATGAGTCAAATAGATTAAGCCTCCTACTAAGATTCTAAAATGCCTAGCATTTTCCTGTTCAGTACCATCATTAACTTGCAACTTATCATTCAATTTCATAGGTCTTGTTACAATTTTGCAATTCGACATGTTAAATTGTCTAAGCAAATTAGTAGCATATTTTCTTTGTGATACAAAGATTCCATCTGCAACCTAATTCACTTCAAGGCTAAGAAAGTAGTGTAGCACACTTAGATATAACATTTCAAACTTTTTCTTCATGCAAACTTTGAATTCTTTAATGGGAAAAGAAGAAGAACCCATGTATATCATATCATCCACATAGAGACAAATAATCAGAATATCATTTTTACCTTATTTCTTCAAATAAATATTGGACTTGTTCTTACTCCTTTCAAAGCCATTTTGGAGAAAATATGAGTCAATTTTCCTGTACCATGCCCTTAGAGCCTGCTTCAGTCCATAAAGTGCATTTTTAGCCTATAAACTTCTTCCTCTTTTCCTTGAACAATAAAGCCTTTGGGTTGAGAGACTTAAACTTATTCCTTTAAGTCTTCATTTAGGAATGCAGGCTTTACAGCAAACTAATAAATAGGCCAATTCAATTGAATAGCCAAGGCTAAGAGTAATCTTACAATTTTAAACCATGCAAATGTTGAAAAGGTGTCTTCAAAATCTACACCTTGTTGCTATGAATATCATTTTGCCACCAGTCAAGCCTTGTGCTTCTGAATGCTACCATTTGCATCATATTTTATTGTAAAAATCCATTGAACTTCTATAATATTCTTGCCTTTTGGTAGCTCTACCAATTCCCATGTATCATTTTTTTGAATTGTCTTAAACTCCTCTACCATTAAATTATGTCATTCTTCCTTCTCTACTTCTTCTTCAAAGCTTGTTGGGTCTACAACAAACAAGGCTTATGTTGTCTTCTAGACTTTTTTCAATGACTTGAACTTTTTTGGAGGAGTATTTCCATTGCTATAACTTGAAATAGTAGAATTTGGTGAAGCTAAAACTAATGAATCTAGTGAGCTAGGAGGAGTTTGTTGTTGAAGTTTAATTGTTTCTCCTTCAATTGGAAATTCAAAGTACTATCCTTCATTATTTTCATTCCATGTCCACCTTGCTTGTTCATCAAACTCAACATTCCTATTAATGAACACTCTACCACTAATAGGGTTATATAAGCTATATGCTTTGGAATTGGAACAATAGCCAATAAAAATACATTTGATGATTTTTCATCAAGCTTGCTATGATTATGAGAATCTACCAAAGCATAGGAAATACAACCAAAGACTCTTAAGTGACTTACCAAAGGCCTCCTACCATTCCATGCTTCATATGGAGGTTTGTTCATCATTGGCCTTGTTGATGACAAATTCAAAAAATAAGTTACAGTGGAAACTACTTCTTCCCATAGATGATTTGGAAGCCCTTTTTGTTTTAACATACCTCTTGCCATCTCCATAATAGTACGGTTCTTTCATTCACCCACTCTGTTTTTCTCAGGTGTATAGGGAGCTATTAATTCTCTACAAATGCCATGGCTTTATCAAATTCTTGAGACACAAAATCACCACCATCATTAGTGCAAAAGCTCTTGATGTATCTTCCAATTTTCTTTTCAACAAGTTCTTTGAATTTTTTGAAAACTTCAAAGGTTTCTAACTTTTGTTGTAAGAAATAAACCCCACTCATATGATTGTAATCATCTGTGAATAGCAAGAAGTATCAACTCCTACCAAATTACCCTATCTTCATAGGATCACACAAAATAGCATGTACAAGATCAAGACAATTAGATGTCCTCTAAGACTTTTCCATAGGAAATGGTTTTCTACCTTGTTTTCCAAAAAAACACCCTTTACATAAATTTAAAGACTTGATTTTAGGCAACCGAAACACCATTTCCTTTTAACTCAATAATTTCAACCCCTTAGACATTCAAATGTCCATATCTTAAATGACATAGCTTGGACTCAATATTTTCTTTTATAGCAAAAGCATGATTTTCTATATTAGAAAATTCAAGTGGGAATAGCTTGTTTGGAGTCATGGACACCTAAAAAATCACTTAATCTAATTGTTTGTCTCTTATCACACATGAGTCATGATCAAACAAGATACTATATCCTCTAACCATGAGCTATCCAATAGTCAACAAATTTTGAGATAAACTAGGAACAAAGAGAGCATCACTAAGCTATATTACCTTGCCATGATCATTAGTGATTGCTACAATACCTTTTCCTTCAACTTGCATTAGCTTATCATCTCCAAGCCTCACTTTCATTTTTTGTGACTCATTAAGTTGTTTAAATAGTGATTGTGTGCCACTCATATGATTAGAGTAGCTAGTGTCTAAGAGCTAGACATCATTGGAAGCCTTCCAATCTTCAAGTTGGATCATAAACAACTTAATCTCCTATTCCTCTTCTTCTACATAATTTGCTTGGTTTTCATCTTTTTGTCTCTTCCAACAATTGACCTTGACATGGCCAAACCTTTTGCAATAATGACATTCGATGCCTTTATTATCTCTTTTTTCCTCACCATATTGTCTTTTCTCATGTTTTTCACCACATCTTCCTTTGCCTCTTCCTTGACTACCTCTACCATGATATCCTTCACGCCTTCTTCTTGCTCCTTTTTGGAGTCCTCATTCTTGTTTTTTTACTTCCCCTTCACACGAAATGCCTTTTTTTCATTCCTTTTAATTGTTCTATTCAATCTTAGTTCATGTGCTTGTAAAGAACCCATTAGTTCATCTAATGAAAAAATGGTGAGATCCTTAGATTCTTCAATTTCAACCACTACATGATCAAACTTCAAAATCAAACTCAAAACTTTTGCAACAATTGTTTGATTAGTAATGTTTTCTCTAAAGGATCTCATTTGGTTAATAATCATTGATGTTCTAGATAAAAAATATTATACTAATTCTCTATTTTTCATAAGAAAACTTTTAAAATCACAATAAAGAGTTTGAAGTTTCATAGTAATTACCCTTGAATCACCTAGAAAATCCTTCTGCAGTATACTCCAAGCTTGCTTTGAAGTGGTGGCTACTACAATTCTTGAAATTACTAAATCATAAATAGCTTGCTGAATGAAGAGCAATGTCTTAGAGTCTTTCTTTTGATTTTATTTTAATCTTTTTTCATCATCAGGATCTGCAAATCCATTCCCTACCAAGTCCCAAAGATCTTGAGATTTGAATAGAGTCTTCATTCTAATCCTTCAAAATTCATAATTTTTACCTTTGAAGATAGGAATCATAGGCTAAGAGACACTAATAGTATTGCCATCAAATGCGATGATGGTTTTGCTCTTGATGAACATGATTTTGGCATTGGCTATGACATTGCATATGCAACGTAGGGTTGTATTCCCCAAGTCTATAAATACTATGCCTGCGCTCTAGTTTGGAATCAATTTTTGATCATTCTTAGTCAAAGTAACAAAGCTCTTGCCATTTCTTTTTCTGAAAGTCAGAACATTTTCTGAGTGACAAAGCTCTTGCCATATCTTATTTCACAATTACTACAACAAATTCTCAAAGCACACTATGATTTTTATTTCGCTAACCAAAAATGTCTTCTTCTCACAGGAGCAATTCTCTACCCAAGGCTAATAGAGTTAATCCTCCAAAGCCTCAATAGTATCAAATTATATATACTCATCCTAATGAATATGTGCTAAACTTCACCTTCATCCTACACCAGGATGAATAGCTATGGTGGCGTGACATGGAGGAAAACATTGTGTTGGCACCTGATCGTGCTACTCCTACAATGCTTTACCAAATGCTTGCACGTTGTGGTCTTCAAGATCACCATGGGGAGTATATTGTGAAAGATGCTAACACCAAGGATTATCATCCCACTAAAGCACAACATCTGTAGAACCAATAGGTAGAGTAGCATTATGAATTTTAAAAGGAAAAAGTAGTTAACGATTCTTCATTCTTGTTGTACCAAAAAGCTAGTGGGGAACCCTTCTTTGGGGGTTTTCCATTCAATGAAACTCCTCTCTTTGACTTCGGTGATGGAGGTCAAAACTAGAATTTACACTTCACAGTTCACAATCCTTACTTTGGTAACAAGGGATCCAATGACAAAGGTGGATCTGGAGGGAAAAGTTAACATAGGGATGTAGACAAGAAGAAAGATTGTGATCAGGGTCACAATCACCAAAGAGGTGGAAGCAGGCACCATGATGGTGCTAGTTCTCCTTCTCTTTCCTTTCATCATCATCTTCTTCTTCTGGCTCTAACCATGACCATAGAGGTCAAGATCATGATGGAGGTGATAGAAATGAACGAAACGACCAATGGGACCAAAATAACTAAGGCGACCATTAGGATAGACAAGATCAAGGGTGTAGATGTTCAAGAGAGGAACATCGCCATGAGCAAAGGGGTAGTAGAAAGCATTGTAGGAATCATGATCAAGGCCTCAATGAGCCTCTATTTTCTACCTAAAGTATTCTTAACATCACAGAGGTAGCCAAAATTCCAACAAGGCATGTGAAAGATAGCTAGATCAAATGGTTAGACATGAACAACATTCCTCGATTTGAAGGGGGATATAAATCTGATATGAAAAATCATATTCAGGCTTTACAAGATGCATGTGCCTTGCAAAACATAGAGAACAAGTGGCAAAAACTAAATTTGTTCCCTAGGACACTCATCAAGGAAGTAGAAAACTGGTACTGATCCTTAGAGCCAGAATCTATCAAACAATGGAGTACCATGCTTGAGTTGTTCAATGATAAGTATCAAACATACTCCAAAGTTTCCAACTTAAGAAAGGAAATCCAAAGATAGAAATAAAGAACACACAAACCCTTGGATGCTGCCATTGGCCAATACTATGCGTTGATGCACAAATGTCCTAGCCATTATTATTCTCAATTGGTTCAACTTCACCACATTGTAGACAGGCTTCATAATGAAATGAGGAAAACCCTTGATGTCTATGCCCTTGATGTTTTTTAGAACTTATTGCCTGACAGATACAAAGATTAATAGAGTAGGTAGCTAAAGAGAAGGGTGAACTAAGAAAAAGAGAAAGTGTAGAAAAGTACAATCATGATCCTTCCATTCGTAAGAGGGAGGTTTGATTCTATGAAAATGAGGATGAGTCCATATTTGATGAGGGGATGCATAAGAAAGCCTTGCCACTCCAATAATTCCAATATGAACTTACAACCAAGGTTGATCAATTAAGGGACTCAATGTATAACAGGTTCCAAGCTATTCTCAAAATTGTCAACGAGTCAAAAGAACAAAGTAGTGACCATGAGCGTAGGAGGCATAGGGAAGCTGAACATGCATATCAAAAAGGTAAGGGCAAGGTTGCTGCAATCGAAGAAGTTATGGAAAGTGAATCAAATGATGATCATGGATGTGATGCCTATCAGTATGAACATCCTAAGGGTTGTTGCCCCATTATTTCACATCTACAAAAGTCTAGGGTGTATGCCTTACATCCAGAATTTACACAAAGGCAAACATCCAAAAGATTACCTTATCCTCAAGGTAATCTCAAGAAATTCCACTAGCAACAACCATATTATCTATGTGGAGCTCCACCACAACCATATAAATAGTATCAACAATGACAACAACCACAATCATGGGCACTAGCACCACCTAAGCAACAATATCCTTACCAGTGGCCTGATCCATATGGTTACCATGTTTAACAACCCATATCTCCATGTGAATACTTTAGTCACATCTCTAATTTTCTACCTCACTACCATCCTTTGGATTATTATCGAGCTCATTCACCACATGAGAGAAGGGATACCACCTCTTATCCTTAGCCTCCTCCTATACCTGCACATACTCCAATTGCATAGCTACCACATGCTCCTCCTATGCAAGGTGAACTACCTACTCAACTACAACAACACAATGCTACGAGGGTTGTTAATCTACAACTAAATCATCAATCAATGGGGTCAAATGCCTAATCAAAGAAAAGACCTTTCTTTTAAGCCCATAGTCTACCTAAGCCCTCACATGTAGCTGTAGTTGACAACCCTACTCCTGTCTCTCCCTCCATATCAAATTCCTTTAGGCCTGCTTTAAATCAAAATCTACCAAGGATCCATACTGTAATGCTTACTCACACCATGCTTAATTGGATCCATGTAGGAAACCTTCCCAGGAAGTTAGCTAATCCTAGAAGTCCTCTAATTCACTTGCAGATTGCTAGGAATGAACTGTGCAAGGCTCTTCTTAATTCAAGTTCTAGTATTAATATGATTTCTCACTGAAGAAGAGCAACATTAGATTAGAATTGATAGACTAGTTGATCACTATTCCATTGGGACTGGTAGAAGATATTATGACCATTGTTTGTGGGTGGTCTTATCCTACCAATTTCTTGGTAATCAAAGTGGAGAATTGTAAAGGGGATTTCCCAATCATTATGGGAAGGACATGGTTGAGCATTGTTGATGCCAGAATGGGCATCAAAGATATTTTCCTAGAGATATTTAAAGAAAATACATTTGGAAAGATTAAGAAGAAGAGAGTTCCATGCATCATGTATAGTGATACAAGGTGCAATTGTGTACAAAAACTTTAGGCCATCAGGCAAGCATCTATCTTTGCATGCAAGAAATGTGTGCCAAAAGTAGAAATTCAAAGGTGTCTATACATAGTAGCTACAAAATAGGAGGGCACCTAGTGGCTAACTACTAATTCTAAAAGCAGCACACTATGCATGGGACTAACTAAGAGCCTAAGATGTGCATAAGTCATAGGCATGGATGAACTTAAGCAAGTTCATCATCAACTCTCTAATGATACAATGATGATACTCACAAGGGAGAGTTGGAAATTCTTGAAAAATCCAAATAACAACCCCTTGAGCTAAAATCATTACTGGATGGAATGGAATATGTATTTTTGAAAAATGGGAACTAGTTATAATTAATGCAATGCTTGCTCTAGAATAGAAAACAATACTATTGAAAGTAGTTGAAAGATGGTCAGTAGCTTTTGCTTGGTTATATCCTAAAATTATAGGGGTTGATCCTCAAATATGCTAGCATTGCATCTACACCGACCTGGCCATAAAGCCAAAATGATAATTACAGAGGCAGTTGAACCCAAAATTGAAGCAAATCATCATAGAGGAAATCAAGCAACTCCTCAAGGACGGGTTCATCTATCCCATCGCAGATAGCAAGTGGGTTAGCCCACTTGTGATTGTGCCAAAGAAAGGTGGCAAGTGGTGGGTCTACATCAACTTTAGGCTGCTGAATATGGCAACATTCAAAGATCATTTTCCATTGCCATTTGTTAACTAGGTGCTTGACACCATATCTAGGCATTGTTACTATAGCATTCTAGATGGTTATAATGGCTATAACCAAATTTAGATTGCATTAGATGACCAGGAAAAGATGACATTAATGAGTCCCTAGGGGACTTTTGCATATCGTAAAATGTCATTTGGTCTATGCAATGCTCCTGCCACATTTCAACACTTGGGTCCTAAGAATTTTTCAACAGTAGATCAGTAGTGGTGTGGAAGTCTTTATGGATAAATTCTCCACCTATGGAGCTACATTTGAGCAAGCCCTAGACCACCTTGAGCAAGTGCTAAAATGGTGTGTTGAAACCAACTTATGGCTCAATTGGAAAAAGGTTCACCTCATGGTCTAGGAGGCATTGTACTGGGGCACAAAATATTGCAAGTAGGAATGAAGGTAGACCCTAAGAAAATAAGGGTCATCCAAGGAATAACCCACCAACCAAAAACTATTAAAGATGTTTGGTCATTGCTTAGACATACTAGTTATTACTAGAAATTCATAGAGAATTTCTCTAAGATTGCAAAATTGTTGGTAGAGCTGACAAAGAAAGATGCTGCCTTTGTCTGGACTATAGAATGTGAGAAAGCATTCTAGCAATTGAAAGAGAAGCTTGTAAAAACTCTAATCCTACAAGCACTTGACTTGTCTAGGCCATTTCACATTATGAAGAATGCATCAAATTATGCCTTGGTAGTAGTGTTGACGTAGTTTGATAACAAGAAACATCCATATTACATCCACTGCACCAGCCGAAGCATTATGAGTACACAACTAAACTACACCACTACAAAGAAAGAATTGATGGTAGTGGTGTTTTCTCTAGAGAAGTTTAGGCATTATGTTCTTGGATACAAGGTGCACACAGACCATAGTGCCATCTACTTCCTAATGAGCAAGCCAACGATGAGGCCCCGTGTTATACAATGGCTGGTGATCTTACAGGAATTCAATCTTATGATGGTAGACTGAAAGGGCACTGAGAATGTGGTCATTGATTACTTATATCAATTGCAATGGGATGACAAAGAGGAAGAAAGCGCATTATCTAACACATTTCCTAATGAACTCCTCTTTGCTGGGGCTATAACTAAAATCCTTTTTACTTTGTACACTTTCAACAGCTTGTGACTTTGGCCTTGACTTGAGAATGACTAATGAATCTCAACTTGTTAGATGAAAATTAATTAGTAGCCTTATCATCTAATGAGTTACACAAGGCTTATAACAAAAAGCATCATGACCTAAAAATTAGAAAAGTCAAATTCCAACCAGAAGATAAGGTTCTCTATTAGAACCCCAACCATGTACCTCAATGAACTAAGTTCTAAATGTTGTGGGAAGGACCTTACATTATTTACAAGAATTTTTATTTTGGGGTCATGATGATCTATAAACCTAAGAGTCCAAATAAAAAAATAGTTGGTCAACATTCAACAAATCAAACGTTTCCATGAGCATACGCTAACTAACATAACAAGCACCTCATCAGATGGGCAACCACACTCCATATTTCAGATCTCCTCCTTTCAACCTAGTTATGGGGAAGATGGCCAACCATGTTAACCATACAAGAGACTCTTTAGTTTTTCAATTTTTTTTTACACATTTTTTGTTTTACAACTTTTTATTTTATGCATTCTTTATTTTACATCCTTTTATTTTTATGTTATTAATCTTTTTTACTTTTTGTTTTATACCATCGTTAGTACATTTTCTATTTCTTGAATATTTTACACTTTATTTTATATTTTATTTTCTTTTATTTTATTTGGTATTATTTTCTAAATTTTTGTTAATAAGTGCCAAGTAAAATGGTAATGTGTTAATTGATGGTGGTATGTACTATTCTTGTTATTTGATTGTGGGTGTCTAGTTTCTGGCTTTGAATTTTGTTATGGATAATTAGGACATGGTTTCTTTTTCATGCAACAAGAAGTGAGTTCATCACATCCACCCATCCACAAACTCTATGGTTTTTCTTATTTTGGAAACATGTAGTCCCTTTTTCATTAATAAAATTTTAAAAAATTTATGACTTTGGTAGTTTCCAGAATTGGGAAGGATTCACAGATTTGAACAGGGTGTAGCTTTAAATGGATTCAGTATTCTTTGTGCTTTTTTATTTGCCTGGGTGCATTTGTGTTTTCTTGGACTTGTTACCATTCCATGTCATCTAATAACAGGAAGTTGAATAAGTCCTTACATGTTGTTGTTCTCATTAGTGAAAAAAAAGAACAATGAGAATTCAAAGCACACCCCTTGGACAAAATAAATGCATACATCCTTGCATGGTGTGGTTCTCATTAGGAAATAAAAGAAGGATAAGGATTGAAAGCACACCCTTTAGACAAAATAAATGTATGTGTCTTTGCATGATGTGGTTCCCATTTCAAAAAAAATGGTGGGAATTCAAAGCACACCCCTTAAACAGAATAAACGAGCTTCAAGCACTAGTTATAGGACTAGTCCCCTCTAATTAAGGCCATTCCTCACTTCCTACTTCCTCTCTAATAAGAAATGGTGGTTATTCTATGAGCGCACTCTTGTGTCTCATGGGATGGATTGCTCTTAGAATGACGATTTGAAGTCACTAAATGTGGTTGGTTTTGGTGTAGATAAAGGATGGATTCTATCAAGTCATTTAACCACAAAATGCATAAGGGACTTCATGTAACCATGATTAGGAACTCCATTCCACTTTCTCTCTCATCCATTTATGCTTTTCATGTCTCACCTCACTACCAGTTTCATGTTCTTATTTAATGTCCTAGTTTGATGTGTTGGAATTCTTAGTTAGTTTCTTCCAGGTTATTGTACTTAATATTTTATAATCATTAATCATCTATAGAGCCCATAGAATCTTTGGTTTAAAGTTATGAAAGGGCGTAAAGGCTTGTTCTTACTTTGGGGAGGATCCACTTGCATATCTTTTGGTTGGGTTAGTTAAGTTTTTTACCCTTAGACATGTTTTACAATCAAATTCTTTTTATTTACCCCATCAATGACATCCAATTATGCACATCTTTAGAATAGTTTTCAGTGAATTTTTATTTTTATTGTTGTAAATTCTTATAGCCTGTCTAAATACTTCCTTGTGTTGAGCTTTTTCTAGCTTTAATGGACTACTTATCTAATTTACCCTATTTGTTAGCCTTCCTACTAACACTACTGCAAAAACCAGTCCACCACATCACAACTTAGCCAAGTGTAACACCAATGAGACAAGGAATTTAACCACTACATGTTACACATTGCATACTAATTCATGATTCTATTGTGATTACAATGGAAGGATGTAGCAATACCACACAATGAGGACCATTTGTGATCATTGAATCTCTTTTCTCTCTCTCATTCTTCTACTGCCAAGAGGTGTTGGATTTCAGTGTTATCTAGGGTGTTCACTTCTCTTATCATGGACAACCCATGTTGTAAGAATTGTAATTCCATACACTTGGGCACATAGAGTTTGTCTATTTCATATGAGTTAATTTGTAATGTCAATCAATAATCCCATACCTACCCAATATATTATGTTGTAAAGAACTTATTCCTCCTCTTCTTCACTCAAGAACAAGTTTTTATTTAGTCGTGGGGGTATAATGAATGTACTTTTGGAATTGGCTATGACATCATATATGCAACATCAAGGTTCAATTGTGACATCATGTACGCAACATCGAGGTATATTCCCCAAGTCTATCAATATCATGCCTGAGCTGTAGTTTGGAATCAGTTTTTAGTCATTCTTAATCAGAGTAGTGAAGCTCTTTTCATTTCTTTTTCTCAGAGTTAGAATATTTTCTGAGTGCCCACACAAGAAGTCTAAGTGTGTATAGTTCTTTGTTCAAGACTTATGTACCTAAGTGCAATAGTGTGACGAGAATAAAACAAACTCCTTTAACAATCCTTGTAGCACTGAGAATAGATTAAGATCTTCTTTAATACATTTTACTTTCTTGTTCTTTACTTTAACACATTTGAAATAAGAAATTTATTTCTAACAATTAATGAATGCAAGCACAACTACTTCAAGTATTCATATAATACTTGGTAACCTAGGAATGCTTGATGTTTGAAAGCCCAACAGTGCTATATGTGTTCAAGATGTGTCCAAGAAAGTGGGACAGTTACTTGTGTTAGGTTAACTAGGTTGTAGATGATTTAGATCTTCAATTACTTTACCTTTTACTCTTTTTGTAGGTGATTACATTGATAAGACACAAAACAATAAAAATCATATACCTCAATTACACTTAAACCATACCCTTGAATCTCACAAGTGTAGTTGGGAAAACAATGAATGTTCTCAATGCCCATTTCACTTCTTAGAAGAGCTAGTGCATTAGATAACTATAAGTCCATAAAATTCAACTAGATCATGCATAACACCTCAGTGATTCATATGGTTGGACGTAGGGGTACCTCTTTGCTCATCAACTCTCAATTTACTCACATACACCCAACAAAGAAATGAAAATCTACTTTGATACCACTTTGACGAGAGGGGATAACAAAAACAGAGGAACAAAGAAGAGGATAATCCAGAACAAAAGAGAGAAGATTACATGAAGGTAATGCTTTGTTTTTATTACTCAAGTATGAAACATTATTAAATACTAAACCAGTGTTTATATAGGCTTTATAATGCAACTAAATTACAGAAAATCTCAACACTATCTTAGCCATGATTTTAGAAAATTTTAGTATTGTCTGAACCATGATCTTAGAATAGAAGAACAAAGAAACAAAAAATCAAGAAACTAGAAAACTACAAATTACCAAGTCAAGGAGCTATTAATATAGCTATCAAGTTTGAATCATTCTTCAATAAATATATCCCTGACCTATTCTTTCTCCAATATCCATGAGCTTAGCCTACTTTTCTCCAATTGAGCCACCATTGTCTTGTGTAAGCACATGCATAAGGTTTTTTGACTTTATACATTGAGATTTCGAAGCAAGAGTTATGGGAATTTCCTTTAACAATTTTTTCCCACAACCAAAGTGGTGCACATATCATTTTTCAGCCTAAAGCCTATTTATTGTTTTTATCTTCTTAGCAAAGCAAATCTATTTAAGCATCCAAAACTTACATTATTTTGATCTTCTCACCAATGTAGTAGATTCATTTTTAGCATCCAAAAATTTTTATTGGTCATTTTCACAAGAAAAAAAATTTCCTTAATCATACCTATGTATTGAAAATTTATCTATTGGTAAATTTTTTATAATAGCCTTTTATCTATTCATAAGGTTTTCATAACACCATTTCATCTTTCCTCTTCCTTCAACACTAAGGCACGAAGCTAAATTTTAACACCTTCTCTTAGCCTAAGAATTTACAGCCAAGATATATAATCAACTTAGAATTGTATAATTCACCATTATTTAGAATTAAATATAATAAAAGGGAAACAAATAGAATAATGAAACTAAAACTATAATATTTTTGGTTTTCATATTACATAAATAACATAAACTAAAATTCTATGAAGTAATTACATATTAATTTTATTTAGGTATCACATTTATAGCATGATAACAAGATATCATGCATTGAAATCAACATTAGTATTCTTTGAAAAAAATATTGCTAAATCATTATTAATAGTCCAAGAATTACATGAAGGACTAGAAAATGTATCATCAAATAATTTTGTTAATGATTTGATGAAATTTGGAAAAACAATACGATGAATACCTTCCTCTTGGAGAAAATACAAAACGTAATTGTTTGATTTGATAAATGAGTTGGGTGTACCAATTGTATTTTTGTTTACTCTAAGTGTAGAAAATATTTATTGGCCAAACCTACATAAGGTAATTCCTAGAGAACCATCAAAAAATGTTTCTACAATAAAGAAATGGAAATTGAAAAATATTATTGAGAATCCACATATAGTTGCAGAGTTTATGCATCTTTGACATAAGGGATTTTGAGAAAAGGTATTATTTGAGGAATTCAATGTGGTTGATTACTAGACAAGATATGAATGGCAACATAGGGGATCACCACATGTCTATGGCTTTCTTTGGATCAAGGAAGCTCCAAACATAGAGGAACTTGACTAGAATGATCTAGAAATAATTAGAAATATGAGAGAGTTTTTTGATGCAATAATAAATGCATGGAATAGTAGATTCAACTAAGATGAAATATCCAATGATGTAGGTTATTTGGAATTTGTAAAATTTTGTTTCTTTTGTTTTAAATTTTAAAATATTGTTGAAGTAATTTGAAACAATCTTTAAAATTATACAATTCTTTCATTTGCAAATGCAATGTGTTATAATCTCAAGCATCCATGTAAGATTGAAAGTTGAAAGCTGCATTTCATGGATCTTGATATTGATTATGATGAGCTTTTAAATTCTATTTAGTGTCATACAAAATGTGAGGAATATATTTAAGAACCCAAAATAATGTACAAGTTTACAAGTAGACTTATATTTTTTTGAATACATTAGTTATTGTTTACATTATGAATGTATTTGATCTAGAAAAAAATTGTATGAATTTAATTTTTTTCTTAGGTATAATGTTCCATGACCATTGCGAGCTCAATTAGAACTCTTCTAAGATCCAAAAAAGAAAAATCATTTTACTTACGAACCATGTCAAAATGATCTGAAATTGAATGTTCATAATAGAATGATTCTTCAAACATGGAGAGCAAGCACAAATTTTCAACCAATGCTCGACAAATATGTTGTTTAAGTATATTGCAAAATATGAAACAAAATCTAAAAAGAAGTCAAGATCCTTTCATGATTTGTTACTTTGTATTGAAAGTTCTTAAAACCTAAAAGAAAATGCAATGAATGCATACAAAAGACTCATAATAGATGTTGCACTTAATAGAGACATTGGTGTTATCAAGGTTTGTCATATTCTATTTGAACTTCCATTGGTTGAATGTAGTAGAACATTCGATACTATAATTGTGTCTAGAAATATCTATAGAAGAATTATACCAGTTGTGAATGGAGATGAGGAATTAGAAATAAGCACATCCCTTATCAGTGTATATTAAAAAAAGACCATTGGAAATGGAAGGAGTTTCATTACTAAATGGTATTTAATATTTTACATTTAGTTAAAAAAAGAGAGAGGTGCAAGTATGGAAAACTCAACCATAACTGGTTGTTGTTAGAACATATCCTAGATTTAGAATACCTCCAAGAGTAGAAGAGGAAAAATGGATAGATTATTGTTAAGCCTAGTTGCTACTACATTATCCATTTAGAGATGTGAAATCTGATCTAGGAAGATATGATGAAGAAATTAAACTGAAATGGGATTTTTGATGAATTAGAAGAGGAAAAATTTGATGAAGATTTTGAACATGCTTGCAAAGAAGAGAGGTAGTATACAGATATTATTCCAAAAAGACAAGATGATATTGAATATGATTTTAAAATAATGAATCAACATCTACTTGCATTAACTCATTTTGAACAAAGTGAACTTGAAATGCTTTTATTAAGGGATCAAGATAAACAACACGAATGGTTAGCTAGCTATCCTAGAGAAGATGTTGCAAAGATAGCTATATCTTTTTTTCATAGTCATAGATCACATAGGATAATAACACCTTCAAGAAATAACTACAACAAGGTGGACTTATCTTTTCTAAGAGTTCAAAAAATGAAATGCTACAACATTATCACTAGTCGT
This sequence comes from Gnetum montanum, assembly GCA_015680685.1. NCBI lineage: Eukaryota > Viridiplantae > Streptophyta > Gnetopsida > Gnetales > Gnetaceae > Gnetum > Gnetum montanum. The sequence goes on from MNCI01021803.1 coordinate 521,959, forward strand.
TTATATATGAAACAATTTGAAATCAATGTTGTTGATTCTGTATTGATAATTATTCAAGGTACTATGGGCACATGAAAATAATATTTCATTGATACTATTTGTAAAAAATTTAGTCGAATTTTCCCATCAAGAAAAGTAGTTTGTTGGTGCTTGCCCCTACTAGTGTTACGACATATAATATTAATGCAACTACAATACATTGTCCATTAAAGATTGAAATTAAGTAGTACAAACCAAAATTTGTAAGGGTTATGCTTACTATAAATCTATGGCCAAAAGCAGGATTAGTTAATGGTGTGTTGGGAGTCATTAAAAAATAATTTAGAGTCTGCAATGTAAACCTCCATAGTTGCTATCGTATGTTATCCTTAAGTTTGACTCTTACACTGGAACACCATATGATCACAAAAATCCTTGATAAGTACCCATTCCACCAATCATACATGGAGGATCTCACCAATTACCATTGAGATTAGCATGACCTTTAACTATACATAAGTCACAAGGAATGACCTTGGAGAAAGCATGTGTAAATGTTGGTAGTAAAGAAATAGCAGGGCTTATGTTTGTGGCACTATCTTGAGTACAACATAGTGACAGTTTGAAGATATTCCCTCTGATTTCCAAAGAAAAATACATCACGATATCTAAGGCTTCTCACCTTCAAGTAGATTGAATGAAGAGTAGTGCACTATATCTAATGAAGAATGATTTTACAATTTTTTTGATGATGTATTTTTACTATTGTATATGTTAAAACATTTTTCATTATGCATTTTTCAATTATGCAAGTTTGAACTTTGATCATTCTTGGTGTATTGTAACATGTTATTAATTGTTGAATAGTGGATTCTATGGTCTTACAAGTTACTCTATTTTTTATTTAAGCTTTCATGAATTATTTATAACTTTAGAAAAACAATCTATAACTTAACAAATACCTTCCAAAAATTGGATTTGAATGATGTATAACTGTACATAGAATATTTTGAATTTCTTATGTTTAAATGATCATTTTAAGCGATGATTGACAATCACTAGCTTAGTTATATAATTATTATATATACCTATAATTTGACCAAGAGAATCTTATTCATTAAAAAGTAATAAGTTATTTGAGTTAAATACTTCATGACTTCTAGATGAAGAACAAGATTTAAGGATTATTATTTTCATGACTTTTAGATGAAGAACAAGATGTGTATACCAAATTTTTTGTAATGATGGATAGAATGCCAACTTGCATACTTGATCTTAAAATGAAAAATTTCTCAAACTTAACTAATGAAAAAATTCTCCAACATAAGTAAAAATATATAATAAAAACATATGAACTTACTCTATCTCCACCACATATAGGACAATGCATATTTTTTATTTCAGAAGTCCTAGAGATTTGTGTTGCTATTGCTACCACCACCACCATTGTGTTAGCTTTTTTTTTCAAATTTATTTCCATAGCACACCAATATGTTTAGGTAGAATAAAAAGCTTATGAGCATCACACCAAAACCATTACAACAACAAATGTACATGTCGTAGATCTCTTCTTAACATGCTTGGAGCTTTCATAACTATACTGTTAGCCTGAAATAGTGATTTTAACTTTTTGTTTTACCTTTTATCAATCTTTCATTGTAACTAATGCTTTAACCTTTGCCATTAGTTTCTATATTTTCCCCTTTTTATATGTACTTATTTACAAACTATTAATGCCCAAAGTCAATTTTATAAATTAATGAAATTTGAGGCTCTTGTAACATTAAGCATTAATTCCTATATTTTGAAGAGTATGTTTTTGTTCATGTTCCTAGGAGCTATAATATGCTTTGTGACACTTTAGCTATGCTTGCTCTAGCAATTAATCCTAAAATATTTTATGAAATTCATTATCATTTAAAATTTTCTAATATCCTTATTATTAGAAAACCTAATATTCATGATTACATAGATGAAATTTTAACCATTGAAAATAATTAATATGTTAATTTATTATATTATTTGACTAATAGTAAAACAACTAGTCATATGACAAACTTGCAAAAAGATGCTTTATTAGAATACTCTAAAAATTTTTGCATGACTAACTTGATATTTTGTGTTATATTTCTTCTAATGACATGCTTTTGCATTATTTGAATGTTTCTAAATCTAAAGTTGTGTTAAAATAAATTCATTTTGGTTTGTACAATTGTCATTATCACCCAAGATCTCTTGTTTCTTGTGTTTTACTTCTTGGTTATTAGTGAGCCATCATGAACAAATATGGTCATAATTTTGTTAAAACTTATGATATTTTCCCAAGGTCATCTCCTCTTATTTATACTCCTTTTAAAGAACTCCACACTTCTTAAATTACTTGGTGTTTTCAAAAATGGGGTTTTGATTTAATTTACATTATTAATCCTACTTCATGTGGGCATAAATTTATTCTTACTATAATGGAGTACTTTACAAAATGGATTAAAGTTGTTCAAAATTATTCTTCTACTTCAAATTCTATTCATTATTTCATTCTTGATCATATTATCACATGATTTGGTATTCCTTCCACCATTATCATTGAAAATGAACCTCAATTCAAAAATAAATAATTTTCTCATTTTGCTCTCAATACCAAATTCACTAAGAATTTTTATTATCATATTATCCTCAAGTAAATGATCAAGAAAAAGCCACAAATAAGCATCTCATCCACTTTCTCAAAATAATGATGTACAAAACCCAAAAGAATTTGCATACCAAATTGCCTCATGCCCTTTGGATGTATTGTATTACTATTAAAACCCCATTTTTTAACCTTTGAAGCTAAAGCCATGTCACTCATTGAAATTAACACCCTTTCTAATAGAGTATCTCTATACAACTAGATACTAGAAGAGGCACATGATCAAATGAAATGTCTTGACATTGATTTACTTGAAGAACATCGATAAGAAGTTGTCAAGCACATTTCTAACCACTAAACACAATTGAAGAAGCATCAATAGTCTCATGTTTGTCTAAGAAAAATACATGATGGTGATATCATCCTTCTTTATTTTTCCAACTCTAAAATGAAAACTTTTTGGCTAATGGACAAGGATCCTCCATAGTTATCAAAGTTTTTACCAATGGAGTATACAATATCTCTTACTTTGACAGACAACAATTTTATGAATCAATGAACAAAGTTTTTCTTAAACACTAGTACGTATAAGGGTAATTTTTAAATAAAATAAAAAAAAAACAAAAGAGATAGTCACTCAAATTTTTACTTTTCTACTGTTACCTTTAAGTTTTCTCTTTAGTGAGATTTTAAGTGACTTATTTTCTTGTAAGAAATTAATGAGTCTAAGTGCGGTTAACAAGTGCATTCAAATTTTATTACATCCTTTGGCCATTTGAGTGCAAGATATGGCCTATTCTCATTTTTGTGGCATAGTACCATCCTCATGATGGGTGTATTTGCAAAGTTCTACCTCATCTCTCTTATCTCCCTCTTCTCCTTGAACCTCATTGTTTGCATGTAGGTACACTCAACATTTCTTAATTTCAATATATCATCATTACCACACTCTTCTCTTCATCCAACCACTTTTTGTTTATTTTGCAACATCTATTTATTACCTCATTATTCCTTGCATAAGAATTATTTAACATCAACATCATTATGTGCATTTGCATCTCTCAAATTGATACTTAAAGTAAGTAATGACTCATACATACCATTTTCTTTGTCAATCATAGAGCACATCCATTACCTTATTTTACCTTTTTTTCTAACTTTCTTCCATAATGTTAACTATCATTTTAACATTGTCCCTTCCCCACCACCAACTCCAATAGCAAAATCTCATCTTCCTATATGCTTTTATAATGAAGACAGTTCTTTCTAGTTCCAAAATTAAAAGTTCTTTTTCCAATATTAAATACCTCATGCACTCTTTCTCTAAAGAAAACTAAAGAGTGAGGTCCAAAAAATTTCAAAATTGTTAATAGATTCAAAATTTTTCATTTGATCAATTTCATTCCAAGCTCTTGTTACACTCTTGCTGAAGAGTCCACATTATAAATGTTCTTCATGAGTAGGGTCATCTCACAATTACCTTCATTATTTTTGCTATATGCTAAAACCCCTTCGCTTTTCATTTTTCAAAATTAGAATTCCCAAATTTTTCTAGTGATGGATTCATAACCAATTTTTCTTTTCCCTTTTAGCCTTATTGTCCCTATGCTTAAATAATTTGAAAATAATTATGTAAAATATCATCCTTATTTATTTCAAGTTAGTGGTTCCTTCTTGATAACTTTCCCTTCAGTTTTTTACCAACATCCACCAAGACTAGGAAAAATTAGGCTTCATATTTCTACCACCAAGTTTCTTCTTCATGATTATTACTTCAAGTTTTCAACAATACTCACAAAGAGGGTACAATGTTTAGGGATCTATAATCCTAATTTTGAAGCATCATTGCTAGCTTCTGAAGTTCAGCCTAATATTGGATAAGTTACATTAACATCTACTTTAGCATCTATTTACTTCATTCAACAACTAGAAAAATACTTAACAATTTTTCATTTTTCCTTTAGATGTATTATCTCAAGCCTTCATTGCTACCTAAGTAATTTAAAATATTCATCTAAATAGTGTTAGAATTTACAAAAAGTCAAGTTTTAGAAGTTAACATCAAGTTAATGACTAGCATCAACTTGACATTAGCTTCAAGCATTAAATCTTGGATGTTAACTATAGCATTGATTTTCTGTCATCTTTAAATCTAATACCATGTTAATGAATTATGTCAACTTGGCATTAATTCCTAGGATGTTAACTATCTTACCTATTCATTTCAACTTTCTAGAAGAAGATCAAGAGGTAAATTTGAGGCTATAAATACCCAATTCAAAGATTAATTTAAGAATCTATAAGCACTTTCCTTCCTATTTTCTTCAGTGTTAACTCCTAAACTAGGCATTAACTCCTACACATCTCTAAGAATGAGATTTACAATTTCAAGTTATGGCAATGCAGCAAAGATTGGATTAGCTTCCCCTTATTTTAGAAATAATTCATTTCTTTTTCTATTAGAGAATTTTGACATCCATTGGAAATTCCATTTCCATTTGCACTAAAAATTATAATTTCTAATCATTAATCAAATGTTGATGTTAACGTGGCTATGATTTAATTTTAGAGAATTTAGTTTTCTTCCCATTTTCATTAGAATTTTACTAGCATTATTTTCTATTTTCTTATCATTTTAATCATATGAACCTCACAAATTTTTTTATCACACCACTCTTTTCTATCTTTCCAAGCATTTGTTAGAAATCCACTATGCCCTCATTTAATTTGGAATTTTCCAAATGATTTAAAGGTATTTGTGAATCTTCTTTAGGTTCACAAGTGCAACAACCTCTCAATCCTGAAAGAGAAATATTTCAAGAACACCACTAGACTAATATTTATCTATTGAAAAATTAGAATATGACTTAAATTGACAAGATTTAAAAGAAGATAAAAAATCATTTATTGGATTATGAGATATTTTGTCATCTATAAGAATGTATGATTGGACTTTAAAAATTACATCATCTCAATATAGCTCTCCTAGAAAAGTTGGCTTGGAGAATTATGAGTAAACATGTCATGTGAGTTAAAGTGATGAAGGTTAAATATTTGAACCATATTAGAAATTTTATAGAATATTTCATATTATTTGGTAATTTTATAATACAAATATGACTTGAAAAATTAGGCTCATTAATAAAAAATCATTACATGAAATCAAGGAAGTCAAGGGTATTGGAGTTGTAAAATATTTGCAATAATAAATACACCCTAAGCTATATAGTGTAATTAGAGTTGTATAACTTAACATGGCTTACTAGAATCAAACTTATGACTTGGAGCTTTCAAATCAAGAGTCTTACCACTACGCTAATACCTCATTATTATTTTACATAAAATCTAAATATGGTTAATGAGTGGCGAGGTACCCCTACACTCAACCATATGTATATGAGCGTTACACATGCGATCCGGTTGAACTCTGTAGACTAAGTGCCTACACGCCTTATGAAACACCTAAGGTTAATCAATCATTGTCCTCCAAAGCTTACTTGTATTTGTCATGGTTGTATGGTTAAGTAAGCTTGAGGCATGTGATTTTTATATCTTTTATGTTTTATCACCTATGCTAAGAGAGGAAAGGGGTGAAGAGACTAAGTAACTAGATTTAACTAACTAAGCCTTAATTATCCTAGCATTGGTATCCATTCCCACTTTCCATTTCACACCCTGAACCAATGCAACGCTACTGGGATTACCAAACGTTATTCGTTATTGGGATTACCAAGCATAATGCACATGCTCGAAGTGGTTATACTAAATGCACTTAACTATGAGAGTTGAGGGTTGAGAGAGTTTAAGTCCTTAAGAAAGAATTTAAAAAATTAACAATAAGTAAAGTCCTATTTAGCTTAGTCCATGCACTGCAAGGTTTATCCAAAAGTTCATCTTTATTGCTGTACAAAATTGTGTGCTCAAGTACAAAATTGCTTGAATAAAGATCCTTTCACTTTGGGACTCCTACTGCGGCCACATGGAAATTATTCTAACTCTGGAATGGAAAAATGGCAAGAGTTTGGCTAAGGTCTAGATCTAGATGGATAAACAAGGGAGAGCCACCTCTTATTTATAGAACTGACGATGGGATGCGATATCGCGTATGCGATATCAAAGGGAAGTATGCGATATCGTGGCCCATGTGATATCGCATCCCATCAATGGTGAAATTAAGTTCTAGAGGTTGTAAGACTAACAAAATTTTAGGGTTTAGGTACAATCAAGACATATAGTCAACATGATACTTTAGTAGAACATAATGATATTAGATTAGCTAAAACTAAAACTGAAATTGAAACTTAAGTTTTATTATGTTCACATATGTTTTGAGTTTCGACAACATTATTAGGAAAATTACTAAGTATTCTTAGTAATATTGAGGACAAATCAAACAAATTTGCAACTATAATATTCCATCTATATCTAATATGCTCTAATGGAGGACAATGTAGAAAAATATTGTCACATCTCCATTCTCAAATGGTGTCGCTATAGAATGAAAATGGTGTCTCTTCATAATAAGTGTCATAATTATTATAACAAGACTCAAAGGGACATGTTGTAATTAAGATCTAAAAGGATGCATTGTAATAAGAGGCATGTCTCTTGAGGTAACCTTTGGGGATTTGAGATAAGGTATTTATACCCAAGCATTACAAATCATATCAGGTTATTTTCCTTATGCATAATGTCAAATATAATGTATATTTAACATTTTCCATGACATCCAAGGATGGGATGTCATATTTGATATCAAAGCAAACCATGATCCAAGGACCAATCAAAACTAAGATCCAACTACAAGCTAATAACAAATCAAGGAGCCATGATCCAAGAAGATTTATGGACCACCACCATGAGATATGTCTTATGTTTGAGTTGATATGTAATCTAGGAGATATCCTTCTAGTGATTTTCATGGACAATGAATCATATATCTATAAGAGAATAATGAATGTGCATCATGTTCAACATAAACCATATCAACTAACAAGATTCCTTCTTAGAGACTTTCATGGATATCACTGATCAAGATCAGATTATGCTGCAAGAAGGTACATCAACTACAAAAAATGTTGGGAAGACAAGGATACAATGCTCTAGATAACTCTTATCCATCTTATAGTGATGTTAGAAATGCTAATTGATTAAGATCATTGGTAAGTTATTGTTCATAAACACCTAACCCTTGTAACTTAGTATTACTCATCCTATGCATTAGTAAGTTTAAGGGATTCAATATAGTTATAAGATTATCTCATCCCTACTTAATCAATAAGGGTTATTACCATAAGATCCATAGGAAAACCAATACTTAGTAGATGATATTTCTTCGCATTCTCCTCAATATCATGCTAGGGTATACGCAAGAGGCTAAGCTTACATCATACTTGTGAAATTATAAGATATATCTCTTGTATCTTTGTCCAAGGGTTAGTGTGTCATTTATAATCAAATACAAGTCATCCAAAGATCCACATGTCTCCCATCTGTTAACCTAGTAATGTTAATTTAGGAAAACAATCTATTTTGGTCTTGTCAAATCCTAAAACTACTGCTTAGTTTTTGGACTCTAAGACCATTCCCAACATGTAGTACTTATTGAAATAATTCCAATGGTACAAATTTCATCCTAATGGGACTTACAATTTGAGAGATATCCCATTTAAAGTTTCTTATTTTGTGTGCTTTATAATAATAATAATTAATTATTGTTATTTAATTAAATAAATTTAAGATTTTAGGATAAGGAATCGAACCCAAAATCTTCCCTTAGGCAACTAAAATCATACCATGTCATTCACCAAACCATCATGTCAACCATCCAAGGTAAGGTGAAATAATATAATAATTTTTAAAAAATATAACCTAATGTCAAAATTTTGGACATTGGAATTAAACCCATGACCTACAACCTAACAATCTCAACTTTTAAATCTTGCACAACTAACCACCAAGCCTAGTTAGTTGTTAAAAAATAATGCATATTTTAATAATTAAATTTTACTTTTAAAAACATATTAATAAAAATGATAATTCTTTTTAAAAAATAATATAAAAATAAAATAAAATTTTTGGTGCCACATGCCAAATAGCCTGTAAAGCAGTAACCCGCAAGAACCATCTTTGCTGTGTCATGGCTGGCTAAGCCATAGTTGTGCTGGCCAAATGGCCTACATTCCAAACATGTGGCCCTCTACCATAGTTGTGCTTCTTCTTTTCACCACTATCCCTCCTCATGGCCTTTATTGTCCATGTAGCTTGCGGCCTTCATGGCCAAAGGAAAGACATTTCCTTGCTGTGTTTTTTGGCAACCCATTACGTTTTTGCCACTTTTGCTTAATGCTGCCTATGCCATTTTTTGTCTTGCCATTCTACCACCATCACCACCATTATTTATGCCACATCTATCACCTTGGCCTCCACCTACACTGAAAAATTTGCTGAGATTTTCAACAGTCCATCGTGAACACAGCCAACATCGACATGAAAAATCCCTGCCTCCTTCAACAGCATATGGAACCATGGCGTCAAAAAATCCTACCTCCTCTAACAAAAAATGGATATCGGTGGTGCCAAAAAATGTTGCCTCCTCCAACAGTCAATGGATACCAATAATTTAAAAAAATCCTGGCTCCTCAGGTAATTTTAAAAAAATCCTGGCTCCTCAGGTAATTTTGACCATCGAAATTTTCTGTCAATTGACAGATATTTTCAAGACTAAACAGAAAATTTGAAATTAAAGTTTAGGTGGAAAAATTTTAAATAATAAAAAATAGTAAAATTTTACAAATAATTAAAATTGAAGTTATACCAACAAGTGAAATAAAAATCACATAATTAAGCATGCTCATCTTAGCGTAATATTGATATGGATGATCTCTTATGAAGTCTTATTTTTTGTGTCCAAAGTTTTGGACTTCACAAGCTGTAACTTTTAATTTCAGAGTTCTTTTTTAGTGAATGAAGAGTCATTTTCTATATATTTTCACCTTTTAAATGTAATGGAAAAGTTAGATTTTCCCCACATTTCTCTGAAAATTATTTTTTACTCCTTGCCCCACATGGTACCTTAAGACCTTGAAGACTCATTTTAGCATAATTCAGGCATACAATGTTTGCTTCTAGCATATAAATAGTTATTTCTAATATTTTTCAGCATTCTTAACTCAATAGTGATATCTTAAATCGTGCCTTAAGAGGCCATAACTTTGAATAACTAATCATGTTTAACAATTTAATTGTTAGGACTAAATAGATCTAACCTCTTGGACCATTTTGGACCTTAGACTAGGTGCTTAACCTATTTAGATAGTTAGCCTTAGATCATTGATCCCTAATGTGTCATTAGTTACACTATCAAACTTAGTGTCTTAATGGAGGTAGAAAGGTCATTAAGAGTCTAGGTAATATAGATAGGTGTTACCAATCCAAAATTAGTTGAAGCATTAGTTGATGAACTAGAATGATCATGAAGATATATACCAATTCAACCTACAGCTAGATCATGTGATAGAATATGATAGAGAATCATAATCTTCTTCTAGAAAGGTGTGATATCCATGAAGAGAAATGAACCAAGAGAGAATTCAAGAATATGAATAAAAGTTGCAACATACAACATGCTTGCAAGGTCCCTAACTAGTGAAAAACAACATTCATCATATCCACCATGGGCCTTGAACTAACATGAGTATTAATACCTACACATCTTAGTAGAATTACAAGATTTGAACACTTATATCTTATTTCTACCAGAAGTCTTTACATGGGAATTCCATTACCAATTCTAACTTGATTTGGAAAAATTTGGATATGAAGGTGTTTATAAGCAAAACGGTTTCTATCTAAGTTCTTCTTTTGAGCCATACAAATTAGTCTATTGTAGGAATTACAACACGGATAGCTGTGCAATCTTTTATAAAGAAGCCAAGTTTGAATATGTATAATGACTTGAATGGGGAAACTTGAAAGCATGGGAAGAAAATAATGGTCACGAATCCAAAGAAGATGCATAGTTTTTGCATTGATATTTAAAATCTACTCAGTAGAAATACATGTATGTGTGATCAACATAGAATTAATTGCCAAATCAACATGCTTAGATGTTAGATTTTGCCAAGTGGCATACTTGCTTAACCAAATAGAAGAATGTTTGAAAAATAAGTTATTTCTAACCAATACTAATATTAATCTAGTACCATTCATCCTTTGTGAAAAATTTAATGTGAAAGTTGAAGTGGTATTTATCAATTCTTAAAATGTGGATGTGTAAAATAACTCTTGAAAGATAAACCTAATTTGAAGAAGATGTTCCCATCAATTTAACATGTAATTCCATTGACTAGTGTGCACTCCACTTACTTCAAATCTTCAATATATAAGTTGATGAGTGGCAAGGTACCCCTACACTCAACCATACGAAATGAGCGTCGCATGCGTGATCCAGTCAAACTCCACAGACAGACTAGTTGTGGCACCTAGACAGTTATCCTTAGGTCATAGTTTGTTGTCTTCCCACCTGGACTAGTGTTATATTTTTCACGTATGGTTTAGTCCAGATGAGGTGTATGATGTGTTCCTAATTCTAACGCTACTCCT
>MNCI01021803.1:538086-648581 GCA_015680685.1 Gnetum montanum
AACCAATGATCCACATGAGTGTTTTATTTGTAGATGAGCTTACTTACAAAAATGGAAAAAGATAAACACACAAACACACAAACACACAAAAAAGATAAAACAAAAAGTTGAAAAATGAAAAATTGGAAAACAAAAAAGTTGAAAAATCAAAGCAAATGAAAAATATTTATTAATCCTTCTTGTTATTGAAATGGGGGATATCCCCCATAACTAATCGGTTGAGTATGGCAAGGATTAATAAATGAAAAATAAGGATCCTTGCATGTTGGAAGTATTGGAATCGATCCATACCTATCCCCTTGGATTTCACACACTTCATAATAAGCATAGTGGGGCACTTTATACGATGTAGTTCTCGGATAACAAGTTGACCCACTATGATGTTGGTGACCACTAGATGGTATGCAAGGATTAGGATGATGCCTCCCATGGTTGTGTTCACTGGGCTGTATGGTTGTTGGAGTGTTAGTTGGTGGCCCTGATAAAGTTACATGAGGCATTGGGTTTGAAGGTAAGGGTGCACGACATTGTTGGACTTGTGCTGGGTTGGAAGGTGTAGTGACCTCTGAATTGTGTTGTCCCTTCCTATTGACGTGTTTAAAGAAAGGATGCCTTTGATGTTGAGAAGGCTTTTCACTGTTGTTAGTAGTAGTAGCACAAGTGTTGTTTGTGGGTTGTTGTTGTGGTACAAACACCTTAGGAATAGTTGGTGGCATTGTGGAAGGAGGGAAAGGATGAGAATGCTGAAGGTTAGGAGGAGTATAAGATGCATAAGGTGGTGGTTGTGTTGGAGGTATGAGTTGATAGTATTGTGGAGAATGGTATTGTGGTGAGATAGAGTATGTTGGCCCAGTTGAAGAAACAAGATGTTGAACATGATAAGCATTTGGATTCGGAAAATATGAAGGGTGCCTCTAGTCTAAGGGTGATCTCCCCCATGACTGGGATTGTTGCCACTGTGATCGAACACAGTATCTCTGTACAAACTTTGGATGTAATGTGTTTCCCCAATGCTCATGTATATGTAATAATATTGGGCATTAGCCTTTGGGGTGATCGTACAGGCATATGTTGCATTCGTATGTAGGATTGGCAGTTGAGCACTTATTCCCTTTATTCTTTTTCTCCGATTGTCTGTTGTTTCTTCCTGCTTCTTGGGTTGTCAAAACTCCATCTCCAATATTATTGATAAATTCTCCACTCTTTTGATATATCCATTCCAACATCTTGTTGATCTTTTCCTCGGCTTCTTCTAATGATTGTTGTATTGGCAAAGATGATGTTTCCACCTTGAGATTTGTTGATCTCTCCTTGTTATGATCATGGACCTTCATTGAGTTAAGATTTTGGTCCCGTTTATGTTTTTCAACACTCTCCCATGTAGCTATTTCTCCTTCTTATTTTTCTACCCGCTTAATAAGCTCTTGGATTTGATGGGTTCGTAGCTCATATAGTTGACCTTGGGCATACGTTCCTAAGGTCTCTCTTATTTCATTACGTAGCCCATCAATAATATGGTACATTAGCCTTTCCTTGGAAAACCCATGGCCTGGATAGTTGTTTAATAGTGCATAATATCTTTCTAAGGCCATGTCCAAGGGTTCATGTTTTGCTTGTTTCCATTCTTGGATTTGTTTCCTCAAGGCTGACACTCTTGCGTTGGTTTGATATTTCTCGTTAAACACCTCTACCATCGTTGACCAGTGTCGTATAAAATTTGGTTTTAATGATCTATACCATACTTTAGCTTGGTCAACGAGTGTCATAGGAAAGAGCTTAAGTTTTTGCCAAACGTTATCAATATTATTCCATGTGCAAGCATCGTAGAAGGCTAATAAATTTTGATGCGGATCTAAGTCATAGGCTCCTAAAAATTTAGAAAAGTTGTTTAAATCAAGCCTAGGTAGATGGCTCTCTTTATGATGCCTACGTGATTCGAATAGCCTCTTGTATTTGCGTTAGGCTTGTAGTGGCCAGTGGGGGTTCATCATCATTGGGTAAGTTAGGCTTTTGTGTATTATGATGACGTTGTTTTTGTTCATTCTTATAAGAAACTCCCACTTCAGGTTGTATACTCCAATGTTCATCGTCATATAGTTCGTTGGTTCTCTAATGAACTTCCTCGCTAAGTATGGTGTTATTATCATCTTGTAGGAGAGGCATTGTTGTGTGTGAATTTATGTGACTTTTTATAATTTCTTCTTTTTTAAGAGATATATCGTTAAGTTCTTTACAGCGACCTTGTATGATATAACTAATCTAGATAACTAGCACCATCCCTGGCAACGACACCAATGATGAGTGGTGAGGTACCCCTACACTCAACCATACGAAATGAGCATCGCACACATGATCCGATCGAACTCCGCAGATAGACTAGTTGTGGCACCTAGATAGTTATCCTTAGGTCACAGTTCGTTGTATTCCCACCTAGACTAGTGTTATATTTGTCATGTATGGTTTAGTCCAGATGATGTGTATGATGTGTTCCTAATTCTAATGCTACTCCTTAAGGTAGTGGAAAATAATATTTAACTAAGCTAAGTTAGGAGGAAAAGGGTAAGAGAATCTAATCTAGCCTAAGTGCGACGAGCAACTGATTCCTTGATCAACCATACACATCTTGGACCTCGTGCACGACTACCACTAGGATTACCAAGCATAGATCCTAGGTATGCCACTGGGATTACGAAGCATAGATCCCAGATACGCCACTAGGTTACCAAGCATAGATCCTAGTTACGCCACTGGGTTACCAAGTAGTCACACTTAAATGCTGGTAATCAAGTCGTACTCGTTCCGCGTTCTAGGAGTTTAAGGATGAGAGAGAGAAAATAGTAAATAACATTAAATAAATAAAAAAAAAAATAAATGACAAAGTGAATGCTGCAATGATAAAGTAATATTGATCTTTATTACTGGTCATGTGCGTGTCCAAGTATGACACACTTGAATAAAGACACCATACAATTACATTCACCACACTGCGGGCAGACACGGGAAAAAATCTAACTCTGAAGGGATCAAACTGCCAGAGCTTCACTACTTCTAACTCCTAACTATCCAAACAAGGGAGCGCCACATCTTATTTATAGATATGAAGGTGGACTACGATATCGCGTACGCGATATCGTAGGGAAGACGCGATATCGCAGGGGATGTGATATCGCGGCGAATGCGATATTGCAGCCTATGCAAATCACGTCTCATCATAAGTCAAATCCCAAAATTCAAGAGTAGATAATATTAATGGATAGTACTCATTAAAAACCATAGTTTACAAACTACACTACAATGACCAATGAACATAAGTCAACATCATTTTTCATCAAAACCTTAGAATACATATGGTATGATGCCTGATTATTCCAAGTTAGAAAGTTGTTGGAGTTAATTTCTAAGTAAGAAATTAAAAAGTAAGATCAATGGAACACTTCAAAGAAAATTCATGTTGCAATGAGAAAGTCAATAGTCGAAATTTTTATTATAATTTGATGAAAATATAAAAGTAGCTACAATTGTCTTGTTTTTCCCAAAAAATCTATGTTGTGGCCTTGTATCAACAACTTAAAAATTTTTCTCAATGAAAAAATGAGATTTTCAGCCCACAAGGTACAAATCCGATGCATCTTAGCTTGTGGAGGTCAAAAATGTTTCAAAAGTTGTACATATCATGTGTTCCAACTTATGAGAGGCTTAAAAGTGTTCCACATGCTACAAATTCTATGCACCTCATATTATTGGGGCTAAAAGATACTCCATAGGCTACAAAATTTAGTATTTTCACCTCACATGATGGACATCTAAACTCCACATGCTGGGTAGCATGTGAGGTCAACGTGTGGGATTTGGACTTTAGTCCCACATGATGGGCATTGCAGTCCCACATGCTAGGAAGCATGTGGGAATAGTGTATGACACTTAGGCTTTCAACCCACATATTGCACTTTGATCAAGAAGTCATTCATAACACTCAAAACTATAACAAATGCAAGCATTACAAATTCATAGCCTATAAATGCCAAATATAAAGCCATTCTTCATATCTTTTTAGGCAATTTGTGCAAAGGCTACTTAGCAAAGATTAATGGAGCTTTTGTAGTAAATTTTAGCAATTTGAAGTACCAACAACATGAATTCATAGAGTTGCAAATCAAATCCAAAAGCAAGTGCAAATTCTACATAGGACACACTCTGCCAACTACACCATATTACAATAGACACATCAATTTCTCAGGCTTTAAAGCCTTGATCTATATTCTCAAACCATCCCTCCCCCATACATCTCCTCCCCCCTCTCCCCCTCACCCACCCCCATCCCACCCCCAAGGCCCAAAAACTCTGATATTCATTGACATTCATTATTTAATATAAGATTTGCAATTATTTCTATTTGGTGATATTATTCTCTTGTTCTACCTACTCTCTCAAATTTTGTGTTTCCAAACTCATCTTACATTATTTTTATTACATTTTATCCATGTTTACATAAAATCAATAATAGAATCTCCAAGTCCCTGGGTGATTGACAAGATCGTTTAGGGTGTTGTAGATCCTCTTCAACACTCGTGGATCCACAAGTTAAATTGTCTTGCATGAGATCTCTTAGTTTTTTCTAGCATCAATTTTTCCCATTATTAGAATCAAGCCCTACCATCTTGAACAAGGCCATTCAATTACATAACCTTATGGAAAAACTATAATTACTTCCATTAATCTCTGAGGTTGATCAAGGCCAAGGAGAATCTTAACATGATTCTTATTTATTAGCTTCTTATTTTCTTCATTGTTTAATCTATATTTTAATTAGATGAGTAAAATATCTAGGGTAATAAAAGTTGGGAATAAGGATTTGTCCTGCCTTCACTTGGGTAACTAGATATGAGTTGCATGTTATGTGATGTTGGTTAGTACTAGTGATTTATGGTTGATAAACCTTTAATTTACCTATTATCATTATGTTAGAATAAGGAAGTATTAATAAAATAGGGTTTAAATTTCCATATATTCTTCTCACTTGTATTTGTTTTGTAGATTAAGCAAGAGAACATTGGAATATTTAACCTAAAGTCAAAAAGGTAAATCAAAGTCTTGAAACATTAGAGCATGGAAGGAAACACCAAAGCTAGAGAAAGATCATGAATGTGGACTCATTTGAGGATGAATGAAACCTAAGGAAGGTAAATTGTCACATTTTAAGGTATCAAAACTTGAAGCAATTTGATTATAAGTACATCCTAAGACATCTAGCCAACATGATACATTAAAAAAATTATAGAAGAATATAACAATAAACATTCATACCAAGTTGCAAAGGCTTATAATGCATTGTGTATAAGTCAAGTAGATGAACCTATTTTTTGGAAAGAGTAGTTCTATTTTCTAAAGTATATGTTTTTTTTAAATTTTCATTAAAATAAAAAATTTTAACTATTGATAATTTATTAAAGCAAAGATTCATGATGATTAATAGAAATTGTTGTTGTAAGAATGCTTATGAAGATTATAATCATATCTTTTTACACTTTCCTATGATAACTTGTGTTTGGAATAAATTTTTAAAAACTACAAATCAATATTTTATTATGTCAAAATCTTTACATGATCCTATAATACTTTACACTTTGAGCAATTAAACTCAATGCACTAATAAAATTTGGAATGCCTTACTAACATGTGATCTTTCAAATTTAGAAGGAAATAAATCTAAGAAATTCTAAATAGATAGAAATCAAATTAGAAAAAAATGTGATGGCTTACAGTAAAAAATTGAAAAGAAAATAGTATATTTAAAATAGAATTTAACTTCCTTAGTTTTTAACCTTACAAAAATGTAATTTTCATTTAAATATGGGATAAGATGAGTACCTTGAGATAACTAGTTTATTAAAAATTTAATCCTATCATCTTGGTTGATTGTTAATATGTCAAGAATAATATTATTGTATTTAAAATCTTTTTTAACTAATGTATTCTATTATCATCAACTTTAATGGAAAGCTTAAGAATTTTTCATAAGCTTTTTCTTTTATGTTAAACCACGATATATGTGTGAAAATGGTTGTAGTCATAGAGTGAGATCTCATCTACATAGAACATAATAGTTATGCTATGAAAGTTTTATTTAGTTGGTCACTAAGAAGGAGAAAGAAGACATGCAATAGAATGTTCTTGGTTTTATGTAATGGTATTTGATTTAGTGGATCTATATTCATCATAATTAACACAGCTAAGTTTTCTTATTGGATTGTACATATGCAATTATTGAAGTTGGGATTCATCTTTGGTTTTAGAAAAAGCATATAAAATCCAATCAATAGGTTACAACACAACATCTAGCAGAATACATAATTTTTTTTTAAACTATAAAACATCAAGAAAAAAAGCACAAAAAATACAATACGATATAAAGTCACTTTAGTCTAGATGGTTAGGAATGCAAGGTTGATCTTTGTAATTCTATTCTATATCTATATTTCTATTTGGTGTAGTCAACCAAATGGGGAACTTAAATCAAGATTGACCTTAGGAAAATTTAAAGACAAGGTATTAGATATACAAACATACACACACATAGAAAATTCCTTAAAAATCCAAGTTTTTGAAGTTTTATTGATCTTAAGGGTTTCTAGTAAAGATATTTTGGCAAGGAATGATTTGAAGATAGAGAATACTAATATCTTTGAGATTGTAGAGAATGTAAAGGATTTTGAAAATATTAATCTTATTTTACCTAATATTTTATTTGAATCGTTATATAAAGATCGCTTCTTGATATATCTTTCTACAAATTAACAACTTTATTCAATAGAATAAGAAATTTTCACTAGTGATTTAGGCTATTCTTGGTTGTTATAGAATTATTATTTTGCATGCTCATTATTTTTCTTAATCTTTTTTGCTTGATGAACTTACAAATTACAAAATGGTTGAGAAAGCTTTGAATGCTAAAGTTTTTATGAATCATTGCATGTGTTTATTGCTTAGAAATGAAAATTGGATTTTGATCCTATATTCGCTAACTATTCTAAAATTCTTCTCATTTTTTTGGGACAAGGCTAGAATGATGATGATGATGATGTTTTTAAGATTCTTCAATAGATTGAATTATAAAATTTCCACTTATTTTTCAAGGTTTTAAAAGTAAAATTCTTAGTAACATTGGTACAATTCTCAAAACAAAGTAAAAAGCATTATTAGATAATATGTTGGGTATCCATCATTTTGTAAAGATTAATTTATAGCAAAGGAAGATAGAATCAAAACTCAAGACATGCAATTAATATTTTTCCTAGAAAATTACATGCTATAATTTATGAAGATATTGTAGCTATTATCATCATGAAGTCAATGTTATTGGAATTTATTCTCTTCTCAATAAAAATGTTATTGATGAGAAAAAGAAATAATATTTTTTAGAAAAGAAAACTAATAGTAATTTCCAAAAGGGATAAATGCAATATTCTTTAATAAGTTTTCAACATATTATTAATCCTTTTAAATTTGAGGATGTCAGTTAATTCTCTATGTTTAAAGAGAATTATTCTTTGAAAAAACAAAGACTTTTTCAATAGGGACTAGAAAGATAAGTGTTAATTCATAAGGGTTTTTTCTAATGTAGCATAGTAAGAAGATGCCTTTTCATAATGATTTCAATTTAAAAAAATCTAGGAGGTATTTCATTTTATCTCTACTTCTACTAATGTTTTAAATGTAAGATAGATATTGACCTTGAAAAATCAAGGATAAAGATCTTTTCCCCCAAATCTCAACGTTAATATTTTCATGCAATGTTCAAGTCTTTTCTAATAGATCCTAAGAAAAGATTGCAAGGAAGTATTTTTAAAAGGACATTTATCTCCAAATTTTCTTTTCCTTTAAGAGATTAAGATCTCAACATATAATATTAGTTTTTCTTAGTAAATGTATATTTAAAAACTAAATTATTTTTCTACTAATCTTAAAGTTAATAAGGAAGGTGTTATTATTATAATTAATAAAAATTAGACCAAAATTTTTTTCAATTATAACTTTAACAATCTTGGTAGAGTTATTTAGATTACTTATGAAAGTGAAAAAGAAGACTTTGAACACTATAATATTTATGCTTCTAATAAATTAAAAGATTAATGAAAGGTTTGAAAATATCTTCTATCTCTAAATATAATTCCTTGTATTATTGGATGTGATTTTAATATGGTTGAAAGTTATTTAGATAAACTTAGTGGCATTTCTCTAAATATATCTTCTCAAGGAAAGGAAGATTGATGAAATTTTAAAGAAAAATATTTTCCTTCAAATATTAGCTCTCTATTCTTAAATCATTCAAAAGAGAAAAATTATTCTTGGTATAATTATCAATAAATAACATAATTTATTGTTTGCTAGATAGATTTTACATCTTTAATGTTTGTTTTGTAATCCTATAGGGAAAGTGGAAGTGTCTGTAAATGATACTTTGTTAGAGCATTTTTCAATTAGTATTTTTTTTCTCTAAGATTGATTATTTCTTCTTTAGAAATTAGGAGATTTTTATATAAATGCTAATATATTCACAAGACCTAATGAGAAAAATATTTTAAACTATTTGTGGAATATAGAAAAAAACCTACTAATGATATTGATTAGACTAATTGGTAGTAGTGAACTACTTATAAATTCAGAAATTATGCAAGATGGTTTGAAAAGAAATTGTGTAATTGAAGGTATCAAACTGAAGAAAAGCGTGTACAATTAAATAAGTAAATGAAAATACTTGTATACTAGAATCCCTTTGATTTTGAAATTCAAAAATCCTTGGCTAAAGCTCGTTATGTTAAATAATGTTGAGTTGAAGCTAAAAGTTTTCTCACTAAAAGTACCATGTCCCAACTAGAAATTGAGCATGAATCTTGTAAGATTTTTTTTTTAATTTCTCAAAGGAAAGAGTTAAGTAGGTAAACTAAAATTGCTTTATATAAATAATTCCATTCCTTCAAGTCCTAAGACTATTAATAAATTTTTAGCAAATCATTTTTCTTCTATAGTTTTTCTAAAGGTTTTAGCAAAGAAACTTTTGAGGCCTTGAGTACACATATTCTTAATCTTACAAGAAAAGCACATCAACATATTCTTGAAGAAGAAATCAAAGTAGTGATGTTTAGTTTATAAGATAGTAAATCTTTTTAATTTGATGGTTTGCCTATTAAACTTTATAAAAAGTATTAAAACATTATTTGAGATGATCTCTTTCATCTTTTTTATGAATCTATCAAACAAATTTTTCCTGGTAAAGATATAAATAAAGGTGTGATTAGTCTTCTTCCTAAGGATACAATCTTCAATAGATTGGTAATTGGAGACCTATTGCTCTTCTTAATAAAACTTATAAAATTTTGGCTAAATTTGTCGGTTTTTGAATTTTGAAAATTATAGATCATTAGAGTTTTATCTTACATCATATAGATAACTCTGATATACCATGATGTATATTTTGAGTGTCATATGAGTCATCTTAAACTTTGTTTCTAAACTAATCATAGCTCATAATCATTTCCTATAATTCTTAAGTATCATAAGTTTGTGGTAGATTACAAAATTCTTTAATACATTTAGAATTATTAATAATATTAGTTTATAGATCAGTACTATTTGTAGGTATAGAACAACTAGTACTAGTTTTGGCTCTACTTCATTGTAACACTTTAATATTTTAGACTTCTAGTACTCCAGTGGATACATTTTTATCTTTTGATGATGTTACTTCTTTCTTTTGAAATGCTATAACTTTTGCATCATCCTAGATTTTTTCGTCATCATGATTTCTCTAACACACTTACAATATGGTTGGGATATTTCCCTTGCTTAGTCTTACATGGACTAGACTAGGTTAAGCTCCTTTGGTATTCCACAACTAGGCTATAATAGGTGTATTTAGATATCTTCTTTTTATACATGGATTTCTTCTTCTTTGGCTTTTTGTAAATATTTTTCTTGGCCCTTTAGGGTATGGACTTACTTTCTTTAATTTTCTATCCATGATGCTCTAGTCTTTCTTTTAGACATTGGATATTTCTAGGACTCACAATTCTAGAGTTCTTTCTTAGAACTATATTTTGTAATCTCTCAATTCATCAATCCTTGCAAGGTAGGATTTGGAAGAGTTGAGAACTTCTTTTAGATTTTATCTTATGTGTGTATTCCCTATTCTTTTCTTTTGCTAGTCATATTTACAACTTTATGCTCTTTACCTTATTTGGTCTTACAAGCTATCTCATCCTTCTTTCCTATTGGCTTGTAATCACACTTCTTGTTGTTCCATGTTGATGATATGATTACCATATTATGAGGCATATCTATAGGTTTCCTTATTTCTTGTAAATAGTTGTGTTCTTTCATGGATCATCAAAACCTTTTTTACTTCGTTGTATGTATGTTGAGAAATTAAAAATTTTATTTTTAGACCTCACGTCTTACATGATTTCATTAGTCCCATTATTTCAATATGTAACAATTAAAATCATTTCTCATCTTGATTTTTTACCTCCAAGGCTTATTTCTTAGGGTAGAATGTTCTCCTTTCCTTGCATTATGTGGGATGCTTATCCTTTTTTTTCCTAACTTGACTTTCTTCATGTGTATGCTCGCTACCATCCCTAATTCCTATTGATGGTTAGTTGCAAAAATAGGAATATATGGATTCTAACACTAATTTTTTATTTTTTTATAGTAAGACCAATGTTTTATAATATGAAATTTCCTTGGAAATCATACTGGGCATAAATACAAAATGGGATCTTTTTCACATCCTCCTACTAAAGTGGAACTAACCTTAATATGTTGGGGCCTAGAGTTTTAGGATTGTATTGAAACTAACAAATTTTGGTTATCTATCTTTGTCAAATAGCACTCTCATTTTACAATTTTCTAATTTCTTCTTTTTATTTTATTTATATTTAACATTTCATTCCTTCATCCATGTGATATTGATGTTACTTCATTTGGTTAAATTCTACATAGATTCTTTATTGAGATTTTCAAATTGATGCTTTCTCCTTAGAGATGTATTACTACAACTTCTTTCTTGATAAGTGTCACATCAAGTAAGAAAATAGTGTATATTGGTGTCTTTGGTTGTAAGTTATAAGCTTGGAATCTTCATTTTAGTATCCTATTATCTTGATTTGTTGCTTAGTGCATTGATAATTTATCACCTCTTTATTTTTCTCAAATCAATGTCTTCTTTTATTATCTTAATAATTATTTATTTTTTCTTTTACAATCTATTTATTGATATCAATGAGCATAATATCCTTCATGAAGCATTTTCATCCTTTAGTTATATAGCAAATTCCTTAAAAGAATCATCTATGATGAATTTTTATATAAAGCTACATTGGTTCTCATGTATTTCAACAAATAACTATGGCTTATAAATAATCCTTGCTATGATCTTCATTCAACTTCTTCTTACCTTTTCTTATAATTTGTAAGCCTTGTATTTCTTGGACCTTTACTCTTATTACATGAGTATATAAATTTGCTCAAAATTTGGTACTTTCATTGACTCTTACTTCTGTTACCTTCTACAAATTAGTTCTTATAGTTATCAACTCCTTTTATGATTTTAACTAGTTGTGATGGTATGTTAGAATTTCATTTTTTATTATATGAATAACTTTAATATGTCAAGATCTATATTTTTAGTGCTATAAGAGTCATCATAAACTATGATTCTTAACTAATTGTAGTTTGTAATCATTTTCTATGATTTTAAAGTATCGTTAATTTGCTAATAGCTTACAAACTCTTTAAATACATTCAGATTTATTAATAATATTATTCTATACATTAGTAGTAATCATTGGTACAATACATGCATTGCAAGTTATGGTTTTGTTTCATCATAATAATTTAACATTTTGAGCTTATTGTAGTTGAGAGTAAGTTCATGAACACTTTTTCATATTTTAGTAGTGTTTCTCATTCCTCTAACAATGTGACAAATTTTGCATTATCTTAGAGGTTTTTGTCATCATGGGTTCTTTGACACACTTATGATGTGGCCAACTTGCGTAGTCATACATAGCTTGGGCCATGTCAAGCTCTACAACTACACTACGAGATGTTTTTCAACTATATTCTTTTTGTATAAGCCTACTATATCTTGTTAATAGTCCTCACTATTTATAGAGTATATTGTATCTTGATTTTCTTGTTTACTTCAACATAGTTTATTATTTTAAGAATGGTAATTGTAGTATATCATCCGGAAACTTTGATGAGGATTTGCATTAGCTATGAAAGTCAATTTTATTTAGTTGGAGGCTCAATAAGATAGAAAATAATACTTATAAGTACTAAAATAAATAAATAATTACATGTCACTCTCATATCATTTTTATAATTAAATATAGACATATTTTAATATTTACATTTTTTTGGGGAAGATAACTTAAGGCTAGTAGCCCAACCCCTATCTACACAGTAGGATAAATGTGATCCACCAACAAAAAGGGTTTTACCATAAGGCTACTCCATTACTACCACAGCTAGGAGTAGAGGCAAGAACGAAACCCACAATCTCCTAATTGAGATATGAGTGTCCTAACCACTTGCCCTACTCCCCATGATGCTAATATTTATATTTAAAAAATAACATAGATATTATTTTATAGTTGTTGTACCCACTTTTTTGATTTGATAATGACCAAGGCAAGTATGGTTTTGACATTGTTTCATCCAAGTTTGAGCATCAAAGTCTTCAAAAATAGCATTACAAGGTACATTTTTGGCCTTTAGAGGCCTTTAGATATCATTCAAGCTCACAACCCAACATATGAGCATCCGTTTTAGTGACCCTAAAGAATTTAGGAATGAAAATTTTCTAAGTCCTACAAGTGATGTTGTTGTAGTGTTAGCATCATCCTTAGACCATTACTTCCATATAACCATCACCAAAACCACTTCTTGCCCTTCATTTTGACACTGTAGGATTCCAAATGGCTAGTCTACATTAGTCTAAGCACAACACACATTAGTTTTTAGAATTTTTGGCAAGTTCTCTTGGGATTAAGAAAAGAAATTTTTTTTCAAACTCTACATCAACATCACTTATAGAAACACCCTCGAAAACACCCTTGAAAAAACTTTACAAAGAGGTATGCATTTAGATTACAAATGGGTAGGAAAGAATTTTATTTAATAGTTTTATTGGTGTTAAATAAGGATTCCTATTTCTTCTACTTTATTTGGATGTTTTTAATACACTTGAAGAGTGGATGCATAAAACTCCAACTCATTTTACAATTACAATTAGAAGTAATCTTGTTAACCTCCTACTCTATCGTGATGATGCTGCCTTAACTTCAAATTCAATGAAATAATTACAAGAAATGCTTAATACACTTAATGACTGTTGTTGGAATTTAGAAATAAAATTTAATATCCAGAAAACAAAAATTATGATTTGTAGCACACAAAATAAAATGTACAATTTTATTACATAGTTTCCTCTTACAAATATCTTGGCCTAGAATGCTACTACAATTACAAATAGGATCCATGCATTAATCAAAGAGTCATAAGTGGTATGAAAACCTTATTTTCTTTAAAAATGAAATATAAGAAGGAATCTATTATAGCTTAGGATATTCAAAAACAAATTTTATTATTTCATTAGTCAACCTACTATTCTTTATGGGTATGCTGTATATGATTTTCCTCTATCAAATAAATATTAGAAACAAATAGAAGAAATTTAGAAGTTATTTTTCCTTGATAAATTTAAAATAAATAGGTGATAAAAAAATGATATTATGCTTTTTTAAGTAGAGATGATGTTGTTAAAGGTTGAAGGTATTTGTCAATTTATAGCCTACACTCATAATCTTTTAGCATATTCATTGGATAAATATTTCAAAAAAGTGATGATAGAAATCCATGATAAAGGATGCCCTCATGAGCCATAGTATAAAATATTCATGAGTACATTCTTTTCTCTAATCCTCATTGAGTTGGAAATTTAGTAAAACAAGTAGTATATCATAAAATTTGAAAAACATTGTAGAAGACAAAAAATAATTCTATTTGAATATTATCATGGAAGGCCTTAATTCGAAGGCAAACTATTTATTTGATGCTATTCCTGATTAGTTATGATGCACAATTAGAAAAGCAAGAATGGGATCTCATCATAGAGTTGAAATAGGTAGATGACACAAAATTCTTGGTGACAAATGAATATGTTAATTGTACAATACAAATAGCATTAAATATGAAAACTACATGTTCCTAAATTATTATACATTGAAGCACATTAGACAAAGATGAAATATTATAATTGCAAATTTGGTTTATTTGTTTCAAATGTTATGAAGAATACTTGGTCATTTTCTTAATGATGTTTTCAAAACTCATAGTATGTATATTGCTATTATCTATTAGATTTAGAGGGTGTACAAATGTAATAAAATTTTAGTTTCAAGTCCAAAACCAAATGAAAACATTATACTTAAGTTCAAGCAAGCTCCAAATAAATTACACTCTCACAAAAGATAATGAATTTTTTTTCCTTTGAATTTTAAGAAGTTTAGAGTGTTCTTACAATTTTCCCATAACAAATTGTTCAACAATCAACTCTTATATTCTAAAAATTTTAAAAAGTCTTCTTGCAATTTCACCACAAGAAATTGTACAACAATCAAAGCTTTTACATAGAACTATATAATTTCAATATGGCTTTGGAAAAGAAGGTTTTAAAGAAACTTGATATTTTTTCATCTTCAAATTTTATATTTTTTAATAAAATTTAAAAAATACATTAATAACCTTGTGCTATTTCCTAAAAGGTGAAGAGATTATGCTTCCTAAGCTTTATCTTTTGTTTACGTGTTATTGATAAGTATTTGAAATTACACTCGTAATGCAAAATCACAATAGTTGGTGCTATGGAAATCCACTCATTAGGGTTTTCTAGGCACATAATTAAGGTTTTTCAAGTATATACTTAATTCAAGTGATAGAGTCCTTTATTTTAAAGTCACATAAGCTAGTTCTTTCAAAATATGCTCATATGCACATTGAGAAAAATTTAAAATATTCATTTAAAAATCTAACCAAGTTTGTTATCATCATTATCCTAGCCTTATTCCAAATATATTGGGCCAATTATATGAATTATTTTCCACTATTAACATATATTAAGAATTAACTAGGCATTAAAAAAATCATCATCCAAAAGCTTAATCCTCATCATATTAAGGTGGGGTCCTAGGAGAGTTGGTGGATGAGTAAAAGCATAATCTTTTTCAAGTGACTACACCTAGGTGTGAACTTGGGTTTTACAACTTGAGAAACAAGTACATTACCATCACTTCAAATAAGCTTTAATATCCAAATTTTGGATGTACTTCTTTATTCTTGTAGACTATGTATGTTTAGATCTATTTCTTTATGCCAACAATGCTACAAAATATTTTTAACTTGTAGTGTTACCTTACATGGGGTATTTAGTCATATTGTCTTTAATTAGCATAACTTGTATCCATATGTTGGTGTTCATTCTTTCAATATACTTATCCTCAATTTTAATTGACTTTTTTCAATGTAACTAACACATAGATCCTAGATAAAGTTCTTGCAAGACACTACTCTCCTTGATTTTAATGAAGAAAGCTCTTTTAACAAGCACATTTTTTGGTCTTTTAAGCATCTAACCTAACCATCTGCGAAAAATTTTCTTAATCTTCTCATGCATAGGTGCTACTTCTAAACATCCCATGATTAGAGAATTAATGTGATTTTTCTTAGTTACACCCAACATCTACCTTAGCATTCACATCTCTACCCACGTAGCCCATGAAGCTTGATGTTTTTTGATGGACCAAAATTATGTACAACAAAGGATCTAATAATTTTTGAAAACCTTTCCCTAAATTTAAGATAAAGTCTTCTATTAAAAAACATAACACTACTACTTATCATTTTATTTATACTACTTCAATCATTTTTCTCACTAGACATGATTGTGAATCTCATTGTTGATAGGAATAAGTAACCCTTAAAAAATTCATTTTATGTGAATCTCCTAGAAATGTAAAGTAGATATCGAGTAGTAGAAAAGATGAGCCATGTTGTATACATGAGGATACTTCAACTTTGTCATTGTGCAAGGGTGTTGGAACCCTAGAATGATTGTAATATAGGTATATCCCAGGATATAGTCTAACTAAAACTTTATAACTAAACATTGTCCACTAGAATCAAACCTATGACTTGAAGCTTTCAAGTAAAGAGCCTTACCACTAAATTAACATATCATTGTTACAACTTTGAAATTGTGATTAATGGATTCCTATGTGCTTAAAAATTTGGGCTTTGGAAACATCTCCAAGATGGGGACGTGCACTAACTTGTAACACTTAAAATATAAATTTTTTAACTTTTAAAATACAAAATGTTATTTAAATTAAATTATGGTTTTAAATATAAATTAATAATAATTCACAAAGAAACACTGTAAGCATATGCTACTCCCGAAAAGTGGGACACATACCAATAACAGGAGTTGCTTTTACATTCCCATCTTTACCTTTGCAAAAAAATGTGTGACTCGTTCCTGGATTCTGACCTTAATGAATGACGCAAAATTTTATTTATGTTACTTTTACGAGTACCAGTGACTACAAAGGGCTTGAATTGATCAGTAATTCAATATTGCCTTTTCTAAAACTACACATAGCATCTTCAAACGTTGAGGGGCAGAAAAGAAATTTCTGCCCCTCAACGACAGACAAGTGGGTAGTCATACCATAATCCTCCAATTGGAAATATATAGCATAAATCTAGACATGTATGGCCTACACAACAACAATAAAGCTATGTAGGCAAGTAGACAGGCAGTTGGTCTTATCATGTATGTGTACTTGAAAAAGTTTGTAGTTCAGCAGCTTTGTTTTTGTTGGAAAAAGAGTATTGTATTCATGCATCCAATGAAGATTGCAAAAAAGCCTTTTGTCTCTGGGTTAAGAACAAAACTGTTACCCTTGTCAGTGTCCATGGAATATGGAACAACCTTACCCTTGCTCGTTGGAACCTAATAACTTCACTATCTTTTACAAGAATGTTGTACTTCATATGTGATTCAAAACATCACTTTTTTCTCTAGCAATCTAATTACTTAAGATACCCTTCGCAGGTGGAGTATTACATATTAGTATTGCTAGTTTGCCTTTGCAATGAACCTAGCATACTTTCACGGTAGTAGAATCCTTAAGCTCTATTTTAGAATTTAACATAGAACTTACAAACCATAATTTGCATGTTTTTATTGAATGAGCAATGTCTTATTAACTTTTTTATGTATAAGTTGAGTTTTAAAATTTCCTAACTCTAGTGTAGGGACACCTATTCTGGTCCCCTTATTATTCCCTATGTGTGTATTTTGTAGGTTTTTGGATTTATGAAAATGTCATGGAGGTCAAGGAGACATCTTGGATGGGAGTTGGATCTTCATAGAAGATGTCTTCAATCTGGTAGGAGAAGTCTTGCCCACATATGATACACCTTGCTAATAGTGAAGATGTCTTAGGTAAGAGATCTTTCCTTGGGAGGATATGTCTTCCAAAAATAGTAGCCATCTTGGCCAAAATTGGAGAATTGATAAGAGATTATTTGAGAAGGCCAAAGATGACTCATACAACTAGGAAACTTCCAAATTTAGCTATTCCAAGTTGGGAAATATCTGAGAGATGAACGAAAAGGATAGAAACAACATGCAACCTTCAAGTTAAACTTGTGGAATATTTTTTTAGATTTTTATCTTATTTTCTTAATAATTTTATTGGTGTTTCATGTTTACAAATGGACAAAGGGACTGAGAGAGAAGTCTTGGTAAGAAATATTGAATTGAGTAGAGCTTGGAAAGAGTGTAATCAAGCACTTCAAGTAAGTGTAGGTATGGTTGTAGCTCTAAGGTCAATGTGTCTAGATTGGCCTATGTGTTCTTATCTTTTATTTACTTCTTTGAATTGAATCTTAGTCCCAAGTTTTGAGGGAGATTTCATATCAATTGTGTCTTGCATTAAGGACAATCATTGTGTGGTTGTAGAGCCTTATGCTCTGAAATATTGTTTCAATATTTGTGAGAGGTTTTGTGGGCTTTGAAAACCTTGTTGTAATCTTTCAATTGAATAATTAAAGATAGCTAGTTTTCTTGTTTTCTAGAAAACGTTATTGTCTTTTAATAATATCTGGATTTAGTATTTGAAGGTGATCAATTATTGAAGTAAATTTGCTTTAATATATGACCTATATTTACTAGTTTTTAGCATCACCAAGTTTGCATAGCCAAGGTTGGCTAACTCTATGTGTTCTATCATCTTCTTAATCTGTAACTTCTGTAGGCAAATTTCTACCTAGTTGTATGCATTGATTTTTTCAAAGATGGGTCTCCATGCATTGTTTCTTTGTTGAAGTTACAGGAGAGATTCATTCACCTTATCCTTTGCTAGTTTGATTTCCTTCTCGTTAATCTCCTTCAGCATCTTAACTTGGTTTGTATAATGATTCTTTACGTTTTCATACTTAAGATCCTAATTCTTCCTAATAGTTATCTTAATGATGGTCTTTTGGGAAAGGGAACTAACCTCCTTCATTACAATATTTTCGTTCTTTGCAATTAACATTTTGACATCTTGGTTTACCTTGGAAAGCTATTTCTACTGTTGATGGATGTATTTGAGTAATTGCTCCTTTTGCTCCTCATCTTTTCATAAGAGTTGATTTTTCCAAGTTAGGATGAGATTCTTCTTACATGTATCTTGAAAGTCACAACTTGTAGAGTTTATCATTTCTTCAGATAATAACATATGAAAGATAGTCATTTATTTTGCATTCTTAGGCTCTAATATTTTGTACTAAAGATATTGGAAAGCTTCATTTTTGGTAAGCTTAGGCCTGAGAATGGATGGGTTTGACAAGCAGGCTCTTAATTTCACAACCTTTACCACCAACCATTAATTGCTAATGTTTTCCTCCTCAAGTTTCTCATGTGCAATTAATAGCTTGCCCCTTATCTCCAATAGCTAGAATTGGGTGGTTGAGATATCTTCCAAAAGATCAAAGATCTTTGGAATCAATTACTTGACTTTGAACAATTACTTTAGTACTTTCTCATGTTGTGTCATGCTCATTCCTTTACTTTTGACTTTTGTAGATATTTGAATGTCCACAATCATAGTAACATTAGGAACAGATGCTACAAGATCACTTGAAGATTCCCCAATCTGATCTACAACAACCTTTGCTATGATTTCCTAGCCCTTGTAAGGTATGACCAAGACTTTTACACCTTCCTATTCTTCTATCATAATAAAGAAAGCTACTATGTTCCTAAAGATTTCAAAATATGTTTATTCCAAGATGGACACAGTGGCTTCTTTAACATTTGGATCTATATGAGCAAAAGCCTAGTTCCTTCATGTAGAGAATAAAGGTGCTAGATCAACCACTAATCAACTAATGGTCCTAGTAACCTCATTGAGATGGCTCATGGCCAGGTGGTACATGGAGGATTTTTCATCATATTTGAAGGCTTATTATTGCAACTAATGCCTCCTAAGTTTGTTTAGGAATTCACTAGCTATTGTCATTTTCGAGGTTATCTCTGATGGTGATGGTGATGGTTGAGGTGATACTTCTTCTTCCTTGAGCTTGGTAGGATCTTTATCTTTTATCATTTCCTACCATGATGTGGCAGGAGCCCTATAGAGGAAATCATTTAAATCGTAACCCATTTCTCTCCTTTTGCAAAGTTTTCTAATGAGACATGGAAAGGGAAATATATTTAAGCTTTTCTCATTCTTCTTGAATCTCTTCTTAATTTTAAAGAAGATGAGCTAGAAAAGGTTGACTTGGAGTTTTCCACTTAGAGCCATGCATGCCCTTGTAGAGACGATTGTCACCTTAATTGGCCTCATAGTTGGATTGAGATGATAGGTTATGATCTTAAAGTAAGCACACTTTTCCTTGGTAAGGGCATCATACCCCTTACACTCCACTCCATAGCATGGCCATGTCTATTCTTTATTTACTTTATGATTTTCTTGGATGAATATCTCTACCAATTTTTCTCCAATATTAGGTAATCTTAAGACTTTCACGATGGCCTTAATCAAGTAGAAGATGGTAATGTTCTTGATCTTCATCATCGCATCTCCTTAGTACTTGTTCTAAAAGAGATAAGTCTCCTCAAGATATCATTCCCCACTAGTAAAAATGGTAGGCTATAACAAAGATCCTTGCATCTATGTCCTAACCTCTTTCGGTGCTAAGTCTAGGAAGGTTTGAAGTTTAGTTATTGGAGAATTGTGCCTTGGATCTCCTTCCTCTAGATCTTTACTAAGCGGGCCACTATAAGAGTGACCTCTAAATTGGACCTAGATCTTGAAACCTCATCTTTCTTAGATTGCCTTGTCTCTATGGTAGGAAATTGGTGAACCAATTCCACCTTTAGATCTTCTTGTAATGGACTAGTAGTGTGTATCACCTCAACCACTTGTTCTTTTTATTGCTTTTTTTCTCTTCCTCCATCAGGTTGCTTTATCCTAGGCCATGATAGCCCACTTGCTTGTAGTTCCCACTTTTGTACCATCTACAAATAGTAAGTAACCATAGATTAGTTATTTTGATTTAATCTCTTGATTTTAGATACCTTTTGATTGCTTTCTGAGTTTGTTTTGATAAATGATTTGACTATTAAGAATCTTAGTGGTCGAAGATACATGAAAATATTTTATTATTATTTTATATTTGAGAATGTTGGCTTTGAAGGTATTTGGTTATTTGTGTTATTTTCTTTAAACATTATTTTAATATTTGATATTGTGGGGTTAGAAAAAATTGTTGGGAAATTTTACTATTGATGCCCCCATAATGTAGATCATACCATTGGAAGCTCATAGATTGAAAAATGGGTTAAATTGGGTAGGTAGTGAGGAAGTTGTGACTTTTGAAATATTTTGGACTTTGAAAAATCCCAAAAGCTCTCTTTGCATTTGAAGAAAAATGTGACTTTTGGGCCAAGGATCATGTGTATATATAATATTTTTATGCTACATTGAAATTCAAATCGTGTTGATGGGAATGTATGAACGTAACCATTCACACCAAATTTTTGAGTAAGATATTAAGAGATTTTTGGAGAGTTTGGACATGAAACAAGAGCCAAGTTGAAACTAGAAAGATTGGAAAAAAAGGTAATGAAAATTGATTAGATGCTTAACAAAGAATTGGAGTGAATTGAGCATTGTGAATGGTAAAACACAACATGTTTCCTCAATGAAAAAAAACAAACAAGCAAAACAAGCAAGGGAAGAAGAGAAAGCATAATATTGGATGATGCAATTTACCAAGATTATGGACAACTCAATTGAGGCACATGGCCATGAGGTTTAAGCTAGATGTTATAAAAGCTATGCAATTGGCTCCTCCCCAAAGTAGGCTAATGCTTAAAGGTACCCTTACATAACCACAGCTCAAGGAATCAATAGGCACCTTGGATATTTAATGGTGATCCAAGTGAAACAACATATCCAAATTTAAGTGTCTTAGGATTGTGCAATCTATAAAACTGAAAATTATTAGACAACCATGGTATGTAGTAGTGAGGTGAGAAAATGGAGTGTTATAAAGATTTTAAAGGAAAATCAGGATATGAGAAACTAGATCATAGCATTAGAAGATCCTTGTAGAATGTGTGTTTAAGATGATCTAGATACTAGTTTGTCTAGGTTCCAAACCAAGTTCATACCATTAGTGATAATCTCACATTGTCATGCTCCTTCTTTCCTACCACCATGATACTATAATGACAACATGGAATGATCATCACTCTAGAAAAAGAAAAAAAGAGAAGAAGGAAGTGTTTAGAGATTTAAGAGAAGAAATATGGACCTTTGTTAGAGTGGTGCCTTCATGCATGGGTAAAATGTCTTTCTTGCCCCATAACTAGTGCTTATATCCTAAGAGATCTTTAGAGAGATGTGTTTTTATTCCCATTTTTTTTTGAAATTTTAGCAACCATACTTTAAAAAGATGTACTTCCTTTTTTTGGATTACAAGAGGAGTGGTGATACATTCCTTGAGAAGCCATAAGACTTATGGAGGAAGTCCAAAAAAAGATTCAATAAATCTCCTTGAGATCACATCCTCTTCCATTCCTACTTGGTCCTTTTCCTATCCTTTGGATAATGAGATCATAGGTCCATTTTAGTTTTAGTGTGAAAGAACCATAGTGATGCCATGATACATATCTCATTTTGAGATAGTTGGAATATATGGATGTCATGAACTTACTACTTGGTACCATTGTAGAACTAAAAACTTGTTATTATAGAGCATAATTCAAAACGAAGTTGGCTTGTGTATATAAATAACAATCTCTATAATTGCATTTAGTAATTATCAAAATTCACAATATTAATAGAATAAAATTTGACATTGTAAAAAAGGAAAAGAAAAAATCATGAATGGTATTAAGGTAAAGTAAAGTAAACATAAATATATAAAAAATTAAAAGGTAAAGAAAATGAAAAATGTATAAAAATGATGCAAACAAAAAAAAGAGATAAAAACTTTCATCCTCTTCAAGGTATTAAGGTAAATAATCTTTTTCCTAATGAATAAGTTGGAAGGGAAAAATCCTAAAAATGGAGTGAGCTTGATGTTATGTTGAGGTGTTGTGACTATTGTTGGTTACTTGAGAATCCTTAAAAAATTTTAGTTATTAGATGTTGACCAACATGTCCTTTTAAGGGCTCATTGGATGGTATATTATCATAGCCTCAAAAGGAAAAGTTGAATTTATAATTTATTGTTATTCCCATAGTATCTACAACTTAGTGCATTGAAGTAGATGTGTTGGTTCCAATAGAGAACCTTGTCTCTTGGTTGAAATGTAATTGTCCTAATCTAGACATAATGTCATTGTTTATGGTATGCCTTATGCACTTCATTCATCATTAGGACTATCCTTCTATTATCATCTAGTATGTTGAGCATCATTAGTCTTTCCTTTTACGCCAAGTTCATGTTTAGGGTAAGATCACATGCAGTTGTGAGTATATAAAGTTCAATTTGAATTGGGAGCTTGGGCAACTTTCGGTACACCAACTCATAGGAAGAGTAGCTATAGGGAGTTTCCATGTTGAGTGATAAGCCCATAGGGCATCAATGAGTTTGGTGCTCCAATCTTTCTTATAACTACTAATGGTTATTGTCAAAATTCTTCTAATCTCCTTGTTGGTATCTTTAGCTTGCCTGTCTACTTGGGGATGATAAGGAGTTGTGAGTTATGTTCTATCCCTAAGTGTTATAGCAACTTGCAAAATGTAATGCTAATAAAATCAGTTCCATTGTCAAAAATTAGTATCCTAGGTACAATAAATTTGTTTACAACATGTTGTTAAAAGAATTGAGTTACAGTGGAAGACATACAATTGGTAACAACTAAAAGTTTAATCCATTTGGTATAATAGTTGATGAGCCATGATATCAGAGTGGTGATATCACATCTGCGATATTGGGTATGTGCTATTGGAGCCTTCCAAGGGATATCAGACATCTAATATTGGGGCCTGTCTTGTCACCTTTAAATAAGAGGTGGGTGTACTTGGTTTGCTAATAGTTAATTAATTAGTCTCAGTCCCTTACCCAAAATCTTGCCCTTTTCCCTTCTTAGAGTTAGAATTATTTTTGAGTGACCATAGTAGGAGTCATAAAGTGAACGGATCTTTATTCGAGCATTGTGTACCTGAGCACACCTTGTGGTTGGAAATAAAGACGAACTTTGTGATAAACCTTGTAGCATTCAGAATCACTTATTGAATGTTATTTATAGTTCTTTAATGCTTTCCTTAGTTAATTAATGTTTTTTTTCTCTCTCTCTCCTCGTTAACTCCCCCAAGTAAATACACTCATTACGACCACTTCAAGCATGTGTGGAACACTCGGTAACCTAGTAACAATTAGTGTTTGGTAATCCTAGTAGTGTCACACTGGTTCAGGATGTGTATGACAAGTGGGAATAGATGCTAGTGTTAGGACTAGTTAGAACATAGTTGATGAGTTGTCATTTGGAGTAATTGCGATATTGCATACACGATATCACATATGCGATATCATAGCCCAACCCGTGATATCGCATACTCAATATCACGACCTATCTCCTCATGTATAAATAAAAGGTAGACAGATGAATTTAGGCATCTAGTTTTTAGTTCCTTAGTCAAACTCTTACAATTTTTCCTTTCTAGAGTTAGAATTATTTCCCAGTGTATACCCGCAGTGTGGTGAATGTAATTGTACGACATCCTTTATTCGAGTGTGACATACTTGGACATGCACATGATCAATAATAAAGATTGAGATTACTTCATCATTGTAGCATTCACTTAGACTAATCATTTAATTAATTATTATTTATTACTTTTCTAATTAATCTCTCTCACCCTTAAAATCATGTTAAAACATGGAATGAGTACGACTTGATTACGAGCATTTAAGTGTGACTACTTGGTAACCTAGTAGCGTACGTAGGATCTGCACTTGGTAATCCCAGTGGTATTCGTGCACAAAGTCCAAGATGTGTACAGATAATCAAGGAATAGCTGCTCATTACACTTAGGCTAGTTTAGATCCTCTCATCCTCTCTCTCCTAGATTAGTGAACATTACTTTCCATTGCCTTCAAGAGTAGCATTAGAATAGAAACCTATCATACACCTCACTCTGGACTAAACCATACATGACAAAGCTAATACTAGTCCAGGTGGGAAGACAATGAACTGCAACCTAAGGCTAACTATCTAGATGCCATAACTAGTCCATCTATGGAGTTCAACTGGATTCCACTTGTAATGCTCGTATTCGTATGGTTGAGTGTAGGGGCACCTCACCACTCATCATTGGTGCCATTGTCGGGGATGGTGCTAGTTATCTAGATTAGTTATATCATACAAGGTCACTGTAAAGGACTTAATGATATATCTTTTAGAAAAAAATAATTATAAAAAGTCACATGTAATTTCACACACAAGTTCACAACTATGCCTCTCCTACAAGATCACGATAATGCCACACCTAGTGAGGAAGTTCATTGGAGAACCAACAAACTATATGATGATGAAGATTAGAGTACACAACTTGAAGTGGGGGTTTCTTATAAACATGAATGAAAACAACGTCATCCCAACACATGAAAAAATAACTTACAAGACGAAGATGAATCCCTACTAGCCACTACAAGCTTAACGCAAATACAAGAGGCTGTTCGAATCTCACATAGGCATCATAAAGATTTTCGTCTACCCAGGCTTGATTTAAATAACTTCCTTAATTTTTTAGGAGGCTATTACTTAGATCCACATCAACATTTACAAGCCTTCTACGATGCCTACACATGGAACAACATTGATAATAGTTGGCAAAAACTTAAGCTCTTTCCTATGACACTTGTTGGCCAAGAAAAAGTATGGTATAGATTGTTAAAACAAAATTTAATACAACATTGGTCAACGATGGTAGAAGTCTTTAACAAAACATATCAAACCTACGCAAGAGTGTTAGCCTTGAGGAAACAAATCCAAGGATGGAAACAAGCACAACATGAACCCTTGGACATGGTCTTGGAAAGATATTATGCACTGTTAAACAATTGTCCAGGCCATGGGTTTTCCAAGGAAAGGCTAATGTACCATATCATTGATGGGCTACATGATGAAATAAGAGAGACCTTAGAAATGCACACCCAAAGTCAACTACATGAACTACGAACACATCAAGTCCAAGAGCTTGTTAAGTGGGTAGCAAAAGAAGAAGGAGAATTGGCTAGATGGGAGAGTGTTGAAAAACATCAACAGGACCAAGAACAAACTCACCTTAACAAAGGTCCATGATCATAAAAAGGAGGAATCAATTTATCACAAGGAGAAAGAACCATCTTTGCCAATACAACAATCATTAGAAGAAGTTGAGGCAAAGATCAATAAGATGTTGGAATGGACACATAAAAAGTGTGGAGAATTTATCAACATTATTGGCAATAGACTTTTGACAACCCAAGAAGCAGGATAAAACATTAGACAATCGGAAAGAAGGGATAAGGAAAATAAGAGCTCAACTGCCAATCATACGTATGAATGTAATATATGCCTGTACGATCACCCCAAGGGTCAATGACCAATATTGTTACATTTACATGAGCATTGGAAAAACACGTTACATCCATAGTTTGTATAGAGATACTATGTTCAATCATAGTGGCAACAATCCTAGTCATGGGGGAGACCACCACAAAAATGGAGACACCCTTCATATCATCCACACCCAAACACTTATCTTGTTCAACATCCTGTTTCTCCAACTAGGCCAATGCACTTTATCTCACCATAGTACCATTCTCCTCAATATTATCAACCCATGCCTCCAATGCAACCACCACTATGTGTACCTTATACTCCTCCTAACTTTCAACATTCTCATCCTTTCCCTCCTTCCATATCGTCATCGACTATTCCTAAGGTGTTTGCATCACCACAACAACCCACAAATGTCACTTGTGCTACTACTGCTAACAACAGTGAGAGATCCCCTCAACATCCAAAGCACCCCTTCTTTAAACATAACCGTAAGAAGGGACAACACAATTCCAAGGCCACTGCATCCTCCAACTTAGCACAAGTCCCATACTATGGTGCACCCTCATCTTCAAACCCCACACCTCATGTTACTCCATCAGGGCCACCAACTTACACTCCAAAAATAGTACAACCTGATGGACATAGTCATGGAAGGCATCATCCCGATCCTCACATACCATCTAATGGTCTCAAATATCATAGTGGGTCAACTCGCTATCCGGGAACTACATCATATAAATTGCCCCACTATGCTTATTATAATCAAGTATGTGAACCTTGATGGGGTAAGTATGACCAGGCCTCAATACTTCCAACATGCAAGGATCCTCATTTTCCATTTATTAATCCTTTCCATCCTCAACTATTTAGTTATGGGTGATATCCCCCATTCTAGTAATAAGTAGGATTAATAACAAATTTTCATTTTCTTTAATTTTACAACTTTTTGTTTTCCAGTTTTTCATTTTTCAACTTCTTGTTTTATCCTTTTGTCCTTTTACATTTTTTATAAGTAATCTCTTCTTTGAATAAAACACTCATGTGGATCATTGGTTGAGGTGTGTTCTATGTTGTCGAGTCGCGAGTGATCAGTTATTTGGACAGTGAGCCCATTACACCCACTCATCCACTCTACAAATAAGAGGTTTTGTTCGAGGGTATAGTGATATTCTTGACATTCTAAAAACTAAAATTAATTTTTGTGTTCATTGTACCCAGAATGAAGAAGGATAGACCAAGAGGGAATGATGAGGGTGTGACATCAAGGGGACTTGTGGATTCTCTTTGGTGATGTCTGTGGGAGTTATCATGCAACATGGTTGTACTAAGATCCTTGTAGATCTAATGAAAAATGGGAGTAAGAGTAATAAAAAGGGCACTCAAAAATCCAATGCTATTCTAAGGGGTCCCACTAGAAAGGTTGGCAGCTTCTCTGGATTCAGTATTCAAAAAAAAAAGAAAAAAAAAAGAAAAGGAAAAGAAAAGAAAGTGCCATAAAAGAAAAAGCACTCCTCCCTTGAACAAAACACCAAGTGATCATATGCCTTGTTGTTATGGTACTCTCATAGTTGTTTATCATGGGATGAAATAATGCGATGTCATTGATAAGAGGAATGGACTTGGTCCTAATCTTGGAACGATGGGTTAATGACACATTAATCATGCTTTACATGTAGGATTCACTATGCCTTAGGTCAGTTACCTCATGTCCCAATCTCTATGATCCCTTCTAGATCTCATCCCATCTCATTTTTCATGTAATTGTAGTTCGTGTCCTATGTACCATAGAATTCTTACCTCATTTATGTGATATTTACATGTGTGTGTTTTGTGGAGTTAGTGCAGATTACATTTAACCCTTCTAGTGCCCACAGACACTTTAAGTGTGGTTACATAGGGGCATTATAGGTTGAAACGTGCTTTGGGGAGGATCCACTTTTGTAATTTTTTGTAATATTCACTTGTAACATAGCTCACACACACCATTTCTTACCCTCAGCATAATTTTCAAATGATTTTCTTTCCCTACTATTATCCCTCTGAATTTCCACATTCCTATGTACCATTACATAGCCTTTTTCTCCCATCTGAGGTTTTATTGATTAAATCCACACCATTATAATTAATTATGCCTTTCGAATTAATGGAATTTCCCAAGAACCCCTTGCTAATAGCCCAATGTCCTCAATTTACAATGTTGATTTCAAAACAATCCTTATAAACTTTGGAATTCTTGTGGTACCCTATGTCCCTAGGGCCGTGATATCATGTACGTGATATCGCGACTGACGTGGTATCATGTATGCGATGTACTGTATGTGATATCGTGTCCCCACAACCTATAAATAGGTGACCCCCTACAACACTTAGCATCATTTTTCCCATTCACACGAGGGAGTTTTTGAATTTTTCCTCTATGACTTGTGATTGAGCAACCCTTGCTTTTCTCACTATATCTCGCTCATTGGTACTCTGATTTTAATTCCATTTGAACCTACTTGAACCTAGAGTGTTTAGCTTAGTTGTGCGGGAGGGACATCCGCCAAAAAGCGCCTAACTTTTTTGGAATTTATCATCACCCAAAGGACATCAATTAGGGTAATTAACTATAACACTTAGACTAATTGTGCCTAAAAATCATTTAATCCCTAGGTATACTAGGAAACTAAAATGGGAAACCACCTAAGTCACAGAACTCATTATTATAGTTTTTTGGGCAATATCACACATGATAACATAAGATCATTAATTAAGGCAAGTATTAAGGTATAACTTAACTTCAAAAACAACCTTACTAATGCTTGACCCCGTGTGATTACAGATGGCCCCGATGCGTGGACAACAGGAAGGTCTTTCTCAAGGTGGAAACAAACAATCTTGGAGAGGTGGAAGACAAGATCCTACTAGACACTATGTAGAACAAGAGGAATAATCATTCAGCATTCATCAAGAAGAACCTCATACCATAAGGTTTGGGCAAGTAGAAGGAGGAGTGGCTATAGCACCCGAACAAGGATAACATCTCACGTTGCCCCAAGATTGTGTTCAGGCTATCGATGAAAAATCCACATTCACTGTAGTGATTGTGGAATTGAACTTTGAATATTTTGCAGAGTTCGCTCCTGAGGCTATTAGGGATCACCTTAAAGGATTCCCATTATGGCCTACCCTCTCTACAAGCGGTGCCTAGTACCTAGGAGAGACATACCAATTTTGGCACAATAGGGAGCAAGGCACCATTGTCAATATTTGTGGTGTGATAGTTGACTTCTCCATGTAGGCCATTTTGAAAGTGTTAAACCTTCTAAATATAGGGCCCAAAGTTGCTTATTTATCCACCTGTTCAGACTCTGATGTGCTAAAGGATTGGTTGGAAAGGACTTATGGCAGAGATAAAACATTTGGTGAGTTGATGATGGAAGAGAGGATTTACTTCAAAATTGGNGAGGGTTCCGCTATGTTTCTTGTAGGGCTACAAGCTGCTCTTGTAATTTATATGCCTCTGCCTTAGCATGCTCTACTCTCACCTCTATTAAGACTAGCTTCACCTACTTCCTGTTGATGGTTGGGACCCATGCTTGGAGGTTGGTTGGGTCTTACAAGTTGAGTTGCAATTGGTCCAGCCATCTATTCTTCTTCTTGTTCTGGTCCCAACTCTTCACCAGTGCTTTTTCTTGGAGCTAGCACCTTTAGTAATTCAGCATATGAAGTAGTTTGAGATTTTTGGAGGACATCATTGGTGTACCCCCAAATACTAGCACATTGGCAAACCTTTCTGATAAGACAAGGGAAAGGTAGCGCCATCTTCCCTGTCTTTTGTTCCTCCAATCACCTTAGGATCTCTGTTAAATATAGATGGGGTAGGTTAGCGTTAACCTTTCCCATCAACACTGCACATCCTCTAGTAGCATACATTGATATTCTTTTCAAGCCCTTTGTGGGGAAGAGGTGNCATTGCAGACAACATTAAGTTGACCACTATGGAAAAGCAAAAGAACGTCCTCAAGGAACAGTTCCATCAATTGTGAGAATAATTCATTTGGGTCAATCGAGATGTAAGCCATTTAGCCAGAGAGAATTGAACCCTCTCGATGGAGGAGGTACATGCCATTTATCAGCAGTCAGCTATTGAGATAGGCGTGTGGTAAAATGAGGCTAAATGACATGAGAAGTTAAAGGAGCACTTCTACAATTAGGTGGGGATGTATAAAAAAATCCTTGATAAGGAAATCCATATGGCCAAGGCCCAGATCAATGCTATCAGTGCTCAACACATTGACTGGAGGATCATATTGGACACATATGCCTTTGCCCACCAAGCAGAAGTTAAGAGCTAGGACCTGCAGATTTAAGATTTGACAAAATACATGGAGTTGAAAAATCTGAGGTATGCCAACCTTACCATGTTAATAGTAGGGTACCCAAGGATAGAGCTCAAGCAGTAGGTAGCAACCAGCCACATCAAATACAAAGTAGAATTTGTAGAGCATAAGAAGCTGTTGGAAAAACTAGAAGTTGCAAATTCTGAACTTGAGGTGGTGAAAGCTAGCTACCAAGGACAGAAAGGTCTTACAATGGACTTGGCTCAATTGCTAGCATATTTTCAAGAGTACAAGGATAAAGCTAGAGCCTATGAGGAGGGATGACGATGTTCTTAGCTTGGTATGTCAAGACCAACCAAATGTTCTCGTAACTACCCTATCCATGGGAAGTGCCGACTCTATCAAACGTTGGAACATTAGCATGGACAGTACAAGACCCTTGAACTAAAGAGAAGAAGCTCCAAGCCATACTTCAACATCATCAGTCCTCAAAACCTGGAGCACAAGATAAAGGAAAAGCACTAATGGAGGAGCCACCGCCACTTGGAACTACATGAGTTCCAAAATTTTTGTAGTTGTAGCACATTTTGTGTGTTGTGTCTTTGTTTTTTTTTCATTTCACACTATGACATAATCCCATTTTCTCATCTAATAATCCCATACCTATCCACTGTGTAATCACTATAACTCGAGGATGAGTTTTGATTTAGTCGTGGGGGTACGATGAGTTGTCATTTGGGGCGACCGCGATATCACATACCCGATATCGCAGCCCAACCCACGATATTGCATATGTGATATCACGACCTGTCTCCTCATCTATAAATAAGAGGTAGGAAGATGAGTTTAGGCATCTAGTTTTTAGTTCCTTAGCCAAAATCTTGCAATTTTCCCTTTCTAGAGTTAGAATTATTTCCCAGTGTATGCCCATAGTGTGGTGAATGTAATTGTATGACATCCTTTATTCAAGTGTGACGTACTTGAACATGCATATGATCAACAATAAAGATCAAGATTACTTCATTATTGCAGCATTCACTTAGATTAATCATTTAATTAATTAATATTTACTACTTTCCTAATTAATCTCTCTCACCCTTAAACTCATGTTAAAACGCGGAATGAGTACGACTTGATTACGAGCATTTAAGTGTGACTACTTGGTAACCAAATAGTGTACCTAGGATCTATGCTTGGTAATCACAGTGGTAGTCATGCATGAAGTTAAGATGTGTACAGATAATCAAGGAATGTCTGCTCATCGCACTTAGGCTAGTTTAGATCCTCTTACCCTCTCTCTCCTAGATTAGTGAACATTACTTTCCATTGCCTTCAGGAGTAGCATTAGAATAGAAACCCATCATACACCTCACTTTGGACTAAACCATACATGAAAAATCTAATACTAGTCTAGGTGGGAAGATGGTGAACTTTGACCTAAGGCTAACTATCTAGATGCCATAACTAGTTCATCTATGGAGTTCGACCAGATCACGCGTGTAATGCTCGTATTCGTATGGTTGAGTGTAGGGGTATCTCGCCACTCATCAATAGTAGATTAGTAAATTAAATTAGTTACTTAATTAGTTCACTTCTCCCTTTGTAGCACTAAGACATAAACATAAAAAAAATATATAAAAATCATATACCAAGTTTGCTTAACCATACAATCGTGCCATATAAGTAAGCTTGGGAAGATGAGGATTGACTAACCCATCCTTGTTTTGTAAATGCGCATAAGCACTTAGTCCTTGGAATTTGACTGGATCATGCATGGATGCTTGTATTCATATGGTTGAGCATAGGGATACCTCATCATTCATCATTGGCACTATTGCCAAGGACTTTATTGTTTGTGTGCTATCTAGAACTTAGAAAATCTTCCCATGATTGGAACGAACCCTTAGGATTGGTTATCTTACAATTATTAAAATAAAAAATATTACACATTGAATAGATAATTATGTCTTCTTCTTCTTATGAGACTGTTTCACTGCCTAGGTTTGATATAGGGAACAATCAAAGGTGTAGTATACATGATGATTTGCCACTTCCCTAATAGTTTTGTGTGGTATACATTCATCTCAATGAGTATATACCAAACTTTACCTTTATCCTCCACCAAGATGAACAACTGCATTGGCGTGATTTAGAAGGTAACATAGTGTTACCTCTTGATCACTTAGTCCTAGGAATGCTCATACGTGCTCTCACACGAATTGGTATGTAGCACTTATAGGCAGAGTACTTTGTGCATGATCATAACTTGAGAGAGTATGGACCCACGGAGGTATAACATCAAAGGGATCTACAACAGGGGAGACATTATGAATCCATGAAGGGGAAGTTGTCTCAAAATGTTCCATATATCATAGGTGAAAATGAGGGTGGTGAACCTACCTTAGGAAGTCTCCCACACAATGATTTCAAGGGGTCGTGTATCAGAATCTTCACTCAACTATCCATAACCTCGATTTTAGTATTGACAAACATAAAAGGTCTAAAAAAGAAACATGAACATATGACAAAGATTGACATTTTGATCATAACTATGATTGAGGCCGTGACCACCAAAGAGAAGGAAGTAGATACTATAGTGACAGAAAACGTCGGTGGTTGGAAACACCGAGAGGTCTTCGGGCACACAGCCTAACCCCAAATCTGTGCGAGGGCAGTGCTAGAGAAAATGGATTCAGGATGCCTTGAATGATCTTGTCAATCAGTCAGGGACTTAATCGGTGTACAATAACCCTTTTGCAAATAATAAAAGAAAACACAATGTGCACATGATTTAATGCTTAACAA
This sequence comes from Gnetum montanum, assembly GCA_015680685.1. Taxonomy (NCBI): domain Eukaryota; kingdom Viridiplantae; phylum Streptophyta; class Gnetopsida; order Gnetales; family Gnetaceae; genus Gnetum; species Gnetum montanum. Next base: position 571,390 of record MNCI01021803.1, read on the forward strand.
TGGCAAATAAATGCTGTGCTTAGCAAAAAAAAAGAGTTTAAATAGAAAGATACACTGCCCTGAAAAAGGGTAAAGGTATATAAAGTGTAAAATAGGCACAGTAGGAGCAGAATCACTGCCTCAGTGATGTTGGGCTATGAAATCTGGTGCTCACTGTGATAAACTATGCCTCCTGGGTCGGTGGTCACAGTATACCATTTAATGTGCCTCTGTGTCGGTGTGGTGTGCTCTAGGTCTCGTTCGCCCACGGAGCTAAGTGCCAGAATGCTAAAATCAAAATGCCCAAAACAATTAAAAAAAATGCCAACTACTTTGTCGGTCAAGAAATTGAAGCTTTTTCCCCCTTTTTTTTCTCCCTCCTCCTTTTTCCGAAAAAGAGGACGTAGAGGTATTTATAGGGTTAGGGTTAGCCCAAAATGCAAATCTGGTGCCATGTGGCAGTGCGGTAGGTAACAACGTGTAACAGTGTGTAAGAACACGTAACATCATGTAACAACACATAATAGTGTAGCAGTGCGTAACATCACGTAGCAACGTAGCATAATAGGGTGTTACACTATGCTATGTAGCGTAATAGCATGTAACATCATGTAACAATGCGTAACAAGGTGTTATGCTATGCTATGCAGTTTGACAGTGCGTAACATCATGTAACAGTGCGTAATAGCATAGACTAACAAGGTGTTACACTACGCCATGCAACGTATCAGTGCATAACATCATGTAATAACGCGTAACAGCGTAGTGTTACAAGGTGTTAAAAGTGTCATCATTCTGACACTTAGAAAAATCTGTAGTCGAGATGCTGAGATCCGAAATTTTGTGCTGTTTCAATGGTCCCTCTTTGTTGATGTTTAGAGGAGTGGCCCGAGAGACGTCGACAAAGAATTACAAAACACCATAGCAGACATATCACCAACATCATTTATCAACACAAGATTGGATGTCATTTTACCATGCTAAAGAGTGTTATGGGAACAAGGTTATGCTAAGGGAAAAGGGGTATGGGCAATGCTGAAGAGATGAAATTTAAATGGTGGGAATGAAATGCAAATAGTGGATCATGATGTAAGATGAAAATTTAGCATGGCTAATAGTGACCATGGCATGAAGTAGCTTGCCCCTGGAATGTTGACCTTTTGTTGGAGTGTTTATGAGGGTGTCAAAGTTCCTCCAAGGATGGGCCAATTGCAAAGCTACAACATTTTTTTTTGTGAGGGGAACCTTCTTTGGGTTCAGCTTACTGCTGAACGTTAGCTGCAAGTTAACCATCGAGAAGATGGGCTTTGTTTCCTAGGGATGATTGATGTTACATCCACTTAAGCTTTGACTATGCTATAGAGGCACCCCATAAGATGAATTGTGTTACATCAACCATGGGTTATATAGTTGGTGTGAAGGGAATGCTAAGTGTGTCATTATGTGTATGCATCAGAGGAATGTGAGATCATGAATATGGAGTGTATGAGAGGATATTGGGATGAAGAAATGAATGTGCATAGGCTGTAATAGGGATGAGGGGGATGTGCACTCTTGAGTGGCTCAACTAGTCCAGTCATGCACATCAAAGTAATGTGATAACTTGCTGTTGCGATGGCATGCACCCTTGCATGACCATCTCCAAGGCTTCGTCTTGCAAACACAACTCAAAGAGGACAAGAAAACCAAAAAACATGAAATGCAAGTGCAGATTCCAAATGTGAAGATGCTGCAAGTGCAAAACTGTGAATATGCTGCAAATGTGTAAAATGATGTGCTAGTTGCAAGTGATCAGGAAACTAGTGAAGGTGCGAGGGCGATGATGCTGCAAGTGTTTTGAATACCACACTAATGGAAAGTGCTCCAAAAGAATCACCAGTATGATGGGAGGTGATGATGCTATGAGTGCTTCCAAGGCAATGGAAAGTGTTTGGATCAGATTAGCTACATGCCAATTTAAAGTCCTGGTAGATTTTGAACCTAGTTTAAGGTCTTGGTAGACCGTGATGTGCTAGTTTATAGTCTTAGCAGACCGTTGCATGCTAGTTTAATGTCATAACGGATAGTGGATGTTGTGCCAGTTTAATGTCATGACCCAAGGATGAGTTGTGTTAGTTTATAGTCATAGCGGACCACCTATGCCAGTTTACAGTCATACTAGACTGTCTATGCCAGTTTATAGTCATAGCGGACTGGTGCTTACCTTGCTTGTGTAAGGTGTGATGTTGCATGCGTAGTGCGTCTAAAAAATCTGGCAAAAATCAACTAAAAAGAAAACAACATCAAGCAACATATGCCGTAGACAAAGTTAAAATGTATGAATGAAAGGAAAGTAACGCAAAAAGTGAAAGTTTTACGCTGTTCCGAGCTGTAAGCTAGTTTAAGGCCTTTTCGGGCCATGTGTTTTTGTAGTTTTATGTTTTCAGATGTAATGCGTAAGCTAAATGGATGGATGCATAAACAAAGTAAAATGAATATGTAAATAAAATGAAATGCCTGATCTAAGTAAGTAGGCAACATGTAAATGCATAGGCTAGTGCGATGTAAATAAAAGTCAGAAATGCATTGGAAGTGGAAGCAAAGGGTAAGCAAGCATTTATCACATTTTTGGCCAAGGGAAGGTCTTGGTCATGTAGTTGCTTCTTAACCAGGCATGGATTAGGGAGTGTGCAAGACTTATGATCCTATGGGAGGTTGTTGGCTTCAACCACTCGTTCGGTGTTTTATCCTTAGGTGCTACATTGGTTGTTATAGGTGTACCACCAAGAAACTCTTCTTCTAAAACTTGTGCCATGTCTATGTCGTGGTACTGAAGAGGAAGCATTATCACCATGGATGATAACTTGACCACCTTCATATGGAAGATGGATTTATTGGTGGATGGGAGAGGATATGGCTCTTAGTTGGGCTAGCTAAGGCCTGCCTAGAATCATGTTGAAACATGACATTTCTTCTATGATAGTGAAATTTGCACTAGTGGGGAATTGCTTTCCTGCCACAAAGGCTAATTTGATGGCCCCCCTAACTGTGATGCATGATCCATTGAAGGATTTTAGACATGTGATTTTGGTTGACCTTATTTCATCTGCTAGGCCTAGCTTGTCAATGACAAAGTGCAATACTATGTTTTTTGCTGCACCATCATCAACATGTACTCTACGGATGGTACATTGTCCAACACGAATGCTAATGGATAGTGGAGCTGTAGTAACCTCCCCTTGTTCAGGGTTGAATTTAACTGTATTATTGTGGAACACTAAAGATGTTACATTCGGTTCCTATGGTGCAGGGGGTAGCATTGTTGCACGGATGGATGTCTCATTTGCAGAGATGTTTTCCGTAATAGGAATGGAGGCCAAGACCTGGGCTAATGCTTGGCAGTGAGCAGATGAGGTCATGACTAGGTCATACCAACTCAATGTTGTGTTCTTTTTCTTGAGAATTTTTTTCACCTAGGTTAGTGTAGTTGCAAAGTCCTTTTCATTAGCCATTGTGTTGGTTTTGACTTCCTCCATGTGGCTTGAGAGATAGATCTCTTGGGAGGGGGACTTGGGCTTGGTTTGCTTGGCCTGCTTGGGGATAGGGATCCCAGTGTTTGGTTGTTGCTTGTTAGTTGTGGCTTTTGCTTCAACTATGGGGGTTGTGAGGTGCTCATTTGTCTTCTTGTGTTGCCATTTGGTAGGTCTACCTGGGTTGCTAGTGGGATCAACCCTTGAAGGAGGAGGGATTGAGATGTTGCCCACTGTTGGGCTTCAGGTAGGTGAGGGGCCATCACATTGTGGCACTCTTACGAAAAATGGTGACTTACGCAGTGTTGTTGTATGGTCAGCTTTTTTTGGTACCTTTATAACAAAAGGTTTCCTAGCAGTTGTTGTTGCATCATGCCAGTTTAACATCTTAGCGAATGGTTGCTGTGGAACTTTGACGACAAAGGGTGCTTTGGGTGCTCAAGATGGCACTTTGACAACAAAGGGAGGCCTCTTGCTTATGGAGGCTGAGGGAATCCTTACCTTGCTGGGAGGTTCATGGATCATAAAAGGTTGTTGCACAGGTTTGGGCTTGCCACCTATGCTAATGGAATTTATGACATAGGAGGAATCATTTGTGTTGGATTGACTCACTGTGTTGATCGCTAATTGGCCACGTTCTATCATTCTTTGTAGGTGATCTTGCAAAGCATGATAGTTGTCTATGCTATGACCAGCCAATTGGTGGTAATGACAGTATTGGTCCAACTTGAAGTGTTGTGGAATTGGGGCTCATTTGGCACTACTAAATTAGGGTTCCTTAGTAGTTCGCAGTACCTATCATGTTTTTGGTGAGAAATTTCTGATACGTATTTGTGTTGGATTTTCCTAGCTTTCAAGAGTTTCTCTAGTAGTTTAGAGGGTTGCACTAGCAGTGGTATATACTTTGATCAGTCCTTGCATTGAAAGTTGGATCTTGGGGTAGCCCCTATCAGTGTAGGCGAGTTGGTGCTAGAATTGGCGATTTTGTTAGTTGGGGCTTGGGGCTGCTTAGCTGTTGGGCCCCAGTGGGTAGCTTTTGTGCTTGTGGCTACATGCTTGCAAGCATGTTGGTTTCTGTAGGCCATATAGGCTGGATCATTGCTAGCTTGTGCTGTGTCCTCTATGCTTTTTGCTTGGGCAAAGGCTTGGCTAAGAGACTTTGTGGCTAGATAATATAGTTTGGACTTAATAAAGTCATTTATTGCACCTTTAAAGATGGCCAGTAGATGCGCTTCTACTAGGGGTTCATGCATTTGACTCAATGCAGCATTCCAACATTGGAGGAATTTTGACATGGGCTCTAGAGGCCTTTGTTTAACTTGCATAAGTTGGTCAAGGGTTGCCTCAGGCTTTAGGTTGTACCTGAAGCATGTCACAAACTTGGTTATAAGATCCTCCAAAGAGGAGATTGAGGCTATGGGTAGTGCATGATACCAGTCTAAGGCCTTGTCCATGAATGACATGGGAAACACGTGCATGATAGTATGTGGCCAAGCTTGAAGGAGTTGGCATTTAGATCAAAATGTGACCAAGTGTGCATTAGGGTCTCCTTCACCATTGTACTTGGTAAATCAAGGTAGTTGGGCCCTAGTTGGAAGAGTTAGGGGTGGTACTGTAGGACTTATGGGGTCATCTCCATAGAAGTCCACCACCTTGATGATGTCAGAGGAGGCAGCCTTAAGTTGGTTGATTTCCTCCATCAAGCTTTGTATTAGCTGGAATGCCTAATCCAAGCTTGGGGATATGCCAGCTGGTTGCATTGGCTGGGCTTGGATTAGTTGTGGATTTTTCCAGTTTAACGTCGTAGTAGATGATTGTTGCCAGTTTAATGTCATAGCGGACGATTGCTGATGTAATGGCTGAGCAATGGGTGTAGTGATTAGAATGGGCCACACACAGGTGGGTTGGACAGACATCGCAGACATTGATGAGGCCAATGAGATATAGGATGCTTGAGTTATTTGGAGCTTGGAGGTGGCCTCTACATGAGCATAGTGCTGGGAAAATGCTTTAGTTGATTGTGAGGAAGGATGCTTTGGCATGGTCACTATCTTGGAGGGGATGGATGGACCAAACCGAGGAGGGCTTGTGTTAGGGGAGTGGTTGTTGGAAAATGGTGTGGAGATGGCTCTCGTGTTCGGAGTGGGCCTCAAATTCATCTTCCTCATTCTGTGAGGCTTCCTCGTAGGTTGTCCTTGCATCATGCTTATTTGCACAAATGAGTTGGGACAACAACTAGTGGTAGGACTTCGTGAGTGGGATTATGTCAAACAAGGAGGGGTTATACTCCCGTCTATTTCGGTGGACTTGTTCGTAGTCTTGTTTTGCCTCTAAATCAAGGTAATCCACTGGTAGTCCTACTTGTATTTTGGCACAAACGAAATTGTATTTTTTGTGGCTTAATGCGGCTTTCTTTGGCTGGATTGTGGTATCAAGTGTCTTAGACACCAACATGGAAGGTTGACCTAGATTCATATTCACAGATCAGGTTGTGAGAGTTGCTGTTTGCAGAGAATGGCTAACTCTAAAAATGGCAGAAAATGGCTAACTCTAAAAATAATAGAAAATGGTAGGAAAATAACTAAATCAAGAAAACAACAGAAAAATAAGTAATCTTCTGGTAGTAGGAAAATAGCAGAAAAAGAAGTAAATTTTCTTGTAGCAAGAAAATAGTAGAAAAATAAGTAAATTTTCTAGTAGTAGAAAAACAATAGAAAAATAAGTAAATCTTCCGATAGCAGGAAAATAGGGCTAAGTGTAAAAATGTAGAGAAAATGCTAAGTATGAAAATGCAAAAAAATGGCTAAATCTGAAAATGCAGAAAAAAATGCTAGGTGCTAAAATGCAGAAAAATAGGCCCTTCTTCTAGCACCAAAAACTGTAGTGACAAAAAATGTCGGTGGCTGGAAACACCGAGAGGTCTTCGGGCACACAGCCTAACCCCAAATCCGTGCGAGGGCAATGGTAGAGAAAATGGATTCAGGGTGCCTTGAACGATCTTGTCGATCAGTCAGGGACTTAATCGGTGTACAATAACCCTTTTGCAAATAATAAAAGAAAACACAATGTGCACACGATTTAATGCTTAACAATGGCAAATAAATGCTGTGATCAGCAAAAAAAAAGAGTTTAAATAGAAAGATACACTGCCCTGAAAAAGGGTACAGGTATATAAAGTGTAAAATAGGCATAGTAGGAGCAGAATCATTACCTCGGTGGTGTTGGGTTGTGAAATCTGGTGCTCACTATGATAAACTATGCCTCCTGGGTCGGTGGTCACAGTATACCATTTAATGTGCCTCTTTGTCGGTGTGGTGTGCTCTGGGTCTTGTTTGCCCACGGAGCTAAGTGCTAGAATGCTAAAATACAAATGCCCAAAACAATAAAAAAAAATGCCAACTGCTTTGCCGGTCAAGAAATTGAAGCTTTTTCTCCATTTTTTCTCTCCATCCTCCTTTTTCCGAAAGAGAAGACATAGAGGTATTTATAGGGTTAGGGTTAGCCCAAAATACAAATTTGGTGCCATGTGGTAGTGTGGTAGGTAACAACGTGTAACAACGCGTAATAGTGTGTAACAATACTTAACATCATGTAACAGTGCGTAACAGTGTAGCAGTGCATAACATCATGTAACAGTGCGTAACAACATAGTGTAACACCCTATTATGCTATGCTATGCAGCGTAATAGCGCGTAACATCATGTAACAACACGTAACAGTGTAGCGTAACAGGGTGTTACGCTACGCTATGCAGCGTAACAACACGTAACATCATGTAATAGGGCGTAACATCATATAACAACACGTAAGTATGTAACATCATGTAACAACGTGTAAGCGCGTAACATCATGTAACAACGCGTAACAGCATAGTGTTACAAGGTGTTAAAAGTGTCATCGTTCCGACACTTAGAAAAATCTACAGTCAAGATGCCGAGACCTGAAATTTTGTGGTGTTTCAGACACCATCATGATGACAGTCCTCCTTCTTCTTCACCTTCATCATTTTCTTCATCCTCTCTTTCAGGATCTAGATGTAGTTGCAAGGAAAAAGACCTTGAGGATAATGGTAAGTGAAATAGGAATCATAGAAAAAGCAACCGAGAAAGGGGAAAAGGGCATTCTACAGAAACTTATCATGAAAGGAGGGAAAGTAGGGAACAACATAGGCATCATAGACGCCATAGACAGTATGATCATGATGAACCCCTACTTGCTATCTAAAGTATGCTAGATATAACTAAGGCTGTTAGAATCCCAACAAGGCACCAAAAAGATAGTAGGATCAAAAGATTGGACATGAACAATATCACACAATTTGAAGGGGGATACAACACTAATCCTCAAAATCATTTGCAAGCATTTCACAATGCATGTACCTTGCAAAACATAGAAAATGAGTGGCAAAAACTCAAGTTGTTTTCATAGACACTAATTAAGGAAGAGAAAAGATGGTACTAGTCCTTAGAACCAAAGTCCATTCATCGATGGAGTACCATGTTAGAACTGTTCAATGATAAGTATCAAACATACTCCCAAGTGTTCAACCTACGAAAGCCAAATCCAAGGATGGAAACAAGGAGGACATGAACCCTTGGATGCTATCATGGGCTAATATTATGCACTATTACATTGTTGCCTAGGCCATGATTACTCGCAAAGGGAATAACTACACCATCTTGTAGATGGGCTTAGGCACAAAATGCGAAGAATCCTTAGGACTTATGCCCAATGAAGGCTATTTGAGCTTAGGGTCCATCAAGTACAAAGATTGTTGAAGCAAGTTGCTAAAGAGGTAGGTGAGTTAAAGAAAGAAGAGAGTGTGGAAGAATATAATAGAGATCCTTCATTCTGAAAGAAGGGAGTTAGATTTTGTGAGGATAAAGAAGAGTCAGCACTTAAAAAGATGGTGAATAGGAAAACCTTGCCCATTCAACTCACCTTAAGGAGGTGGAAGCATATTTGTCAATACTAAAATCACTAGATGAAATTGAGATAAAGATCAAGAAGATGGCGGAATGGATACATGAAAAATGTGGAGAATATGCCAACACTATTAGAGGTAGAACCATGAAAAACCAAGAAGTAAGACAAAACATCCTTAGACAATCGGAAAGAAGGGTTGAAGAGAATAACTCAATTGCTAATCATACGTATCAATGTAACATTTTTCTGTATGATCATCCCAAAGGTCGATGCCCAATCATGTCACATTTACATGAGCATTGGGGAAGAATGATACATCAAGAGTTCATACAAAAATACTGTGTTCAATCATAGTGGAAAAAATCCTAGTCGTGGGAGAGGCCACCCTCAAACTGGTCACACCCTTCATATCATCTAAAACCTAAGCATTTATCAAGTTCAGCATCCTATTTCCCCAACTAGGTCAACATCTTCTATCTCACCACATTGTTATTATTTTCCTAAGTACTATCAGCCTGCATCCTTTCCAACAAGATCACCACCTCATGTGCCTTACACTTCTCCTCACCCTCAATATTCTCATCCTTCACCTCCTTCTACATCGCCACTAGTTGTTCTAGAAGGTTTTGCACCACAGCACCAACCCACAAACGTTACTTGCACTGCTACTATCAATAGTAGTGAAGGTCCTCCACAACACCAAAAGTGTCCTTTCTTTATACATGACCATAGAAAGGGACCACACAGTTTCAAGACCATTGCATCCTCCCACTCAACACAAGTTCAACACTGTGGTGCATCCTTCTCCTTAAATCCAACACTTCGTGCTACCTTATTAGCTTATCAGGGCCACCAATCAAAACTCCAACAACTATGTAGCCTAATGAATATAGCCATGTAGGGAGACATATTGATCCTTGCATACCATCTTACGGTCAAAGGTGCCATGGTGGGTCAACTCCATATGAATTAAAATCATCTTCTAACTTGTCCCACTATGTCAACTTTAATACAGTGTGTGCACCCCAATTTGGGTACATTCCAACCACTATATCAAAAGACACCCAGTGGTTTGGATATGACCAGGTCCCAATATTTCTGAAATGCATAGATCCAACCCTTTCATTTATTAATTCTTGCTATGATCATAAGTTTAGTTATGGGGGATACCCCCCATTGCAACAAATAGAATTAATAAATGTTTTTCCTTTTCTTTCATTTTGTAATTTTTGTTTTCCAATTTTTCATCTTTCAATTTTTTGTTTTATCTTTTTATTGGTTGTTTCATCTATTTATTTATTATTTTATCTTTTTATCTTTTTATGTGTAATATCATCTACTTATAAAACACTCATGTGACTCGTTGGTTGAGGTGTTGTTCTATGCTATCAAGTCTCAGGTGGCTAATTACTTGGATAGTAAGCCCACCACATCCACCCAACCATTCTATTAATAAGAGGTTCTACTCTAGGTATGATGATATTCTTGACATCATGAAAACTTAAAAGTAATTTTGTGCTCATTATGCCCAAAGCAAAAAATGATAGACTAAGAGGGAATGGCTAGTGTGTGACATCAAGGAGACTTGTGGATTCTCTTTGGTTACATTTGTAGGAGTTATCATCCAGCTTGGTTGTACTAAGATCCTTATAGATCTACCTAAAAATGGAAGTAAGAATAATAAAGGCACTAAATCGAAAAAAAAATTCCCAATGCTATTCTAGGGGGTCTCATTGGAAAGACATGCATCCATGCTTGAAGGTAGGTGGCTTCTCTGGATTATGCATAAAAAGAAAAGAGAGAGAAAATGTGTGCCAAAGTGGCCAAGAAAAAAGTGATAAAAAGATCAAGACAAGTATGCCACAAATTTCCAATCACTCCTCCCTTGAACAAAATGCCAAGTGATCATATGCCTTGTTATCATGATGCTCTTATGGTTGTCCATCATTGGATAAAACAATGCGATGTCACTAATTAGAGGAATGGAATTGGTCTTGATTTTGAAGCGATAGGTTAATGACACATTAATCATGCCCTACACTCAAGATTCATTATGCCCTAGGTTAGTTACCTCATGTTCCAATCTCTACAATCCCTTCTACAATTCACCTCATCTCATTGTTCATGTATTTTTGACTTGTGTCTTGTGTAACATAGAATTCCTACCTCATCATGGTAGTATCAACATGTGTGTGTTTTGCTGCATCGGTGTAGATTACATTTAATCCTTCTAGTGCTTATGGACATTTTAAGGTGTGGTTATGCAAGGGCATTATAGGTTGGAACCTTCTTTGTGGAGCACCCACTTGTGTGACTTTTGTAATTTGTACTTGTTACACATCACCACATCATTTTATACCCTCTAAGTACTTAATTCCCAAATCTATTCATTCCTTTGTCATCATTTTATCAAACATTCCTCAAAACCATTACATTTCCTTTTATGTGTCACCTAAATAAAGTAGGTCTAACATTAAACTTTTAGGGCAACTTCCTTGAAAAATTTCTAACTGTAAAATCACACTAAGTGAAGAATTCGACATTTATTAAAGGCAATGAGCAAGGTATAAAATAATTAAACTTCTTTCAATAACCTTACTAACAATTGATCTTTGTGTGATTATAGATGGACCTGAAAAGAGAACAACAAGGAGAACCTTCTCAAGGTGCAACTAAATGTCTAGGGGGAGGTACAGGCTAAGGACCTCATGCAAAACATGTAAAGTAGGAGGCACAATCATTCAGCATCCATTAGAGAACTCCTATTACTACACAATCTAGCCAAGCAAAATATGGAGAGGTTAGGGCCCAAGCCTATAAAGAGGAACCATGGATATTTACGACATGGCATGTCAAGGCCAATCAAGTGTTCCCACACCTGTCGTGTCCATGGGAATTGTTCCTATAGTTTTGTCAGTACAACATCCCACCCCCATCTTACCTATGATGAGTGGGGCATACTCTAATTTTAAAGTGGGTTTTCTAATTTTAAAGTGGGTGCTCTAATTTTAAACCAAGTTCTCTAATTTTAAAGCAAGTTCTCTAATTTTAAAGTGGGTTTTCCAATTTTAAAAGTTGGGATCCTATTTTTACATGTACTGGCATGCTCATTCCCTTTCCTTTGCAACTTCAGCTACTTGGCTGCATTGCCTAAACACACTGATGAGGGGTGCAAGTCCCCAAAAACATTTTTTTATAACAACATACGTTGTGCAATGCTTTGAGCTTTCTATTACTTTCTATTTAACAATTTTTATATTTTACAATTTTTGCAGTACTTTTCTCAGCATTACCATTCTTTTTCTTGACACATGAGATCTTTTCAAAAATTTTAAACTCATAAAAATTTCTCTCTATCTCATTGCCTTGGAATTGCTAAGCCTTGCTTGATAGCGTCTTTTGCTATTCTCTAGATTCTAACCATTTTCAAATCTATTTTCTATTTTGGTTAGGTTTTAATCCTTTTGTAGGTTCTCCATGGGTTTTGATCATGTTGCAGGTTTTTACAAACCATAACATGTTTTTTCTATTTGATTCGTTTCTTGACCATGGCTTTGATTACGTTGGTCTTCTTCGTTGTGGTTTCCTCTGAAGGTGTTTTCTTCAATTTCATCACAAACTCTAGTTGTTTATTCTTTAGCATCATTGCAGCTCATCTCTTCGTTGTTGGTGAAGATTTTTATTCATTGCTATTTTCAGCCGAATGCTTGCATGCATGACATTCTTTGGTGTTGGACCCCTCATGTCCACCATGAAAATATGAGGGTTCCCCTAATCCATATACATCATTCGACTCTGCCATAAGATCTGATTTGTTGAATGCTTCATGTTCACTTTTTAAATACTGTTCTGTAATAGTTTTGTTAGTACAATGTCCCACCCCCATCTCACCTATGACAAGTGGGGTCCACTCTAATTTTAAAGTGGGTTTTCTAATTTTAGAAGTTGGGACCCTATTTTTACATGTACTGGCACGCTCATTCCCTTACCTTTGAGCTTCAGCTACCTAGCCGCATTGCCTAAACACACTGATGAGGGGTGTGAGTCCTCGAAAATGTTTTGTGTAACAACATACATTGTGCAATGCTTTGAGCTTTCTATTACTTTATGTTTAATAGTTTTTCTATTTTACAATTTCTGCAGTATTTTTCTCAATCTTCTCGTTCTTTTTCTTGACACATGAGATTCTTTTAAAAATTTTAAACTCCTAAAAATTTCTCTTTATCTCATTGCCTTGGAATTGCTGAGCCTTTCTTGATAGTTTCTTTTGCTGTTCCTTGGATTCCAAAAATTTTTAGATCTTTTTTCTATTTTGGTTAGGTTTTAATCCTTTTGCAGGTTCCTCACGAGTTTTGATCATGTTGTAGGTTTTTTCAAACCATGACATGTTTCTTCTATTTGATCTTTGTCTTGACCACTGCTCTTCCTATGTTGGTCTTCTTGGTTTTGGTTTCTTCTAAAGGTGCTTTCTTTAGTTTCATCAGAACCTTTGGCTGTTTCTTCTTCAGTGTCATTGTAGCTCATCTCTTCATTGCTGTTGAAGATTTTTGTTCATTATTTTTTTCAACTAGATGCTTGCATGCATGACATTCTTTGGTGTTAGACCCCTCATGTCCATGATGAAAACATGAGGGTTCCCCTAATCTGTATACATCATTTGGCTCTACCATAAGATCTGATTTGTTGAATGCTTCATTTTCACTTTTGAAATATTTTTCTATAATAGTTTTTTTAGTAAAATGTTCCACCCCCATCTTGCCTATGATGGGTGGGGCTTGCTCTAATTTTAAAGCAGGTTTTCTAATTTTAGAAGTTGGGATCCTATTTTTACATGTACTAGCATGCTCATTCCCTTGCCTTTGTAGCTTCGGCTGCTTAGCTGCATTGCCTAAAGACAATGATGAGGGGTGCAAGTACTCGAAAACATTTTGTATAACAACATACGTTGTGCAATGCTTTGATATTTCTATTACTTTTTGTTTAATAGTTTTTTTGTTTTACAATTTCTGCACTATTTCTCTCAACCTTCCTATTCTTTTTCTTGATGCATGAGATCCTTTCTAAATTTTAAAATCCTAAAAATTTTAAACTTCTAAAAAAATTTAAACCCCTATTCCCTATACACCCTTTGGCTCTGCCTAAAGATCTGAATTGTTGAATGCTTCATGTTCGCTTTTGAAATTCTATTTTGTAATAGTTTTCTCAGTAGAATGTCCCAACCCCATCTCACCTATGACAAGTGGGGCCCGCTCTAATTTTAAAGTGGGTACTCTAATTTTAATGTGGGTTCTCTAGTTATAGAAGTTACGACCCTATTTATACATGTATAGGCATGCTCATTCCCTTGCCTTTGCAACTTCGATTGCCTTGCCGCATTGCCTAAACACACTGATGAGGGGTGCAAGTCCTAAAAAATGTTTTGTGTAACAACATACATAGTGCAATGCTTTGAGCTTTCTATTACTTTTGGTTCAACAATTGTTTCTATTTTACAATTTTTGCAGTATTTCTCTTAGCCTTCCTGTTCCTTTCTTGGACGCACGAGATCCCATCAAAAATTTTAAACTCCTAAAAATTTCTCTCTATCTCATTGCCTTGGAATTACTGAGCCTTTCTTAACAGTGTCTTTCACTGTTCTCTAGATTCTAACCATTTTTAGACCTTTTTTCTATTTTGGCTAGGTTTTAATCCTTTTGTAGGTTTTCCATGGGTTTTGATCATGTTGCAAGTTTCTACAGACCATGACATGTTTCTTGTATTTGATCCGTGTCTTGACCACTACTCTGCTTACGTTGGTCTTCTTGGTTTTGGTTTCTTATGAAGGTGATTTCTTCAGTTTCATCACAACCTCTGGTTGTTTCTTCTTTAGCATCGTTGTAGCTCATCTCTTCATTGCTATTGAAGATTTTTGTTCATTGTTGTTTTCAGTCGGATGCTTGTGTGCATGACATTCTTTGGTGTCAGATCCCTCATGTCCACCATGAAAACATGAGGGTTCCCTTAATCCTATGCATCCTTCAGCTCTACCTAAAGATCTGATTTGTTGAATGCTTTATGTTCACTTTTGAAATAATTTTTTATAATAGTTTTGTTAGTACAACATCCCATTCCCATCTTGCTTATGACAAGTGGGGCCCACTCTAATTTTAAAGTGGGTTTTCTAATTTGAAAGAAGGTTTTCTAAATTTTAAAGTGGGTTTTCTAATTTTAAAGCAGGTTCTTTAATTTAAAAAATAAATTCTAATTTTAAAGTGGGTTTTCTAATTTTAGAAGTTGGGACCCTATTTATACATGTATTGGCATGCTCATTCCCTTACCTTTGTAGCTTTAACTGCCTAGCTACATTGCCTAAACACACAGATGAGGGGTGCAACTCCCCAAAAAATTGTTATGTAACAACATACATAGTGCAATGCTTTGAGCTATCTATTACTTTTTGTTTAATAGTTTTTTCTATTTTATAGTTTCTGTAGTGTTTCTCTTAGCCTTCCTATTCTTTTCCTTGACACATGAGATCCCATCAAAAATTTTAAACTTCTAAGATTTTCTCTCTAACTTGTTGCCTTGGAATTACTAAGCCTTTCTTGATAGCATCTTTTGTTGTTCTCTAGATTCTAACCATTTTTAGATATTAATCCTTTTGCAAGTTATCCATGGGTTTTGATCACATTGCAAGTTTTTGCGAACCACGATATGTTTCTTCTATTTGATCCATGTCTTGACCACCACTCTGCTTACATTGGTCTTCTTGGTTGTGGTTTCTTCTAAAGGTGCTTTATTTAGTTTCATCAAAACCTTTGCCTATTTCTTCTTTAGTGTCATTGTAGCTCATCTTTTCGTTGTTGTGGAAGATTTTTGTTCATTGCTGTTTTCAACTGGATGCTTGTGTGCATGACATTCTTTGGTGTCAGACCCCTCATGTCCACCAAGAAAACATGAGGACTCCCCTAATCCTTATACACCCTTTGGCTCTGCCTAAAGATCCGATTTTTTCAATGCTTCATGTTCACTTTTGAAATATTGTTTTGTAATAGTTTTCTTAGTACAACGTCCCTCCCCCATCTTGCCTATGACCAGTGGGGCCTACTCTAATTTTAAAGTAGGTTTTCTAATTGTAGAAGTTGGGACCCTATTTATATATGTATTGGCATGCTCATTCCTTTATCTTTGCAGCTTCGATTGCCTGGCCGCATTGCCTAAACACACTGATGAGGGGTGCAAGTCCCCAAAAACATCTTTTGTAACAACATACATAGTGCAATGCTTTGATATTTCTATTTCTTTCTATTTAACAATTTTTTCTATTTTATAGTTTCTATAATATTTCTCCTAGCCTTCCTATTCTTTTCCTTGATGCACGAGATCCCATAAAAAATTTTAAACTCTTAAAAATTTTAAACTCCTAAAAAATTTTAAACCCCTAAAAAATTCTAAACCCCTAAACCCTATACACCCTTCGGCTTTGCCAAAAGATCCAATTTGTTGACTGTTTCATGTTCGCTCTTGAAATAATATTCTATAATAGTTTTTTCAGAACAATGTCCAACCCGCATCTCGCCTATGATGAGTTAGGCCCGCTCTAATTTTAAAGAGATAATTTTTCTAATTTTAAAGTGACGGTTTCTCTAATTTTAAAGTGGCAGTTTTTCTAATTTTACAACAATGATTTCTCTAATTTTAAAGCAATAGTTTTTCTAATTTTAAATAGCGGTTTCTGTAATTTTAAAGTGGTGGTTTTTCTAATTTTAAAGTGGCAGTTTTTCTTATTTTAAAGTAGGAGTTTCTCTAATTTTAAAACATTGGTTTATCTAATTTTAAAGCAACAATTTTTCTAATTTTAAAGCAGTGGTTTTTCTAATTTTAAAGCAGAAATTTCTTTAGTTTTAAAGTGAAATTTTTTTAAATTTTAAAGCCGCAACTTTTCTAATTTTAGAAGTTGGGGCCCTATTTATACATGTACTAGCATGCTCATTCCCTTGCCTTTGCAGCTTCAATTGCTTGTCCACATTGCCTAAACACACTAATGAGGGGTGAAAGTCCCTAAAAATATTTTGTATAACAACATACGTTGTGCAATGCTTTGAGCTTTCTATTACTTTCTCTTTAATAGTTTTTCTGTTTTACAATTTTTGCAGTATTTCTCTTAGCCTTTCCATTCTTTTCCTTGATGCATGAGATCCCATAAAACATTTTCTAAAAATATTATCTCTGTCTCATTACCTTGGAATTACTAAGCCTTGCTTGATAGCATCTTTTGCTATTCTTTGGATTCTAAACTTTTTTAGATATTTTTTCTATTTTGGTTAGGTATTAGTCCTTTTGCAGATTCTCCACGGCTTTTGATCATGTTGTAGGCTTTTGTAGACCATGGCATGTTTCTACTCTTTGATTCATGTCTTGACCACCACTCTAATTTTAAAGTAGCAATTTTTCTAATTTTAGAAGTTGGGATCCTATTTATACATGTACTGGCATGCTCATTCCCTTGCCTTTGTAGCTTCGGCTACCTGGCCACATTTCTTAAACACACCGATGAGGGGTGTAAGTCCGTGAAAATTTTTTATGTAACAACATGCATTATGTAATGCTTTGAGCTTTCTATTACTTTATTTTTAACAGTTTTTTTTATAGTTTTTGCAGTATTTCTCTTAGCCTTCCCGTTCTTCTCCTTGATGCACAAGATCCCATCTAAAATTTTCTTAAAAATTCATACAAAAAATGCAAGGTGCAGCTTGTGCTCTAGGACTATGTCTTCCCTCCTCTTCTGAGTAAGGTCAAGAGTAGGGAAAACTTTTGAGGATTGAAAAGGGGTGCAAGAAACAAAGAAAACTATTGATTTTTGGTAGTCAAGAGGATATTGGAGGAGATGTTGGAGTAGAAATGCTAGTCAATGATGAGTTTTGGAAGTTCTAGAGATGTCTTGGGTTTCTTCGCAAGTGTTACACTATTTATACTGCCCAGTGTAGCAATGTAGCATGAACACTAGCCTGCTACACTGTGCTATGTTACACAACATAGCATACTGCAGCATGCTTTTGGTAATAATTTTCATCAAAAACTAAGAGCACCACTTTGAGATCTAGCAAGGCAAGTAACTTCAACAATTGGTAACCATGCTTTCAACATCAAAAGAGCCTAAGATCTCCTAGTTTCATTTTTGAACACCTTTTACACTAGATATCTTTGCTACATTATTGTACACTATGTAGCATAGCATAGCGTAGCACTTGGTTATGCATGAATTTTGCACTGCTCTACCATGGGACCTTTGTCATGTTCTAGGAATGAAGTGGGAGAGGCAACCCTGGAGGTTGAAGAATGGTTAGATGCATTTTTCATGTCAAAACAACTTGAAGGAGGCTTGTGTTGTCATTGGCACCTTGCTATGCTATGCTACACTATGTAGCATAGCACAACGTAGCACATAAAGTAAGGTGACTTTTGTGAAAATTGCTATATTTTCTTCATGTCACGTTGATCATACTCCAAGGATGAAGAAGGGTGAACATCCTTGAA
The DNA here is from genome assembly GCA_015680685.1 of Gnetum montanum. Classification (NCBI taxonomy): domain Eukaryota; kingdom Viridiplantae; phylum Streptophyta; class Gnetopsida; order Gnetales; family Gnetaceae; genus Gnetum; species Gnetum montanum. The sequence goes on from MNCI01021803.1 coordinate 589,320, forward strand.
GACTGAATCATTTTCAACTACACCTTCTACATCTAATCCATCACTTGGAAAAGTTTCAGTGCCTCCTAAATTGCTACACTGTGTAGCATAGCATAGTGTAGTAGGTCCCACAAATAGAAAACTTGCTAAACTATTTAGTCCATCCTGAACACTTTTGACAACTCCTAGCTTGGCACTTGGATAGACTAACAACCAAAACATTCATCAAGTTGGACAAGCTAGAGAGTGTAGCAAGCCTAATAGCCCAAGAGATAGAAAATTTGCTAGACTATGTGGTCCATCCTTAGTGCCCCATTTGTGCAAACTAGCCTTGTAATTGGGTGTTACGCTGACTATGCTAAAGAGCGTAGCATACACACCCATACACAATTGTGTAGGCATTAGGACATCTAGGGTGTCAAGCTATTTGCATGGCCCAACATGACACCACACTTGGAGAATCATGAGAGCCCAAAATTGATGGTGTTTCACTGGCCCCTCTTTGTCAATGTCTAGGGGATTTACCTAAGAGATGTCAACAAAGAATACGAAACACCATGATGAACAGGATGCGAATACCATTTTTCAGTGCCTACTTAGATAATTCTTTGCCATGTTTGAGAGTGCTTAGAGAGTGGTGTAAGATAGAGGAAAAGGGATAGGTTTGAGGAAATCAAGTTAGAAAAAAAGTGTAGGATGCGATGCCATGAGAGCTGTTGCCATAGTGCAATTCCTCATTGGTGTGCTTATAAGGAAATCAACATGCATAGGTTTCTTTTTTCTCTTTGGATTTTGACCTCTCATTGGAGTTCTTAGAGTTGATCGATCCAAGGTTGAGATGGTTGCAAAGTGACAACTGTGTTCTTTTTTTTGACTTGGACACTTACTTTTCTTTTCTTTTTGCACACACATATTCATTCAAGGGCAACCATGTCATCATTGTAGAATAGGTGTTTCCTCCTTAGGATGAGTTGTGTTACATCCATGTAGGGATTTGACTAGCCTACATAGGATTTCCATAGGATGAGTTATGTTACGTCCATCATGGGCTTGGCGGTTGAGCGTGGGAAATGGTTACATGTGCATTGGACAAGCTTGCAAAGTAGAAGACAAAAATTATAAGGATAGGGAATGGAGGTTAGCTTAGTTGAAAGAATAGTAGGATTTGCACTCTCAAGTAGCTAGGCCAACCGAAGTGGGCACCTTGAAATAATGTAGTGTATTTCTCTCATGGTGGAATGCATTTTTGAACAATGCCACATTGGCTTTTATCCTGCAAATACAATAGAGAGAAAACCAAAAGAAACAACCATCATGTGAGGTGAGGGAAAAGTCCTTTTTGCTTAAGACACTACCAAGGTGGCAAGTGTTGTGTCTAACACGTGCAATGCCCAAAGCAGGAAGGCCAATGCAGGATTTGGTGGTGGTGAGTCGGAAAGATTCAGTGGCCATGCCAGAGATGAGTACTGAAGAGGCTAGGAGTAATGATGATGCGAGTGCTTAGGAATCCTCACCAAAGGTAATAGGCAAGAAGTCCAGCTACAAGGTGAGAAGCCTAATAGCTGAATGGTTTTTTAGGCTTTGACGATGGTGAGGATTAGAGGATGGAAACATTGTGGCTGGGCCACAATAGTGCTAGGGCTCTAGGAAAAGGTGCTGACAGTGAGAGCTACAACCAAGATGATTAGAAGTAGTGGTGGTAGCTCCAGAAGGTTAACAAGATGTCAAATGACATCTTTAGAAGATTAGGAAGATGTCAGGGATGAAGATGTTGCAATGTCCTAGAGGGTTTTTTCTTGATGGCATGAACTTCATTATGGAATTACAATGCCCCATCCCATTTTTCCCAAGGGATGTGGGTAGGAAACTGAAGCTCAAAATTATGTCCACTTGCTTGTTCACAAGATCACATGTGTTGGATCAGAGATATTTCCTTGTAAACTTAGTTTTAGGTCTTGGTAGACTGTCAAATGTGCTAGTTTAAGATCCTAGAAAACCATGATGTGCCAGTTTAGGGTCCTAGCAGATTGATGTGCTAGTTTAAGGTCATAGCAGATCAATGTGCTAGTTTAAGGTTCTAGAAGACCACTGTGCTAGTTTAATGTCATAGTAGATAAGGGATGGCTAGTTTAAGGTCATAGCGGACCATACTGTGGGTGCTAGTTTTGTGTCACGACCCAAAGATGTGTTGTGTGAGTTTAATGTCATCGTGGATGATCTGTGCTAGTTTATAGTCATAGTGGACTATCTGTGCTATTTTATAGCCATAGTAGACTATCTATGCCATTTTATAGTCATAGCATACTATCTATGCCAATTTATAGTCATAGCAGACTATCTACTTACCTTGCTATATGTTCAGTGCAATATTGCATGTTAGGCATAGTAGGGCTTCATGTACAAATGATTGATAGGATTAGGGAACTTGTTGCCATGTAACTTAGCCAGTTTGAATGTCCCATTCTCATATGCTTTTGTTACCAAGAAAGGATCTTCCCAGTTGGCTGAGAATTTGTTCATGGGCTCATTAATAGCCTTGAGGACTAGATCCCCCTTTTTGATCGGATGTTTGTGTAGATCACAATGATGTTTTTATCATTGCTTGTATTCATACCACTTGATGTGGTTAAGCATTTATATATGCTCTTACTCCGTAGAATCAAGATTAATGATTCTTAACTCATTGTTTTGAGTCTCATCTATAAAGTTCAAGAGGATCATTCGTAGTGATAGGATCTGCAATTCAAGAGGTAACACTACTTCAAATCCATACAGAAGATTGTATGGAGTCTTACCTGTAGTTGTCTTGAATGTTGTGCAATAAGACCAAACTACATAAAGGAGCTGCTCATGCCATCACCGTTTGCTACTACTGAGCATCTTTTTCAAAAGGTTGATAATGGCTTTATTAGTGGCTTCTACTTGGCAATTTTCTTTGGGATAATATGGCAAGGAGAAAGAATGTTTGATACCAAGGTTTTTGCAAAAGGCTCTAGTTTATGCACTATTACATTAGGGCCCATTTTTAGTAACAATAGTTATGGGAAGGCCAAATCACATCACTATATTGTCTAGAATGAACTTGCAAATCTATTAGGATGTGGTCTTTTTGAGTGGAATAACTTCTACCCACTTTGTAAAGTACTCAGTTGCAGTAATAATGAAACTATGATTGTAGAAGACTTAGGCGTAATGGATCGTATGATGTCTAGTCCTAAATGTTGAGAGGACCATGTGATATGTGTGGTATCTAGTTTGGTAGGTGACACATGTATGAGGTTCTCATGACATTGACATACATCGCAGGTCCTTACCTTAGCAATGCAATCACATTTCATGTAAGGCCAATAGTAGCCTAGATACCTAATTTTTGCTACCATAGCTCTGGGAGGTATGTGCCCTCCACATAGTCCCTTGTGGACTTGATTAACAATTTTTTGTGCTTCATTCCCATTAATAAAAGCTAGTAATATCTCATCATAAGAGCATTTGCATAAAGTGGCATCTCCTATGAGGACATATTGTAGTGCTCATTTTCGTACTACATCCCTTTGAGTAGATGTCAGGTTGTGGGTAGATTCACCATGTTGGAGGTATGTTTTAACATTTTCATACCATTCTTGAGTGTGAGTCGTGCTTATAGATGTGATGTGTGCTCTGTGAACAGTAGGGTCATTGCACCTCACTATCGAAGCAGGCAAGGTAGCAAACATATGTGGTGGCATGCTTAGTGCTAATGTGGCTAGTGCATTTGCTATAGTATTTTCATTACAGGGTATGTATTGGACATCTAGGATTGTGAACTGCTTTTGTAAGTGTTTGGCCAAATCACAGTAAGGTTGTAAATGTTGTGCCTTTTAGGCATAGACCTCTGTAACCTGGTTAATGATTAGTTGCAAATCACCTCGAATTGCTTAGTTTTGAATTTTTGACTCTAGAGTTGATAGGATATCCCTAAGGAGGCCTTCATATTCTGCTACATTTTTTGTGCAAAGAAACATGAAGTGATATGTGAAAGGTTAGATTTCTTTGGAGGGAAATGTAAGAATAGCAGCAACACTACTGCCTTGTATAGTTGGGGCACCATCAAAATGTAGAATAGCTTCAAAATCTATGGGTGCTAAGCTTATGCTACTAATGTGCTCATCTGGAAATTCAAGTTCTACTATTTCTTGGTCATTGATGGGTGAAGCCATAAGTTATGTGGCTATTTCTTGACCCTTTGTGGAGGACTACGTCATGTAGTGTAGGTCAAATTCTACAATTATGGCTTTCCACCGAGCTATCCTGCTACTTTCAATATATTGGTCATAATAGCCCAAAGTATGTTATTTTTGCAAATAATGTTTACTTGGCTACAAAACAAATAATGCCACAATTTTTTAAGCACGAATACTAAAGCAAGACAATTTTTTTCTACCTCATTATATTTTGCTTCATAAGTTATCAATGCATGACTCAAGTAGTAGATAAGGATTTTAGAACTGTCATCCCTCTTTTGGCAAAGCAAAGTCGTAATAGATGTGTTCAAAGTGGAAAGATAAATGTAAAAAGGCTTATCTCTATGTGGAGGGTAAATAGTAGGGAGATGAATAAGGTCTTTCTTTAAGTTATCAAAAGCTTCTTGGCATTGGTTTGTCCATTCAAAGTTACCTCCTTTTTTTAAGTAGGTGTTTCATTGGATGCAATTTATTTGTTAACCTTGTGATAAACCTTTGTATGAATTGTATCCTACCTTGCAACCCATGCAATTCCTTAAGGTTTGTAGGTGGTCCCAAGTTAACAATGGCTTTGAATTTGTTAAGATCTACATGTATCCCCATTTTTGATACTACAAACCCTAACATGCATCCAGTCTTGACCCCAAAGTTACATTTGTTAAGATTAAGGCAAAGTTCATGTCCGTGACAATGTTGAAGAACTAAGTTTAGGTTGTTTGCATGATTGGGAGCTTTCTTAGATTTAACGGCTATATCATCTATGTAATCATTTAGCTTTTCCAAAATTTAGTCACTAAAATTGTAAGTCATTGGCTGTTGATATGTTTCTCCAGCATTTTTTAGCCCAAAGGACATCATCATGTAATAGAAGGTTCCCCAAGGAGTCATAAAGGTAGTCGCTAGTTGATGCTTTGGGTTTATGTGGATTTGATTATAGCCTAAGAATCTATCCATGAAGGCTAGTAAGACATGGCCTACCATATTATCAACAAGTTGGTCAATGCTAGGCAATGGGAAATTATCCTTAATCATTGCCTTATCCAAATTCCATAATTCTATACAAATTCGTATACCCCTAGTTTTCTTAGAAATGACTATGATGTTTGATACCCATTTCGAATAATCGACTGCCTGAATGAACCTAGCCTGATAAGGTATGGTGATTTCATCATGGACAACTAAGGTAATCTCTGGTTTAATCTTGTAGGCTTTTTGTTTGATTTCCTTGACACATGAATCCAAGATGATATTATGTTGTATAATGCATGGGTCTAAGTCTAGCATATCTTCATATGACCATGCAAACACTTTGGCCTTATCATTGAGGACTTTAGAGATGTCTTGTTGAACTTGTGGCTCTAGTAGATAGCTGACCTTTAACATTCTCACCTTGTCTCTAGGTGTAGTCATGGGAATTTTGATAAGGGTGTCCTCAGTTACATCACCAGCCTCTAAATCTAAGGATGTTTCTAAGGATGCTATGTTGGTGTCACAAGGGGATGGTTCAAAGTCTACTAGCTCTATGCTGAAGCATTTCATAAATCTACCATGAGGTCTTGTCAGGATTAAGGGCAAATGGAGATTAGCATGCACGGCCATTTTCAAAGCACTACTACAAAAAAGTAAGTAAAATAAATAGACATCAAGTGATACTTGCTTAATACAGAAACATAACATAAAATATATGCAAGGTAATTATGCAATGTTACACAATTTCCAGTTTAAGGTCTTAGTGGACCATGACCTTGCAAAATTATATGTCAAAATTCATCATTTTAAGCTCTTAGCAGATTGTCACTTAGCTTAAAAGTTGCTATGCTGTAGGGAATATGGGGTGTCTTGCATTACACATGGGACATGGGATGTCCTACGTTATACATGAGGCGTGGGGTGTTCCACGTGACACATGGGATGTGGGGTGTCATGCATTACACACAAGGTGTAGGACATCCTGAAAAAGTAACGTCATGTAACCTTGAAGGCTATAAATAGGGCTTTACCCATGGTAAACTCATCATTTTCACAGTCAGAGCCAATAGCTCATAGCGTAACATGGTTCAGAGAGATAGCATAGTAGTTGTAGCATAATGACCAACACACCCAAGTTTGATGTCAAGACAATGGCACGTAGGAGTGAGCATAGACATCAAGGTCTTACCAATGTGGACGAAGGAGAGCACAATTTGCAATGTCTCCCTAGGGCATGTGTTGAGGAGCAACAGGAGGCCCCATCTACCAGGTAAGCTACTACACTGCCTTTGTTTGTGTTATTTAATTTATTAGGTGGGTTTTTTGCCATGGTCACCACACCTTAATGACTATGGCTATTACCATTGCTATGTTGTGACTGTTGTTGTTATGGCCTTGGCCACCACCATGATCACTACTCTTTGATTATTGTGCGCCGCTACACTACGGTTGTTGCATGCCATTACACTATAGTTGTTACAATGTATCATTTCAATGGTTTAGATAGTTCTGGGTTTGGAGGTTTCTAAGTAGCGTAGCACACATCTTGGGTAGGATAGCACAAGTGGAGAGGGTTTTGGTTTTTTTTTTTGTAACATTCTATGCAATGGAACAGGTTTGGGGTTGTGCAAACATTGTGTAGCTGTGTTGCCTTTGGTAGCATGACTGATAGGATATGTCGTGTTTTTGGTGTTTATCATGCTACACTATCATGCTGCTACATTGCATGTGATGTAGCTGGTACACTTTCCATGGTGTAACTATTTTTGTGTGAGTAATGCAGCCACTACACTGTAAGGGATATACCCATTACATTGTGTTACTTTGCTATGCTATGCATGGTGCGGTCACTACGCTATGCAAGATGTACTTGTTATGTTGTGCATGATGCAGTTGCTACACCACATAGGGTATACCCACTACACTACTATATTGTGAGTGGTGCAATTGCTATTCTACATGGGGGGTACTTTTTATGTTGCGTGTGATGCAACTGCTACCTTGCGTAGGGTATACCCGCTATGCTATATGGGACATTGTTATTGTTACACTATCTAATAGTATCTTATACTTAGAAAAATTTGTATAGAAGGGGGTTGCTGTGCTACAGTAACTGATATTTAAAAAACAAGGTCTTTCTTCTAATTATAAACTAATGTTCTTTTGTTATACCATGCAGGGTTGTGTTGAAACCCATCTTGATCGTGATTGAGTTGGTGGGGGTTTTGTGTTATCTAAGTGCCCCTATGGCTAACATTCCCTCTCCTCATGCATGAGTAAGGGACTAGGAAGTCTAGTTTTAATAAGGTGTGCGAGGGTTTTTAGAATTTCTCCTTCATCATTTCAGTGTGATGATATGGTCACACTTATCGACCGAGACAACTAGTGTTCTAGTTGAAACATTATTACCCGAAGCAAACCGAGTCATATTAAAGTTTATAGCTAACGGGTCCATTCAAGGTAAAGGGGTAGAGGGCTCAAGTTGGCATCCAAAATGCTTGAGGCACTTATCTTGGGATTGGGCCATGCCTAAATTTAAATGCTATCATAAGTACAACACATTGTTCATTGCCTGCCACATGGGGACCTTCTTCCAAAACCCATCTGGGACCATCTACTGTGCTGGTGGGTGAGTTCTATAAAGATACTTAGACCACATCATTTTTCTTGCATATTTGGAATGCTTATTGTATTCTATATGTTGCTGGGTTTGTAATTGACAAGGATGGTCTTCATGATCAAGAGGGGGCATTAGCATTAGCTCAAACAACCTTACAAGAGTTCTCTTTTGTTAGGAACATGCATGCTAGTGTCATAGAATAGCTTGGGGACAATTTTAGAACCTATCCAACCAAGTATGCTAGGTTTTATTGGAAGTGTAAAGAACTTGGGTGGTTAGATGGTGAATGGACATCCCACTGAGTACCTACTATGGAAGAAGTTTTGGTGAAAATCCCATCATTCCCCATGCCATTCACACCCGCTGGGTTAGATTATGGGCTTGTTTTCATGTGTTCAAGTGATTGATTTTTTTCCTTTTTTTTAAATATTGTGCTTGAATATTGTAGTAATGGCCAAGTCCAAAGAGGTTATAGTAATCACCTCAGGTTGTGACAAAACTAACCTTTTCTTCAAGTACAATGAAGCTGATGAAGCATAGTGTTGGTTGTGCAGTGAGGCCTCAACTATGATTGGTCAGAAGATCTAGGATGCCAGGCTCATGGATCTCTTTTTGGCAATAAATCTAAGCATTTCAACTATGGAAATGCTCTCCCTCATTGATTCTTTTAACGAAAGGGCTAACCACTTTTGCACATGGGTCCATAATTTGTAGGTGGTGTTTGAGCTCACTGACAACCTCTTTGTAGATCTCTTCGGTGTTCCTTTTGATGGTCTACCCATAGGGGATAAGACTAGAAAAGATGTAAACCATCAAGGGGACATAGAAGAATGGTTAGGAACTAGCAAAGATCACAAGGGGATTTACATGCAGAAGGTTAAATTAGAGGTAACTCACAAGATTTACCCTATCTTCCAGGCTTGTGCTTTTCCCAAGTTAGTTTTCCAAGGGAAAATTTTTGGAGTAGAATAGGCTTGGATTATGAGGGACATCATGGAAGAGGAGACTTGTTATAACTGGGCCAAGTATCTTTCTGAAGGCTTGCGGGCTCTGTGACAAGCTTGATTCCCATTTCAATGTGCACTTTGCATTTTTTGTAGCTTGTTTGTGATGGTTTGCCAAATTCTTGGTGGTCTAGGATAATGGAATTTAGGTGTTACAAGATCACACCCAAATATCCAAACCATGGATCTGCCAAGTATTCTGCACTACTGAATCCTAGGACCCCCCAGAAGCTATAGGGGAGGTCCTTCTCAATAACAATGAAGGATCGAGTGGGACCATCCTTTTATGCTTAAGACAACATTGGAGGGGCACCCCCCACTAACACAAGAAATGAGGTAAGGGGGGCACACCTTATTGCTGAAACTATGAAGCCAAAATTGTAGTGTAAGAAGTCCCATCCTGTAGAAGAGCCTCCATGCACAAGTGAAGAAAGAGGCAAAAGGTTGTGAATCATAGTTCGCAACATGCAATTTGCGCTTGTTGGTGAGTATTTTTTAATTTTCTTTCTTGCTAAAAATAATTTATTTATTTTTGGTGTATGCACATGTTAAACTAGCATCTCAACTTTGGCCTATACTTAGTAGATGAAGAAGAGGTCCTCGCCCCTAAGATAGGGGCCCTTGCTATAGACGAAGAGGAGGAGGCTCCTGCCACAGAGGAGGGGGTCCCTGCTGTAGAAGAAGAAGCCCTTATCATAGAGGAACCTTCTATGGGTTGTGTGCTAGAACCTGAACGGCACATGACAGTTGAAGATGCCATTGCACTTTTAAGGGAGATTGAAGAAGGGGGCTATAGCTTGAGGCTGGTAAGTTTGATGATTTTCTTGACAGTGTGCCGATGGACGATCTACCCACTCTCATCCTTGAGGGTTTGCTAGGTAGGAGCTTTACACTATCATTTATGTTGCTTCCCACTTTCCTATCCCTCTTTTTCATAATGCTAATGTGCTTTTACTATACAACGAACACTGCTACTAAGGGTCCTGAATCTTCTTCTTCCTTTCGCCTAGAGCCATGGACAGAAATGCCAGATAAGTTTGCCTTTATGGGGGGATAGTTGATGTCATGATTGATCGCTTAAGGAAAAATGACCACGAGATAGTTGTGTTTGAAGTAGAGTGTTTTCTCTCTATGTTATTGTATTTTTTCTATCATCTAGTGATTAACACTTCTTTATGTATGATTACCAGCTTCTCAACTCAAGTGGAATCCACAACAGACAATTGAAGTTGACACTGTGCCTGAGCTCCCTCTAGAGGTAACTGAAGTGCCTTGTGATATATACGAGGAGGTAAGTAAATGTGCCCTTTACTCGACATGATCCTTATGGGAGTGTAGGTGCATTAACGAAGACCTCTGGAAATGGGTCCAAAAGCTCGAAAAGGAGAAAGCTAGTCAAGTGGTTGAACTAAAAGATCTACAATCAAGGAATGAGTTCTTAATGGTTCATGATACTTCAGATGGTAGTTGGTATATGGCCATAATTGATTATGCTAGATACTGGTCAGCTGTACGAGGTAAGAACAAGACTACCTGGGAAGTGATCAAACAATGCTTGCAAATGGATTTGTTGGCCCAAAAAAATGAAGACTAGAAGGATTACAATGTCGAAGTATACGAGTGGGGGTAGACATAGAAAAATCATAAACAGATGTATAAGATGGAATGTTCCACCTATCACCAAAAGTATAGAGATGTATTTGTAGAATGTTGCACTTGTGAACTATTTCTTGATGTAATTGGCGCTACTTGGGCCTATGAAAAATTGACAAAGCAGGTAGTGGTGAGTGAATCTCCTATGAGAGAGGCAACCTTGCCTTCTGGGGAGACCACTATTACCACCTTTTCCTTTGGGCCATCCACATGGATAGCTGTGGAAAAGGGAAAGATTATGGCCAGTGTTGATCTAGGGGAAAAAGATTAGGCCAACTTAACAGAGGAAGAGATTCTTGGCTACTTAGTGGTTGTTCTTGAAAAAATACCCCCGGAGATGGACACAGGCTCGTCTCAGGTTATCCAAGCTTTACTATATCATAGTCTATTTTGTAAGGGCCTTATCATAGTTTGATTCATTATTTTGTTCTTATATTTTACAGGACCCAACTGATGATGCAGGACCTAGTGGAGGAAGAGATAAAGATACAAATGAAGACTTGTAGCTTGTTGGCAAAACATTTCTTTATTTTTTTGAGTTTTAATGCCTTGTTGTGAGGCAATGTTGCCACTATTAAATATGAACTCAAATTTGTATTATATATTTGCAATTTAATGAAACATGAGATGCTTATTGTATTTTCTTTGATTAATATTACACAAACACACACACACACACACACACACACATATATATATATATATATTGTTTTTGATGTACTTGGGCCTCTTGTGGGCCCCATGTTCTAGTTTTAGGCCGTTTCAGGCCATATGCTAGTTTAGGACCCTTTCGGGCCATCGCTAGTTTAGGGCCATTTCAGGCCATCACTAGTTTAGGACCATTTCAGGCCATGCTAGATAATCTCTGAAAGTAGAGTTGCTAGTTTTATGCCTTAGCAGGCCTTTGTGATAGTTTAAGGCCATTCTGAATAATTGCTAAGGTAACTAATGCTAGTGGAAAACATAATGCAAATGGCAAGCCTAATGCAAAATAGATACTATATAGACAAAAGTATTAAAGTAAAAAAAATTCATAGAAGTGAAGTGGAGGTAGACTCTAATCACACAGTTGTTTCCTAACAAAATGTGGGCTAGGCAAGGTATATGGTTAGGAAGATTTATGGTGATATTCCTCTATGCTTTCATTTGCCATTTGGAAGGGTAATTCGGCCCACATGGCTTCTTCATCTAATTTGGTAGTTTTGACCAGCTCATTTATCAAATGTGGAATTTCAATGTGGAGAGATGGTATGTTTTCAAAGACTTCTATCTCTGACCCTTTCTCTACATCTATGTTGTTTATATCCTAAGAGGCTATTTCATCACTGAAGATCACCACCTCTCCACTAGCCTAGGGTAAGTGGATCTCTTAGTGTATAGGTGAGGAGACAACTCTTAATTGGGCTAACCATGATCTTCCCAAGATCAGGTTAAACCTAGGCATCTCTTCTATCACTATAAATTTTGTGCTAGTTGGAAACTAGTCTCCCACCACAAAGTTGATAGTAATGGTCCCCTTAACCACAATGCTTACCCCATTGAATGAATTTAGATAGGAAGTTATTGTGGGCTTGATTTGATCCACTAGTCGTAACTTGTCAACAATGGGAAATGGAATCACATTAGTTGTAGCACCATCATTGACGTGCACCCTGTGGATCTTGTAGTGACCTACATGGATCATGATAAACATGGGGGAAGTTGTTACATGGTCCTTTTTAGAGTGAACTTTAATGGCCTTGTTGTGAAAAATCAAATGAGTTGCCCATGGTTCCTTAGGCATGGGTGGAAGCATAATAGCATGGATGGCCTTCTCCTTGGCTGGCATGTTTTCACTAACCAGGATAGACGCTAACATATGAACTAAAGTCTCATGGTGTGTCGCAGAAGTCATTATTAAATCATACAGGCTTAGGGTTGTGTTCTTTTGTTTCAAAGCTTGCCTAACCTATGAAAGGGTGTCTAAGAAATCTTGTCCACTATCTAGTTGTTTCCCAATTTTTGCTTCTTCCAAGCATCCTAAAAGGTGAATTTCCCAAGGAGGGGTGGCTTTGGATTGAATAATAATTTTTAATTTTGGAGTAGGGTGTGATGATTGCATGTGTGTGTTGCTACTAGTGGCTTTTGATGATGATGTCATGGGAACTACCAATAAGGGGGTGGACTCAAGGGTGTCCAATGCAATGCATTCTGTAGCCAACTTATCTACTAGGAATTCCTCACATTTCCTTGGATGAGAAGGCTGAGATGTAGTTCCCACCACTAGACTTTGGGTAGTGGGGGAATTCGCATGCTTTGGCACCTTGATAAGGAAAGGTGCCTGAGTTGTTGTAGTGGAACATGGTATAGTCTTAAGTATGAAGGGTGCAACAGATGTCTGTGAAGAGACCTTGATGAAAAAAGTTAGCAACCTATTTGGTATTGAAGCTTCAATAGCACGAGGGGGTACATGAACCAAAAATGGCTCATGTTGTGATTCTATGTCATCATTAATGCTGATGGAATTGATGGTATAACTTGCACTATTAGCATTCAAAAACTCTTTATAGACATTCATCAATTGATTTTTAGGCCAAACAAGACTACTCTCATTAAGGAGCAACTTATCTTGATCGATCATTCACTAAATGTTGTCTTTCAGTGCCAAGCAATAATCTATGTCATATCCACATAGTTTTTGATAATTGCAAAAATGCTCTAGCCTAATGTTCTTGGGTACTGGTGGTTCATTAGGCATAGACAAAGAGGGGTCTTGAAGGAATTCACAGTACCTCTTATGACATTTAAGGGCCTCCTCTAACATTCATTTATGTTGGATGCGCCCAGCCGCCAACAATTGGTTCAAAAGCTCTGATGGCTTAATTGGTAGTAGGGTATATTTCAAGTGATCTTTGTGCTCAAAATTTGACCTTAACAAAGTTTGTGCTATGGTTGTTAATGCTAGGGATTGACTAGTGCTACTAGAGCTAGGTGTCGTATTAGTCGGCGTTGCTATTTTAGATGCTTTGGTGATCTATTTACCATTGTTGGGCTTGTCTTCATTAGCCATTGTGGCCACCATGGTTGCCACAACTTTCCCTTTTTCCTTGTTCTCTTTTGTTTGTGCATTTTTATTAGCTATATAAGTTGGATCCTTACTAGGTTCTGTTGCATCCTGAATGCTTTTGGTTTGAGCAAACACCTAGCTAAGGGAACACAGGGCCAAGTAATATAGTTTGGATTTGATAAAATCGTTTACTGCATCATTGAAAATGGCCAGTAGATGGGCCTTGGCAATTGGTTCATGAATCTCATTTAGGATAGCACTCCAATGTTGTATGAACTTTTGTACAGGCTCTAATGGTTCCTATTTAACATTCATAATTTGATCTAAAGTGATCTCTGGCTTCAAGTTATACTTGAAATGAGTCACAAATTAACTTAATAATTCTTCTAATGTTGAAATGGAAGCACAAGGAAGCACGTGGTACAAGTCCAAAGCCTTGCTTGTTAAGGACATGGCAAAAACATGGATGATGGCATGAGGCCACGGTTGTAGTAACAAGCATTCAAACTTGAAAGTAACCAAGTGGGTGTTCAAGTCATCCTCTCCATTATATTTTGTGAACTAGGGAAGTTGTACCCCAGGAGACAATGTAAGAGAAGGAAAAATTGGGCTAATTGGGTCATCTTGGTAAAAGTCCATGACTTGGACTACTTCAGAAATAGCTGCCTTATGCTGCTTAACTTCATCGGTAAGGATCTAAATAAGCTAAAAGGCTTGGTCTAGGCTTGAGGGTGTTATAGGAGGTTGTGTGAGTTGGACTACTTGTGGAGCTACCAAAGTAGTCATTGTTGGAGATGTTGTTGGTGCAGCAGCCAATCCCATTAGAGGTGCTATTGAAATATTTTTAGTTGGTGGCACTGTTTGAGTGGCGCATAGCCCAATGGGTGGTGCTACTAGGGTAGCTAACACTAGTTGTGTAGCAGGGATGGTTACCTGCCTGATTGCTGGAGCAGCCCATAACCATATGGTTGGTTACACCACATGTGATGCTTGATACATGTGGGGTTGCACATATTGTGGTATTTGAGATGCTTGAACTGTAGGAAAAGATGTTGCTAGCCACCACCCAATTAAGGTGGGGCCTGCTACTGAGGATGAAATGGGTACATAAGAGGTAATAGAAGTAGGACTTGTATATGGCTACGATGTGGGCATGGTATGAACATAGTGTAGTGTAGGCATCATAGACATTGGTTGCTAGACTTGAACAGACTAAGAAGGAATGATAAAGGGAAATGAGGCGGAAGGCCTAATATGCTATTTTGCTGACAGCATTTGATGACTACCCATCACCAAGGAGGTTCTAGGTTGTGATAGTGTCGTGGTAGTCACAAAAGAGGTAGAAGATTGTGACTAGTGTGAACGAAAGATAGAAGTAGACGGGGCAGCTGTGGCATAGATTGGACCACCACCTTTAGAGAAGGATTATAACTCCTCTTTCCCATTGTGAAGAGGTTCATCATAGTGTGATGCTGTGTCCAATTCTCTTAACTTACTTAGTTGCAAAAGTTGGGCTAAAAGCCATTGGAACATTTTGGTAAGTGGGATAATGGTATCAAAAGTAGGAAGGAACTCCCTTCTATTCTGGTGAATGATTTCAAAGTTCTATTTTTCCTCAAGTTCATGACAATCCAATGGTAATTTCACTTGGATATTTGTGCATAGAAATTTATACCACTCTTCATCATGAGGCAAACATTTAGGGGACTACTATTGTAGCCTAAGAGACTGTCGTGGTATCCAAGTTGGGCTAGGCAGTTGCTCGGGGTCCCCATGTGTTGAAAAAAGTAGGACACCTCTAAATTTAGGATGGGAATCGAAATGCTAGTATGATTCATCTTCCCTATATAAACAAGGTGTTAGAGGAAAAGATACTGGTAAAAAATGGTTTAAAATAGTATGTTTTTATGCTAACCAGTTGAATATGAAAGCCATAAGGAAGATAGATTGCCAATGGGTACATCTGAAAATGATAGAAGGTGAGTTATTCTCACTGTTACACTTGTTACGCTGAGGAATACCTTGCTATGTTGATTGGATCACTATGCTACACAGGACATAGAAAGCGTAAAGCAGTAGAAAATTTTTTTAGGCTTTTTTCCTACAGGGTTCCAGAGGAATTCCCTGCTGGGGTCAATTTGCATCAAACGTATGTAGACAACCATAAGGGTGTCATGTCTATGCTAGTAGGTTACTAGTGACAGGGTATAGAAAGCACATAGGACTACCCGTGGCACATAGAAGAAACCTTAGAGGTTCAGGCCCTCCTTCTAGTGCTAAAACCTGTAACATCCAAAAACATCAGTGGATAGAACACCAAGAAGTTATCAGGTGCATAGCTAACCCAAAGTCCATGGAAGGGTCATGTTGGAGAAGACTGAAACAGGGTGACCTAAATGGTCTAGTCAATTAGACAGGGACTTACGTGGTGTCCAATAATTGTTTGTGAACAATAGTTTTAGAACATAACACACAGAGGATGGAATGGAAGAGAACGCAGCAGCCACAATGATAGAAGCATATCAATGTGTATAACTAGGACAATGAATGTTAACAAATATACAATGATGCAACATATGTGCTATGAATGAGAGTTTGAGTAAAGAAATGCACCAACTCAAAATCAGGGGATTTGACTTTTGATTGAATGATAAATGTGTACAACTGGTAGCTAGCCCTAGACAAACATAGCTGGGTAATAGAACTATATGGTCATAGCTCCTGGAATGCTGCAGATGTGGTACTAGTAGGCATGAATGAGCTAATTCTTATTGGGCTAAAAGCTGCTATGTTGTGGATAGGTGTCATGCTTAAGTGCAAGAGTTCGTAAGAGATTTGAGAGGCTCTATTGCTGGGACTTACCACTCATCAACCTTTTGTTGACCAATCTTCTGCAAAAGCTTACTGCTAAAAGCCCTCCTTAGAATGTTATTTGCTGGGATATTTATAGAGCCAAGAGTGGGAGGAAGAAGTGGTTTGGATGCCACATGTCTTGGGCCCCATGTAGCATGAACATGGATATGCCATGCTGGTGTGCTATGCTCAAAGTATTGTGCTACACTGATGTGTTATGTTGAATGGGACAAGTACAAGAACAAAAAATCTACCAAGCTATGACCATATTGCCTGGATTGGATGTGCTAGAATCTAGAGAATCATCCTATTTTGATAGAAAATGCATACAACAAATGTAAAGTGGAGCTTGTGCTCCAGGACTACATCTTTCCTCCTCTTTTGAGTAAGGTCAAACGTAGGGACAACTGTTGAGGATTGATAAGGGGTGCAAGAAACAAAGAAAACTACTAATTTTTGGTAGTCAAGAGGATGTTGGAGTAGAAATGCTAGTGAATGATGAGTTTCAGAAGTTCTGGAGATGTCCTAGGACTTCTTCACATGTGTTACACTATTTGCGTTGCCCAGGGTGGTGGCATAGCATGAACATTGGCCTACTACACTATGTTACACTACATAGTGTAGCATAATGTAGCATCCTTTTGTTAATAATTTTCATAAAAAATTGAGAGCACCACTCTAAGATTAAGCAAGGAAAGTGACTTCAACAATTGGAAACCATGATTTCCATGTCAAAAGAGCCTGAGATCTTCCAGTTTCATTTTTGAACATCTTTTACACTAGATATCCTTGCTACGCTATGCTATGTTGTGTGCTACATAGCGTAGCACAACATAGCACTTGGTTATGCATGAATTTTGCACTACTCTACCATGGGACCTTCATCATGTTCTAGGAATGAAGTGGGATAGGCAGCCCTAGAGGTTAAAGAATGGTTAGATGCATCTTTCATGTCAAAACAACTTGAAGGAGACTTTTGTTGCCATTGGCACCTTGCTACATTGTGTAGCATAGCATGCAAAGTATGGTAACTTTTGTGAAAATTGTGAGATTTTCTTTGTGCCATGCTGATCATTCTCCAGCAATGAAGTAGGGTGGACATCCTTGAAGATAGAATCATTACCAACTACACCTTCTACATCCAATCTATCACTTGGGAAAGTTTCAATGCCTCTTAGACTACTACGCTGTGCAACGTAGCATAGTGTACCATGTCCCACAGATAGAAAAGTTGCCAAACTATTTAGTCCATCCTAAATACCTTCAATAGCTCCTAGCTTGACACTTGGGTAGATTGACAACCAGGACATTCATCAAGTTGGACAAGCTAGAAAGTGTAGCAAGCCTAATAGCCTAGGAGATAGAAAATTTGCTGAACTGTGTGGTCCACCCTTAGTGCCCCATTTGTGCAAACTAGGCTTGTAATTGGGTGCTACGCTGACTATGCCAAAGAGTGTAGCATACATGCCCAGACACAACTTTGTAGGCATTAGGACTTTCAAGGTGTTAGGCTATTTGCATAGCCTAGCATGACACCACACTTGGAGAATCATGAGAGCCCAAAATTGATGGTGTTTCAAGGACCAAGAGGTTCTAGGATTATCTTCATCCTAGCCACTTCAATCTATTAGTATATCATTCGTTGTATCTTTTCTTGCTCCATGATGAATTTTGCAATTTCTTTAGCTTCTCCATGATCCAATTCAATTCAATGATCTAGATTATGGAGGAAAGAAGGAAGATCATTGCCATGCTCATATTCGATCATAGGTTTGAACATCTCTAGTGTGAGTAAGAAGACTAGCTTCTCCTTGGTAGAAGCTATCCTATAGTCAATTAGGCTTAATCATTCTAAGAATCTCTAGTTTCTTCTTATATCACTAAGCCTCTGAAGTTCAAAGAAATGTGGTGAGTACATCACCAAGCCCTTCTATAATTCTCAATGTATTTTCGATATGTGTGTTTTATTTTTGTGAGTCTTGTCTTGTGTTGACCTTTTTTATGATGATTATAGGATGTATTAGCATGTTTGGAGGTGTTTCGAGCCTATTTTGATGAGTTTAGGAGGTTCATGTATCTATGGAGACATTTTTGGAGGCATCTAAAGCTTCCAAAACTTAAAATAAGCATCTTTATTATTGGACCTAGTAGGATAGATGTATTCCCTACAGTGTAGATGTTTCCCCAGCATGCAAGACATCTCCTTTGACATTTCTACACTCAAGAAAGACATCACCTCTTCCTCCAAGATGTCTCATACAAATTTCAATGGACATTAAATTGAATTGTAAATGGGAGGGAAGACAAAAGGTCACACCAAGAGATACAAATAAGAGTCTAAGAATTAAGTTTAGGAGGCTAATTAGGATAATCAAAGGAAGCAAGTTAATCTTAAGGAGAAGGCTAGTCCAAGAGAGAAGGCTAGTCTTTTGTGATCTTATGCAAGGAGAGAGCTTGTATAAGAGGAATTTTAGAGCTTATAGAAGAGAGAGCTTGTGCAAGAAGAATTAAGTGAGAGGCAATGGAGAGCACCTAAGAAATGTTGAGAGAATCTCTTATAAGTGTCTTGTCTTGAGCTTTAGCTTCATTATGAGCAATTGAGGATTGAGAGGAAACATGTGTGACCTCTAAGATCCTTGGAAATGTTGTGAGTTAACCTTGTTTCCTCATATTTGATGTATTTTCCTACATTTTGAGAGTTCTTTTAATAAAAGGAAGATCGTTTTGATTATATTGTGTTGTTCATATTTTCTAAACTAAAATTGGTTATAAAGCTTATGCAATGGGTCCTTTTGGGATCTATTGAGGTAGGCTCCTCATTAGATTGGTATCAAAGCACTTGGTTTGGAGGTTTTCATACTTGAATTATTGATCTTCATTAAGCTTTTAAAGAAATCTTGAAGCTTTATAGCCACTTAGGATTTGAAGAACCTAAGATTAGTAAATATTGCTTGAATCTTATAAGATCAAGTTCTTTTCTAATAATTGAACATCCATTTTCTTGAAAGGCTAGGATTTGAAGTTAATTACATCTCCATTACACTTTGTGTTACCTTAAATTAGAAGAATTAGTTAAATAGCTCATCTTGTTGCTTTAAGATTTTACCTTTAGCTTTATGAAATTCATGGCTTCTAAGAAGAAGACTAATCAAGAGCTTTAAGAGATCAAAGACTCCTTTAAGGCTTTTGTGGTTGAGATGCAAGAAGTCCTTCCCAAAGTAATGACTTGCAAACACCAATATTTTTAATAAGCTTCAAGAAAAAGTGAATACAAAATTGAAGAATAGAATCCTTTTAGATCTATGCAAAGATCAATAGGAAGAAATAATCAAAGAACTCTAAGGAGAGAAGAAACTAGAGTTCAAAGGTATGAGCAAAGGTTTGCTTTTCTTCATAATAATGAGAAAACGGATGATGAAAGGTTTGTAAAGATCTTAAGAAGTGCTTTAAGAGTTTCTCATGTGAATATTCCAATTTTTAAAGATGTTGAGGTACATATTTCTTTCTTTCTTGGCTTTGATTTTTGATTCAATATTTTCTTATTGAGAAATTATCTGGTGAGTAAATGATTCATGTGGTTGAGAGTAAACTTGAAGGATTGGTATTCAAATGGTGGAATAATGAATGTTTCAAATAATTTGAAGAACATGAAAAACCTATTGAGAGTTGGCAACTTATGAAATTCATGCTAAAGTAAAAGTTTGAGAAGACATCCTTCTGTCATGAAGTCACTATGAAGCCAAAATATCTTAGATAAGGAGATCATGAGGTAAAATATTTTTATGTTGAATTTTGTAAAGCTTTGAAAAAGGATGATGTTCATTGGACTAAGTATGAGAAAGATTCTAACTTCATTAGTGAATTAAGAATGCAATATTAGCAAGAATTAACATTCTATGAGCTTGATACTCTTGATGAAGTATATGATCTTGCTCTCAAGGATGAAATGAAAATTACAAAGTTTGGCTTAAAAAAGAATAAAGATCATAAGAAAATGGATGAGAAAGAAATTGCTCACAAGCCAAGGAAATCATCCAAGAAGAATGGTAAAAATGAACCAAAGAATAAGGAAAGGATGTCTACTTTTCTTAGGAGGGGAAGAATAAGGAAACAATCTCTATGAGATAAAGATATATCTTATAATTGTGGTGAATTAGGTCATAAACAATGGGAATGCACAAAGCTAGAGAAGAATGCCTCTAAGGATAAGAAGATTCAAACTATGCAAGAGGATGAACCTAAATTTTTAAAGAAGGTATGTGAACATGATTCTTTATATATTGCTAATCAAAGTAAGTTGAATAGTTGTAATTTTTTTGAACATGTTAGTACCAATGAAGAGGTTATAAGGAAGTGTTTGTTTAGAACTCATTGTGATGTTAAATGTAATTCCTTGAGTGTACACATTTATGATGGAGCATAAGAAAATGTGATTTCTACCAAGGCTATGAAGCCATTACATATAGCTATAATTCCTCATCCTAATCCATACAAAGTACATTGGTTAATGAAGAATCATTATAATAAATTTAAGCAATAGTGCCTTATTGATTATTTCATTGTTTATTTTTATCATTAGATTCTTTGTGATGTATTACCTATTGATTATGAAAATTTTGTATTTTGTAGAACATGAAATTATGATAACAAGGCTATCTTTGATGGAGAAAATAATAGCTTGACTATGAGACAAGGTAATCATAAGTTTAGGTTATTGTCCACTATTGTTAATAGTGAGGTTTATAACTTGAATTTTTCATTGATGCTTCCTAGTTACAAGGAAAATGTAAGGGTGAATGCTATTACTGATTGTGTGAAGTCTTATATGAATGAGAAAAAGTTTGTTCGTGATACTATTCAATCTTGCATGTTGATGGCATTAGAATATTAGTTGATGCTTTTGGATGCTTGTGTAAGTATTTGGCTAAAATTTGTATTTGCAAGGGAATGCTAGAAGAGTAAGGAAGGTTAATTGGCCAAAAGTGGAGAAATATCATTAGTCTTAGGGCATTACGCAAACAATATTACTTCATGGATGAATCCTAACAATTATTTTTTCAAATACTTGTGCCACTATTATGCAAGTTTGAGTCATCATGGGGATGCAATGGAAGCATTCCAACAAGATGCTTAGATGAAGAAAGCATGATGGAACATGAGGAAATGCCTCCATAAGAAAGAGAAGCTCAAAATCAAAACCTCAAATAATACTCATTCTCATGTTTTTGATGCAGTGAGTCTTGATTGTTATGCTAAGTATGATGGTATCGAGTCATGGGGGCATGGTGCCTTCTAGCTTTTGAAAGGTCATTAAGCATGATATTTTTAATAGTGGGATAGATGATGAGGACATCACCCAGCCCTTATATAATCCTCAACATATTTTGGATATGTGTGCTCTATATTTGGGAGTGTCTTCTTATGTTAACCCTTTTGATGATTAATAAATCATATTTTTCACCAACTATGATATTAAGCATCCAATATTGGAGACCTGATATCGTGTATCTGATATCATAGACACGTGCAGGCCTATAAATATGAAACTTAGGTACATGGTCCACAAACAGTTTCATTCCAACCTTAGCAAAATTTTTTCAGTTTTTTTTCTTGATTTTAGCACTTAGCACTTAGCAGTGCATGTTTGTAGTGTGATGTTAGAGTCTTTATTCAAGTGGAATGTACTTGGACATGTTTCATGACTAGAAACAAAGATCAAGATTACTTTGCATCATTGTACCATCACTTAGATTTCTTACTATTTACTTAGCATAATGTTTACTATTTTGACTTAGTATAACATTTACTATTTTCCTAGTTATTGTTACTTGCTACACACTTTACTATTACTATTATTAAGTGAAATGGATAGGACTAATTGCAAGCATTAAGTGTGATTGTTTGGTAACCTAGTAGTATTATCGCTTGGTTCACCCATTAGCAAAATACTTGATAATCCCAGTAATAATTACAAATGTCCAAGACACGTACAAAGAATCAAGAACAAATTTCCATTGCATTAGGCTAGATTAGATTCATTTACTGTTACTTAGATTTAGAAACTGCTTCATTTACTTCATGTTTGCTAGGAGTAATATGATCCTACAACATCAACACATCATACATCTCATCATGAGATTAACCATATGCATTGATCTTACTATCTCATATGGGAAGATAATGATCACAAACTTAAACTAATTACTACCATAACTACATTTCCTTATCCATGGAATTTGACTAGGCTACATGTGAACACTTTTATCTCATATGGTTGCCTATTGGATTACTCCACCACTCATCATTGGTGTCATTGCCAAGGATAAGTTAATGTATGCTTAGTAATTGATTTCTCAAAGTTCATTGTATATGAAACATAAAGTCAAGCCTTACAACCATAGTAATTGATTTCTCAAAGTTCATTATATGTGAAACATAAAGTCAAACTTTTCAACCATAAGAAAAGCACACTTAAAACCAACATGACTTCAAACAAATATCAACCATCACCTGCCAAGGAGACAAGAAGAAGAAATGATAGAATCATTATTAAAGAAGAATGATGGATGCCAATGCAAACAAGAATTACTTATGCTCACATTGATTCTTACCATCCAAACTTCACTTTCATCTTCCATCAATACAATCAAATTAGGTGGAGGAACATGCAAGGAAACATAGTCTTGCCTCTAGAATGTTGAACACTTAACATGCTCTAAACTACTCTAAGGGGAATAGATTTGGACTAGATCCAGGAATGGTTTCATGTGACTTAGCACATGACAAAACCCTATGAATCCACAAAGGAGTAGATGAGGAGAGGTGCTATCATGGAGATTAAACATGTACACAACAATGGGAAGTAGGCCAATACTTCTATTATCTTGGAAGAGCTTAATGGTGACACATTCATTTTAGAACAACTCCACTAGAACCATGAGGAGCCTTCAAAAATACCTATCATCAAACTTGAGGAACCTATCAAAGCCTGACTTCATTCCACTCTAGTAAAGACACCTAAGGGGAAGGCTACTTAAGGTACTCAAGGCCAAGGGTTCCAACTAAATCTTACAAAGAAGCATACAAGAGTCATGAAAGGAGAACAAGACAACATCATTTTTCTGATACCTCATCTACCTCATCATGATTATCTATGAACTCTAATAGAAGATGACGTAAGTACTAGGACTATGATAGGGAAGAAAGGATGACTCATGGCCAACATGATCAATATTCAAGGTACTCTGATACAAAAGATGAAGAACATGAATGAAGGAGATGAAGGAAGAGAAGAGAGGATCAAAAAAGATATGAGAAAAGAAGGGGTCATCACTACAATAGAGCATATGAAGCCAATCACCATGATGAACCCTTTATGATAACCCAAAACATGATAAACATCTAGGAAGCTTTCCACATACCAACTAGTCACATGAGGGATAACCAAATCAAATGGCTAGACAGGAATAATATGACAACATTTGAAGGTGGATACAACACTAATCCATAGAATCACCTTCAAGCTTTCCATGATGCATGTGATCAAAAAAAATCAAGAGTGATTGGCATAAGTTGAAGCTATTTTTAAGAACACTTATGAAGGAGGTGAAGAGCTAGTATAGGTCATTGGAATCTAAATTAATTAGATACTAGAGTACTATGCTCAAACTCTTTAATGATAAATATCAAACCTATTCACAAGTGTCCAATCTAGGAAAACAAATCTAGGGATGGAATCAAGGGACTCATGAGACCCTTGATGCAGCAATGGGTAGATACTATTTACTATTATGTAGATGCCCATGCCGTAGATTTTCTCCAAAGAAATAGCTCATGCACATCGTAGATGGGCTACAAAGAAAAACCAAAGAGATCCTTAGGGTTTACACCCAAGGAAGATTATTAGAAATGATTATCCATCATATTTAAAGATTAATTAAGCAAGTAACAAAGGGGGAAGGTAAGCTAAGAAAAATGGAATAATTTAAAGAGGACAAGAGAGATCTATCAATCTAAAAAATAGATATGCAAATATGTGACAAGTAAGAGGATGAAACCTTGGATCATGTTATTCAACAAAAGACTCTACCTATTCAAAAATTAGTCAATGACATAGCAACTAAGGTAGAGAAAGTCTAGGATTTAGTGGATGATAAGATTGCTACGATCCTAAAGATTGTGGAAGAAAAGACTAAACAAGCACTTAATAGGGGAAAGAAAAAGAAGAAGAAAAGAGATTATGGATAGGATAGTTACAAGTATAAAGGAAAAGTTGCTACCATTGATGGGTACACTGACTTCAATTTAGAGGAAGAGTAAGGATGCAAGGTGTTACAATATGAACATCCTAAAGGATGTTGTCCTATTATGGTCCACTTGTAAGAATCTAGGATACATGCACTTAATCCAAGCTTTGTCAAAAAGTAGGGGTTCATAAGACTTCCTTATCCTCAAGGTAATATTAGGCAACCTTTCTAGCCAACATATTATCCAAGCAGAGCCTACCCTCAACCATAAGAGTAATATCATTAGCAATGGCAACAACCTCGATCATGGGCCATGTTGATGCTGCACTAATAGTATCCACATTGACAACCTAATTCTTATGGATACTATGTCTAACATCCAATCTTATTAGTGAATGAAACTATTCAGACTCCATAGTACTATCCACCTAAATACCATAGATCGATGCTACAAAGCACCAACTTAGGTACATCAATGCTTGAATAAAGATCTATTCACACTTAGACCTCTTGCTATGGACACTTGAAAAACATTCTAACTTTCAAATAGACAAACTATAAGAGTTGCTACTTGACTACTAAAAAACATGCTTCCAATTGTGTGCCTAGGCATTGTATTTATAGACTTGAGATTAACCCAAGAATAACCACTCTAATAATTAGAGTAACTATTACAATAATAACCACTCTAATAATTAGAGTAACCGCTTCAATAATAACTATTCTAATAATTAGAGTAACCACTCCAATAATAACTACTCTAATAATTAGTGTAACCACTCTAATAATTAGAGTAACTGCTTCATCACTTAGTATCAAAAGTCCATTGCATTCCTTCCCAAGTTACAATAACATTGTTTAACATATATACACTTTTAACAAAACCAGTTTGCTCAAGTCTAATGATATCTTTAATAATCTTCTAAATTTGTCAAGTCATGCATTTAGCAAAAATTTTATAACTATTATTAAGAAGAGTAATAGGCCTCTAATTACACATATGTAGAGGATCTCCATTCTTAGGAAGAAGAAAAATCATACCTTTATTAATATTTTTATCAAGAAAAACTTTTTATATGTTGAAACTTAGAGGAGGCCTCAAGGCCTAGGACCTACTCAAAACCTAGAAAAGATAAATCAAGAAACCATGGGAAACACTATAGAAGTGATGGCAACTCTCCCAACTCCTCATCTTCCTCTTCCTCTTCAACATCTAGTTTTGACAAAAAATGAACATAGGTATAGAGATAGAGCTCCACTATGGGGTCAAAATAAATATAGAAATTTAAACTAAGAGTAAAATCAAAGACATAAAAATAAGTATAGATAAAATCATCACAATCATATAAATACAATTTGAAATTTTCACCACGATATGTTTAATGATAATAAACCCTTGTTGGCCACTAAGAGCATGATGCAAATTATAGAGATAGTTAAAATACTTCATAGGCATCACAAGGAAAGGCACATCAAAATGCTTGATATGAATAACATCCCTAAATTCATAGGAGGCTATGATTTTGATCCAGAACATCATTTTTAAGCCTTCCATGATGTTTGCATCTTACAAAACATTGAAAGTGGATGGAAAAAGCTTAAGTTCTTTCCTAGGACACTTATAGACAAAGCTAAAGTGTGGCATAGATTGTTGAAACCAAATTCAATCCGTTAGTGGTCCACAATGCTGGAACTCTTTAATGAGAAATACCAAACCTATGTGAGGGTATCCAACATAAGGAAACAAATCCAAAGATGGAAACAAGAACATGAACCCTTGGATATGGTCCTAGATAGATACTATTCTCTATTGAATAAATGCCTAGGCCATGGTTTCTCTCAAGAAGAGAAAAGTTTCTACATCATAGATGGGCTTCATAGTCAAATGAGGGAGATCCTTGGGATCTATGCTCAAGGTTAATTATATGAACTAGGAATCCATTAAATTCAAAGGATAGTCAAGCATGTGGTAAAATAAGAAGGAGAGCCATGTAAATGAGAGAATGTTAATAAATATCACTGGGATCCAACTCTTCATAAGAAGAGGATCCATATCTATGATCAAGAAAAAGAAGAAACTCTCAATGAGGTGATTTCACAACAAACCTTGTTAATACAAAAGTCTATTGAATAGCTTGAAGCAAGGTTAGATAAGACATAGAAATGGATAAATAGAAAATTACAACTTGCAAAAACCATAGAGGATAGAGTAGCACAAAACAAATCAAGTGATCATAACAAAAGAAGGAAAAAGAACCAAGAGATAGGGAAAAAAACTAATTAGAAAAAAGGCAAAATAGCTTTAGAATAAGATGGATGTGACATTTTCCTATATGACCATTGAAAGGACTATTTCCTAATCATGTTATATCTACATGAGTATTGGGCCTTTTCATTGAATCCCAAGTTCATACAAAAGCAAATGCCTAGAAAATTATCTTTCTCACAAGGTAATCATATATAGTTTTTCAATCAACCGTACTATCCTAGTGGGACTTATTATTAGCTTTAAAACTATCATCAAACGTAGTGGCAAAACCCACAATCATGGGGGAGACCATCATCAAACCAACACTACCATTATTGCCAACTAGAACTATATGGATATTATGTTCAACAACTTGTCTCCCCACTTAGTTCTACTTCCTCTACTTCAAATCACTACTACCACTCTCTCGAATATCATCAACCCATGACATACCTTGAAGGATCACCATCTCACACCTCTCACCCTCCATCATATCCTCAATATTCTCATACTTTCCTTCATCATATGTTACCACCAACAACACATGAAGGTTCAACACCACAACATTAATGAGAGAATACCACTTATGCTATGAAAATACACAAAAATGATAATGCTAGTAGATCTCCACCACAATCTCTAAAATGTCCTTTCTTTAGGATGGTTTCTATGCATAAGCACAACACTCATGGACCTACTAACTCATCCAAACCAGCACAATGCCAATCAAGTGCAACACCCTTCCTTTCATGACCAATGTCTTTCAATCCTACATAAGGGCCAACATCCATCATTACTCCAACACCTAATATAAGTGATGAATCTACCATTGTGGAGAGACAATAAAATCCATGCATCACTACTAATAGTAAAGGTTTTAGTTGTAGGATGGAAATTAAAAATATTAACACAACACATAATAAAGTTTAGGAGAAAATATGTAAGCAAAAACCAATCTATGCAGTAGTAACTAAACCAAAAGACATCCAATGGCTTGAAAATGAGAATATAAAATTCTTTCAAAGATGCATGAAGGAAATTGATCCACTTATTAGTTCTAGAATTAAGAAAATGGACCAAATAGAAGACTTAGGCATAGATATATTACACTTTCATTATACACCAAAAAAGGATATTAAACACAAAGACCCAAAAATTAAAATAGAAAATCAAGAAGAAGAAGCAAACACATCTAGACCCCCAAAAAATGGAAATACCTTCAAGTCTAGATGAAGATACATCTCTGAATGATCCAAATGAGACTATCACCAATGTTATATGTGCTCCCATGTGATTAATTAAATTATTAACATTTATAGATGCAAAATGAGTGGTATATAACCAAGGGATTATGTAGTCCATCTCCCAAATGTGCAGCCATAAGATTAGTCATGGGGGAGATGCTCCATTTTGGTTCAAGAACTAATAAGTTTTTTTCACCTTTTTTTTATAATTTTTTATCATTTTCCTATTTCTTTCAAAATTTTTTGATCCTTCATATGTTTTCTATTTCTTAATATTTTCCTTTTCTTTATATTTTTCTCTTTTCTTAAGTCATTATCTTTATGTTTAAAGAATGTATTTCATGTTTTTGTATGATGGGGGTATGATGAAGAATCATTTGGTTGTGTTGATGTAGCCTCTTTGATGTAGCTACTTTGACGTAGTCACTTTGATGCAATTGCTTCGACATAATTTCCTTAGCACAACCACTTCAAAGTAGCTGCAGCAACTAGGCCCCATCAATGCAGTGTCTATTTTCACCTATAAATACGCATGCTACCATCATGTATTGACATTCTTTTGTTAATAGAGTAGTTGAACTCTTGCAATTTTATTTCATAGTCTTAGAGAATAGTTAGTGAGTGCCCACAGTATGGATCTATGTTTTACAGTGTCTTATTCGAGTGGCAATGTACGCAGACACATTCCATGAATGAAGATAAGATCGATATTGATTCTTATTCATTACAACACTTTAACTTAAATTAAATTTACTTTCCATGCAATTTACTTTTCATGTACTTAGTTAATATTTATGTTTCCATGCATGTTAATGAATTGGTGGAATGAGCATAACTAGTTTTGAGCATAAACATGAATTCGCTTGGTAATCCTAGTAGTGTTAGTGCTTGGTTCGCCCAATAGCATAGCGCTTGGTAATTCCAATAGTGGATATGTGGGTTTAGGATGTGTACGATAAGTTGGGAACAGACACTCATCATCCATAGGCTAGTTTAGGCTTCAATTTCCCTTGTTAATTAGTTTAAATAATTGATTTTTTCATTATCATTAGGAGTAGCATAAGGTTGAAAAAACATCAAGAATCATATGCCTCACTCTAGATCAAACGATACATGACAAAGCTACCACTAGTTCAAGTGGGAAGATAGCTAACTGCAATTAATGTTTAATAATCTAGATGCACATTTGTCCCATATATGGAATTTTATCGGATTGTGCATGAACACTTGTGATTCTTATGGTTAGGCATAGGGTGTACCTTGCTGCTCATCACCTTGGTTGCATGTTTTTTATCAAACTATCTTTTAATTATTTGTTGATGATTAAGAAAACATTCAACTACATTAACCCTCCTAAGATCCAAATTTCAAATTTCATAAGTGTATGAAATTAAATCTTCATTACTTAACAAATAATCTAAGAAAACCTAACATGACAGAATTTGCAAATTTATTGGTAAAAATGGTTCTTATCCATACAAAAGATCATATGATGTAGTTTTGTTCAACACGTTATAATGAATTTGATCCACTCATACTACCCATTTCAATTATTCATGCCATGTGTAAGGATTTAGGTGGGGGTGGGGCATGGGGGCAAGGGATGAAGCCAGCCATTATTAGAACCTGAAATAATTGAAATATAGGTACACCCCACAATTTATAAAATTTTATAACTTAATACTACCTATTAAAATCAAACCTAAAACTTGAGGTTACCTTGTCAAGATTTGTAGCACTAGGCTATCACTTTATTATTCATGTGTAAGGATTTTGACTTATCATTTTCTCAATTTTATCTAATATAATTTTATTAGATATATTTGCTAAACCATTACCCTAGTGATAGTAATCAATAATAGCTTTAATAAAAATATTATAATCTTTAGTCCAATTTATAAATTTTATGGATGTAAAAATAGGTCCTTATCAACCACTAAAGTGTAAGAGCATCAATACTTAGAAATTATCTCATTTTCTAAAGAGCCAGATAACTTCATGAGACATTCTAATTTTAGTAGCCTTGGATTCTAACTAAGATGTGTAATAATCAATAGCTAGTAGAATAAATTTATGTTATGATGCTGATGATGGATTAATTACTCTTATAAAATATAAGACTCATTGTTCCAAAGGTCTAGTTTCTATTATAGTTCATAGAAAAGCTAAACCTTTTGAATCTCTACCTTTAAATATTTGATATTGTACATAAGTTTTATGAATGTTGTAAGCATCATTAATCATTGTAGGCTAGTAGTAACTTGATCTTGTATTTTTATGACTAGTGAGTAATAACCAATACATCCTTCTTCATGTAGTTTCTTTAAAACATCACTTGCTTGATTTTGATCTAAATATTTAAGATATACTCTTTGGAAATCTTTCCTAAATAACTCACCACTAATAAAGACAAATTTAGAACATTTAAATAATAATAGCTCTCTTTTATATCTTGGTAGATCTAAAGGATAATAATGAAATGTTAAATAAAATTTAATATCTCCATATCATGGATCATGTAATCAATTAGAATTAAATGGGACATCTTCTTCTTCTTCAATAGATAGTGTAGCAACCAAAAATGTTGGTGGCTAGAAACACCGAGAGGTTTTCAGGTGAACAATTTTAACCCTGGATTTGTGCGAGGGTTGTGCTGGATGAATTGGAAGTTAGGTGCCATAAATAGTTTGGATGATCAGACAGGGACTTAATTGGTGTAACTTAACCTTACGTGATTAAAATGCGAACTACATGAGGTATAATTAATGATTAATAAATGCAAGAATGAAGAAAATAATACCAAACAATGATAACAATGAAGAAATAATAGAATTAATTGGGGTAAGAAATGCACCACTGCAAAGTCGTGGGTTCGATTCTTTGCCTTGTTTGAAAGTGTATAACAAGTTATACAATGCTGGAGGTGCACAGAGAGTTTGAGAATGATCAAAACTCTCAACGTGCCTCAACTATGCTCCTGAGTGTGAGCCTAAAAGCCAACGTAGAAAACCCAATGTGCAAAATGCCAATGTAACAAGCCAATGCAAAATGCCAACTCAAACTACCAACCCAACCAATTTCCAACTTTCCAATGCAAAGCATTGCCAACCCTTTGAGTGTTTCTCACCAAGGTATTTATAGGACCAAGAGCAAGTGAGAAATGAGGCCTAGATGCCACGTGTCCTAGGCCCATGAGATGTTGTTGTTCCTGTACTACGTAGCTGCACAAAGTCGGTTGTGAACTTGCTACACTGTAACCATTTTGTTAACATGGGAGATGCTGGAATCAAGTGTGCCAACAATGCAAGCAAGAAATGAAGCACATTGAAGTAGTGTAGCTACCTACTGCATTGTTCTATGCTATGCAGCGTAGCACGTTGGCATAGTGTAGCTACCTACTACGCTGTGCTACGCTATGTAGTGTAGCATGTTAGCATGGTGTAGTCGCCTGCTATGCTATGCTACACTATGCAACGTAGCACGCTGGCGTAGGATAGCTGCCTACTATGTTGTGCTATGGTATGTAGCGTAGCCACGAATTTGAAAAAGAAACTTGCATTGAAGTCACTAGCTTTTGCTAAAAGCCTTGGTGCATGCGATGTTAACTTTTGGAGTATAATATTAACTTGCATAGTTGCTACTCTATGCTATGCTAAGTAGTGTAGCAGCCAATGTAATTTTCACTTATGTTAAAACTATGATGAGATAGCTTGGTTTTCTTTTCCCTTGCTATGCTATGCTACGCTATGTAGCATAGCATAGTCTAGCACCCTACACTGGTAGGATTTTAACTTTTCCTTATGTGAACACCTTGCTAAAACTTATATTTGCACATTTGATTGATCTTTTAGAAAGTGTGCTATGCTATGCAGCGTAGAAGAATTCACCACTAGAAAACTTTCCAAACTATTTTGCCCATCCTGAGCACCATCAACAACTCCTAGCATGGTTTCTGAGTAGACTATCAGTCAGATGAATTGTCCAGGTGGGCAGGCCAAAGAGTCCATCGGGCTTGTCAATCCTTGGAGTAGAAAACTTTCCAGACTACACAATCCAACCTCAATGTCTACAATTTTAGGCCAAACCATCATGAAGCTGCACTTGTGGAAGTCCTCGCCTGAATTCCAAGACCCTAGTGAAGTAAGAGAATTTCAAAATTTTATGGTGTTTCAATGACCCCTCTTTGTCAATGTCTAGAGGATGGGCCCAAGAGATGCCGACAAAGAATATGAAACACCTTGGAAGATAAAACACTAACATCACTCCTCAATAATTGTCAAGATGTTGCTTAGCTACACTTGAGAGTGTCAGGATAGTTATGTAGGGGAGGGGGGAAGGGTGGAGCTGCAAGGACAATTTTAGGAAGGGAAAGAAGTAGCAATGCAGCCCCTCGTCGGAGTGCTTGTGAGGGAGTCGATATGCATGGGCATTGTTTCCTTTGCAAACTTCTGATGTCTTATCATAATGCTTAGAGATGGTCATTGTGAAACAGTTGATGTGCTATTTTTTTTAGGCATGTGTTTTTTTTTTTTTTTGCATTAGTTTTTTCTCTTTTAGGCTTCTCTTTTGCTATTTTGCCATTTTCATTTGTAGAAATCCTTGTTGTTGTAGGACAAGTGTTTCTTTCCCAGGATGAGTTGCATTACATCCACATGGAGCTTTAACCTACCTATAGATGCTTCCCATATGGCGAGTTGTGTTACACATGTCATGGACTTTGCGATTGAGAATATGGGAGGGCTTTATAGGCATTAGGAGAATTTGTAAAAGAGATGTGTGATAGGGAGAATTGTGGGTGTAAGAGATGAGGTAAAGGAGGTTAAGGGGAAGGATAGGATGTGCACTCCCAAGTAGCCAGGCTAGTCAGGACAACCACCTTGGAATGATGTAGTGTCTTGCCACTATAGAAAAATGTACCTCTAACTAACGCCCCTTCGACACATACCCTAAAAACACAACATAGATCAAACTAGAAGAAACAACCATCAAGTAAAACAAAGGCAAAGGTCTTGCTTACTTTGGATGCTTCTGGAACAATGGATGTTGTTGTTGAGGCATGCGATGTCCAAACCAAAAAGGCCAGCAATGGTTCTAGTAGTATCATCATGGAGAGGTCGGCACCAAGGAGGCTAGGAGTTACTGTGATGTGAGTGCTCAGGAGTCCCCACCCAAGGCAAACATCATGCAGTTCAACTATGAGATGGGCTACCCAACTACTGAACATCTTTTGGGCTCAGGCAATGGCTAGGGTTGGAGGCTAGTAATATCGTGGCTGGGCCACAATAGTGTTGGGGCTCTAGTGGCGGGTGCTGACAATGGAAGCTACTACCAAGGTAACGTGCCATGGTAGCGGTAGCTCTAGAAGGTTAACAAGATGTCAGACGACATCTTTGGTGGATCAGCAAGATGCCAGGGGCAATGGTGTTGCATATATTCCAAAGGTTGTTCTCTTGGCATCATGAACTATATTTTGGAACTACAATATCCCATCCCATGTTAGCACTATGCACGCTCGCTTACTTAATGAGTTACGGATGCATGTTGAGGATGTGCCGTGAATCCATTTTAAGATATTGGCAGACCATGGTGTGCTAGTTTAAGGTCCCAGTAGACCATGGTGCACTAGTTTAAGGTCCTAGCAGACTGTTGTGCTATTTTATTGTCATAGCAGATGGATGTGCTAGTTTATCTTCATAGCTGATAGTCCCTGTGCTAGTTTAAGGTCCTAGCAGACCGCTATGCTGGTTTAATGTCCCAGCAAATCACTGTGCTAGTTTATCATCGTAGTGGATGGTGGATAGGCCAATTTAAAGTTGTAGCAGATTGTCTAGGCCATTTTTACATCATGGTGGACATGCTCTACCATTTTTATGTCATGGCAGATGATTTGTGATGGTTTATAGTCATAGTGAACTATCTGTGCTAATTTATAGTCATAGCAGACTGTCTTTGCTAGTTTTACGTCGTAGCGGACGAGCTTTGCCAGTTTTATATCATACCAGATGATTTGCTTACCTTGCTCATGAATCAGATGTAGTATAACTTGAGATGCAAATGATTCACAAGATTTACAAACTCATTGCCATCCATGTCTGCTAGCTTGAAGGCCCCATTCCCATATGCTTTTGTGACCATGAATGGACCTTCCCAGTTTGCTGAGAATTTGTTCATATGCTCACGAATAGCCTTGAGAATGAGGTCCCCCTTTTTTATTGGTCGTTGATGTGGATCTACGTGATTCTTCTATCGTTGCCTATCTTGATAACACTCTATGAGATCGAGTGTCTATGCATGATCCTCCTTTATGGAGTCAAGGTTGATGATCCTTGACTCATTTTTTTGGCCTTCGCTTACAGTGTTTGATAGGATCATTCAAAGTGATGGTACCTGCAACTCAAGAGGAAACACCACTTCAGATCCATAAACAAGACTATAAGGTGTCTTACCTATCACCATCCTGCATGTCGTCCTGTAAACCCAAATCACATAGAGGATTTTCTCGTGCCATCACCTCTTGCTATTGTTAAGCATTTTCTTGAGCAAGTTGATGATGGCTTTGTTCGTACCTTCTACCTATCCATTCACCCGTGGTTAGTATGGCAAGGAGAACGATTGCCTAATGCCAAGGTTACTACAAAAGGTTTTGTTCTCCGCACTACTAAATTGTGGCTCGTTGTCGGTCACAATAGTCATCAGGAGCCCAAAATTCATCATGATGTTGTCCAATATAAAGTGGCAAACCTATTAAGATGTAGTCTTCCTAAGGGAAATAGCTTCCACCCACTTCATAAAGTACTCAGTGGTGGTGATGATGAAGCTATGCCCTGCAGAAGACTTAGGTGTGATAGGTCCTATAATGTCTAGTCCCCATCATTGGAATGGCCATGTGATCTGCATTGGATGCAACTCAGTAGGTGAAATGTGTATGAGATTCATGCATCATTGGCACGTATCACAAGTTTTGACTTTGGCTAGGCAATCGTAGTCTAGGTGAGGCTAGTAGTAGGCATCTAATTTTTGCCACCATCATCCAAGGTGCTATGTGTCCACCACATAGTCCCTCATGTACCTCATTAATGACCTTTTGTGCTTTCTCCTCGTTGACACATGTTAGCAATATCCCATCAAAGGAGCGTGTGCACAAGGCGTTGTCTCCCATGAGTACGTATTTCCGAGCACACTTGCGGATTGCATCCCTCTAGGTAGATGTCAATCTGCCTGGGGGCTCACCATGTTGTAGATAGGATTTAATGTTGACGTACCACTCTTCAGTATCCACAACATTTATAGAGGCTATGTGTATCTCTTGAGTGATAGGCTCCATACATTGGGTTATCGAAGCTGGAAAAATTACGAACAAGTATGGTCGCACATTTAATGCTAGGGTGGCTAAGGCATCTACTCTAGTGTTTTCAGTGTGCGACACATGTTGAATGTCTATTGTCATAAACTATTTAAGCAAAATTTTAGATAGATTGTAATAGGGCTATATATGGGTAGATTTGTAGGCATAGACCTTAGTGATTTGATTCACAATGAGTTGTGAATCATCTTGAATAGCCAGGTATTGAATATTTAATGCTTGGGCTGCTAAGAGGCCCCTGAGGAGTCTATCGTACTCTGCCACATTTTTTGTAAAAAGGAACATAAATTGATAAGAAAATTCTTGAATGTTCCTAGAGGGAAACAAAATGATGGCCACTGCACTACCACCACACGTAGTCGAAGCACCATCGAAATGCAAAGTAGCTTCAAGATGCAATGGGATAGTGTTGATAGTGCTAATGTGCTCACCAGGAAATTCAAGTTCTATGGTTGCCTTATCGTCGACAGGTGAGGTCGTCAGTTGCATAGCTATAGCTTGACCTTTCATCAATGATTGGCTTAAATAATGCAAATCGAATTCCATGGTAATAGATTTCCACTAGGCTATCCTACTGCTTTCATACAGGTTGTTCGTGATAGCCTGGAGTACATTGCTCTTGCAAATGATGTTAACTTTGCTACGAAATAGGTAATGCCTCCACTTTTTTAATGCAAACATTAAGGTAAGGCAATTTCTCTCCACCTCATTATACTTCGCCTCATACGCTATCAATGCATGACTTAGGTAATACACTAAAATTTCAGATCCATTGTCTCTTCTCTAATATAAAAGTGTTGCGATAGATGTGTCTAAGGTGCCAAGGTAGATATAGAATGGCTTATCCATCTACGATGGGTAAATAGTCGGGAGGTGTAAAAGCTCTTTCTTTAGATCATCAAAGGCTTGTTGGCATTGAGTTTTCCATTCAAAGTTAACCCCTTTCTTCAATAAGTGTTGCATGGGGTGTAACTTGTCAGTCAACTTTTCTATAAACCTTCAAATGAACTGCACTCTACCTTGTAACCCGTGCAATTTCCTAAGATTTGTAGAAGGTTCTAGATTAACGATGGCCTTAACCTTGTCTGGGTCCACTCATATTCCAGCCTCTGATACTACAAACCCTAACATGCATTCGATTCTTACCCCAAAGACACACTTTTTTGGGTTGAGGCATAAGTCATGCATATGGCAGCATTTGAGGACTACACCTAGATCATTGGGATGATCAGCTGCTTCTTTAGATTTGATAGCTATGTCATCCACGTAGTTGTTTAGTGTTTCTAGGATGTAGTTGCTTAAGATGTATTTCATGGCTCTTTGGTAGGTTGCTCCAATGTTTTTGAGCCTAAAGGACATCATAGTGTAATAAAAAGTCCCCCATGGGGTCATGAAGGTTGTTGTTAGCTAATTCTCTAGGTTGATACGGATTTGGTTGTAGCTGGAGGAACCATCCATGAACGATAACAGAGCATGACTAGCCGTAGTGTCGATCAATTGATCAATACACAATAATGGGAAGTTATCTTTGATTGTTGCTTTGTTCAGATCCTAGAAATCTATACAGATTCGTATTCCTCCCATTTTCTTAGAAACCACAACGAGGTTTGATACCCATTCCAAGTAATCAACTACTTGGATGAAACTAGGCTGATATAGCTTAGTGATTTCATCCTGTACGACTAGTGCAATCTCTAGTTTAACCTTGTGAGCTTTTTGTTTGAGTGCCTTCATTTGCAGGTCTAAGACAATGTTGTTCTATATCAGCCTTGGATCTAAGCCCAGCATGTCGTTATATGACCATGCAAATACCTCGATGTTATCTTGGAGGATCTTGGCTACATCTTTATACATTTGCTAATCTAGGAGGGAGCTAAGTTTTAATGTTTTTATTTTCCCCTTAGATGTGGTCACAAGATTTTCAATGAGAGGATCTTCAGTTACATCCCTGACCTCTAAATCTAAGGCTTGAACTAGGTATTTAGGCTAGTCTAGGAATGTTTCTAAGGATGCCATAATGCTATCGGTGGACGACTCCCAGTCTATTGACTCTGAATTCAGTTGTCTGGTAAGCTCGCCATGTGGGCCTGTCAAGGCTAGAGGTGAGGAAAGATCATGATGCATTGCCATTCCTACTCAACCTACCATAATGAGATAAATGCCAAGTCAAGTGATACCTATTTGTACCAGTGATGCATAGTAAACATTTGCAAAATAAAGATGAAATATGAAAAGTTGCGATAAATGTAAACTGTGATACAAAATTTGCAATCTGCCAGTTTAAGGTCGTAGCAGACCGTCTGAATGCAAAAAAAATAAAATTGCTATTTTAAGGTGTTTGCGGACCATGGGTTAAGTTTATAAATTAAAATCATTAATTTAAGGTCTTTATGGACTGGTAACAAGTTATGTTAAAAGTATTAGTTTAAGGTCTTTGCGGACCGCTAACAAATTTTTTTTGCAAAGGTAAGTTGTATTAGTTTAAGGTCTTTGTGGACTGCTAACAAGTTATGAAACTATGAATCAAAATTGCTAGTTTAAGGTCTTTGCAGACCACCGATAAGCTATTCATGCGAAGGAAAACAACTAGTTTAAGGTGGGTCAAGGCTTTCAGTCGGGCCCACCTGTTACGATGCAAACAATGCTACTACGCTATGGTAGGAGTGCTACATTGTATGGAACATCCCACATTAATCGGGATGAGAAAATGGTAAGTTCCTTTTTACCGTGTCAACTATAAATAAGGGTTTACCCCTAGTAAACTTGTCATTTTCACCTTAAGAGCGTAGATCCCACATCCAGAGTGTAGAGTGGTTGTGCTAACAAAGAGAAAGGTGATTTAGTGTAGCAACTAAGAAAGATTCTGTAACCGAGATGATGGCACCCAAGAGAGAACACAAACACCTAGTGCTCTCCAAGGTGGACGAGGTGAAGGACACCCTGGGATGTCTGTCGCAAGCATGCATTATAGTACGGGCGGAGGCTCCATCGACTTGGTAAGTTTCTACGCTACCTTTGCTTTTTATGTCGTTGTTGTTGTTTATGCTTTCTCCTTTTTTCTATTTTTTCAGCTTTCACTTTGAAACCTGCGTTCTCTATCATCATTTTTTTATCATTTTGGCCAATACATTGCTGCTATTGTTGATTCAGCCGCAACGGTGTACGAATGCTATGCTAAGGTTGCATGCAATATTGCCCAGACCACCATTACTATGGCTACCTCACCGCAAAGGTTTATGTGATTATGGCAACCTAGCAAGCAGATAGCATAGCATATGATCCTTAGGAGGGTTTGGCCACGTGCATGATTTGACAGTTTACCACATGTCTATCATAATGTAGTGCATATCATTTTTTTAGGTAGAAGATTTGTCGAAATGGCTACAACATATTAAATTCTTTCTTGTTTATAAAATTCTATTTAATTATTTTGTAGTTCTGCTACGCTATTGCCTTTGTGCTTTTTCTATGCTACATGCAAGGAAAAGGTTACCCTACGTTATCTGCAAAAGGCTAATCCTACTACACTACAAGTGAACTTCGCTCAAACATAATGTTAACATTTTCCATTGTGTTGCGTAAGGTGTTGTTGAGTCCCATTTTAATTATCCTAGAAATTATAGGGGTTATTTGCTGCCTAAGAGAACCGATGGCCAATCTTCCTCCACCCCATGCATGTGTGGGGTGGCAGGTGATCTGATTTCGAGAAGGCGCGTGGGACTTCCTACAATTTTTCCTCCAACACTTTAGTGTGATCATTTGGTCACACTTATCAGAGGAGGTAGCAACCGTAATTACAGAAACTGTTTTTCCTGGGGAAAACTAGAGTATTTTGAAATTTTTGACAAATGGAGAAATCGAGAGTGGGTAGGCAAAGGGATCCAGTCAGCATCCAAAAACTTTGAGGCATCTAGTTTGGATCTGGGAGATGCCCAAATATAATTGCTACCACATGTAAAACATGCTATTTATTGCTCATCACATGGGAATCTATTTTTAGAACCCTCCAGGAACCATTTATTATGCTGGTAGGTGAGTTCTGTAAACATATTCTAGTATGTTATGCAATGCATGCTACACTAGGCAAAGAAAAATGTTAATAGTGTATGTGCTTTGCTTTTGTTACTAGGGTTTACATCACCAAGAGTGCACTTCACAGTGATATTGATGCCTTGGCCTTGGCATAGATGGCACTACGGGAGTTTTCCTCCACTAAGAATATGTGCGCATGTGTGATAGGCCAATGTAGGGGTGAGTACAAAACCTATCCAACCTAGTACTCCTAGTTCTATGATAGATGCAAGGAGTTTAGTTGGTTGGATGGGGATTGGACACCCTTTAGGCCAATCATAATTGAAGACATGTTGGTGAATCTCCCACTATTCCCATTGCCATTTAAGCTTGGTGCACTAAACCATGAGTTTTTTGCATGTTTGAGTCTTGTTCCTATGTTTTTGCTATCTTTTCTATTTTGTCTAATTTTTTTCTTCTATTCCTTTTGTAAACTGCTACAGCGATGAAGAGGTCCCAAGAGGTGACGGTGATCACCACTAGGCATCACGAGGCTAACATTTATTTTAAGTATGGGAAGGTAGACGAGACCCAACGCTGGCTTTGCAACGGGGCCCTGGAATTGCTCACCAAAAATCTTTGGGACATTGGGCTCATGGAATTATTCTTGGCCATGAACCCAAGCATTCCTGCTACTGAGATGCTTGCCCTAGTTTACTCCTTTTTTGAAAAAGCAAACTGCTTATACACACATGTGCATGGTCTGCTAGTGGTCCTTGAGATCAATGACCAACTATTCATGGAACTCTTCAACATCATTGCTGATGGTATTCCCATGGAAGAAAAGACCAAAAAGGAGGCAAACCATTAGGGGAACATTGAGGAGTGGCTAGGGATGATGAAAGGGTAAAAGGGGATCCCTATTGAAGTGGCTACACTGAAAGTGGCCAAAATGGTTTACCTCATCTTCCATGCCCATGCATTCCCCAAGGTCCTTGGGATTGAGCAAGCTTGGGTGATGAGAGAGGTCATGGAAGAGGGGGATCATTACAATTGGAAAAAAAATCTATGCAAAGGTCTGTAGGCTAAAATGATCAAGCTTCAAAGAAGCCTAAGACCCGCTTCAATGTGCATCATGCTTTCTTTGTTGCCTGCTTGTGACAATTCATGAAATTTTTGGTAGTCCATGAGAATGGGGTCTGGATGATGCAAGATCGTAACCAGATTTCCAAACCATGGATTTGCCAAGTCTTCTACACCACCCAATCCCAAGATCCTCTAGAAGCTATTGGGGAGTCATTTTCAATAACAACAAGGGATTGGGTGGCTCGCAACTTCCATGGCTAGGACAACATAGGAGAGGCACCCCCTACTACCACAAGTAGCATATCAAAGGGGAAATGCCTCATCAAGAAATAGTGGCTACTAAGTTATGGAAAAAGGTCTCGCCTAGTTGAGGAGCCTCCTTGTACGAACAAAGAAGGGGGGCAGAAACTACAGTTTAAGCTATGCAGAATACAGCCTCCTATTGGTAAGTGAATATCCTTTGATTATTTGGTTAATGCTTACTAAGCTATGCTACACTATGTAGTGTAGCATAGTGTAGCATTGGTTTAAAGTTAGTATGCTTTTGCCTAATGTGAACTTGCTTTGCTACCAAAGGAAGAAGAGGAAGAGGAAGAAGGAGAAGAGGTGATGGCCCCCAAAATGAGGGTAGCTAATAAAGATGTGGGGGCCTCAACCATGGAGGGAAGGATCCTAATCAAGAGAGAAGGAGCCTTCACTACAAAGGAAATGGATCCAGTCGATGAGGAAAATGCTCCTGATGATGAGGAGGATGCTAGCACCACAAAAAGGAGGGCCCCAGTGAATAAAGAAGAGGCCCATGCCAACCAAGAAGGGACCTCTACCAATGATCCCTTTGTTAAACATAGTTTAGCCTTAGAGGAGCAGATGAACACAAAGGGTTCTACCATGGTGTTAAGCTAGCAAGAAGGAGGGGAGCTACAACTAGACGTTGGTGAGTTTGATTGTATATTCGATAGTATGTCGATGGGCAACACCCCCCCCCCCCCCCCCCCCCCCCCACCNCCTGAGGGTTTGCTAGGTAGGAGACTTTACACTCTCATTTGCATTTCTCATCAGCCTTATTGTAGTCCTCTTGATTATACCTGACACCTTTTTGGTACATATCAAACACCATTGTTGACACTGCAGGGCCTTCTTTGATCTACTTATGACCATGGGCTAAGATCCCTAACAAGTTTACATTCATTCAAGGGGTAGTCGATGACATGGTCGACCGTCTCAAGCAGATCGATCCGGAAGTGGGTAAGTGAAGTAGCTACACTAGGTTTGTCAAATTGATACACTAGACCTTTTGGATCACTAATTCTTACTACTCTACTATGACTAATGCATTTTTATGTGCGCGGTCGACAACCTTTCGCCTCTAGTGGGACCCAAAACAAGTAGTGAAGGTCAATGTCGTGCCTGCATTCCTGCTAGAAGTGACCGAGGTACCTCATCATATATATGACAAGGTTAGCGAGTGTGCATTATACTTAGCATGCTCCTTGTGGGAGTGCAAGCATATGAACGAAGAACTGTGGAAGCAAGTCCAGAAACTTGAGAAAGAGAAGGCCAATCTGACCACTGAGGTGAGAGACCTCCACTCCAGAAATGAGTTTCTTTTGGCCCATGATACCAATGATGGTAGTTGACACATGGCTGTCATCAATTATGCAAGATATTGGATGGCCGTGTGGTGCAACAATGAGGCTATGTGCAAAATAATTGAGCAGCAAATGCAAATGGACTTGTTGGCCCAAAAGAACTAGAATTGGAAAGATTACAACGTAAGATTTTATGAGTGGGGGTAGTCCCAGAAAAACCATAAGAATATGTATAAGCTAGAATGTGCCAACTATCATAAATAATACTGGAATGCTTTAGTTAAGTTGTATACTTATGAAGCATTCCTAGATGCCATTAGTGCTTCTAAGGCTTATGACAAGTTCATGCAACAAGTGACGGTCAATGAAGTTTCCTCATTGGTGGAACCACCACTATCTTATTTTTGCCAGAATCGTTGAGATGGATGACTATTCAGAAGGAGAAAGTTGCAGTAGACGCTAACTTGGGCTATAGGCACTAGGCGGATATTACAGAGGTGGAGGTCTGGCAATGTCTCAGGATCGGCTTGGATCGCATACCCCCTAGGACAGACGTGGGGCCGTCTCGAGTTAGTCACTTTCTTGCAGTGAAACTACTCATTTCATTCTAGTTTTGAGTGTGACTCTAGCTAACTAATTCATTTTTTATGATACAGATTCTGGGATGAAGATGAAAGGCCCTTTGAGGACGGGAACGATGATGCAGTGGAAGATGATGCAAGAGAAGATCATACGTGAGAGCAATGGATCTTATTGTGTATTTTTGCAAAAAACATTACAAACATTATTTAATTGAGATTTTGAATGAAAGACAAGATTATGATAATATTTGTTTGGTTTTAGCTTGTGTATTATCTATGTGATCATTTTTTTTTGTGTCAGTTTTAGGCCATTTCGGGCCTTTTTATATCTGTCTCATTTTGAATAGCAAGTTTTAGGCCTTGGCAGGCCATAGTGGGGTGGTGCAAGCAGAAAATTTTGCTAGTTTTAGGCCTTAGTAGGCCGTACTATAATGTAAACGAAAAAATTTTCTAGTTTTAG
This sequence comes from Gnetum montanum, assembly GCA_015680685.1. Classification (NCBI taxonomy): domain Eukaryota; kingdom Viridiplantae; phylum Streptophyta; class Gnetopsida; order Gnetales; family Gnetaceae; genus Gnetum; species Gnetum montanum. Next base: position 632,492 of record MNCI01021803.1, read on the forward strand.
GCCTCAGCAAGCCGTAACATAATGTGAACGAAGTGTTTTTGCCAGTTTTAGGCCTTAGCGGGTTGTATGTAGTTTTAGGCCATTTCAGGCTGTATGTAGTGTAAACAGGGGGTTTTATTAGTTTTAGGCCTTAGCGGGCCATAACGTAATGTGAATAGAAAATTTTTCCAGTTTTAGACCATAGTAGGCCGTAACAGCAAATTTTTGCAAGTTTAAGGCCATAGCGGGCCACAGTAGCTTCAGGCCATTTCAGGCCATGATTGAATGTGAATGGGGGGTATGTAAATAGTTTACAAGAATAAGTTAGATGCCTAGTATAAATAGATGGATATAAAGAAAACAAAAAATAAATGCACAACAGATGTTAGCCGGGTAGGAAGCAGTGGAGTTGCTACACTATACGCAACTACTTTCTGACCCATCGTGGGTTTGGTGAGACATAAGGCAGAGAATTCTTACTGTAGCATTCATCTACATTTTTGTATTCTACTTGGAAAGGCAACTTAGCCCATGCATTTTCATTTTCTGAGCCGGCGGGTTGGGCCAACTCTTTTGTTAAATAGTTAGTGACGACAGAGACAAGTGCCTCGTTCTCAGAGGTTATGACCTCTGAACCCTACTTCATATCTACATTCTGCATTGCCACCTCATCACCATGGATCACCACCTACTTGCCTACATAGGGTAGATGGATTTCCTGATGTACGGGTGAAGAGACAACCTTGAGTTGGGCTAACCATGACCTCCCCAAGATTAGGTTAAACTCAGGCATCTCTTCCACCACGATAAATGTTACATTTTTGGGGAACTGGTCCCGTGCCACAAAGTCAATGTGGATAATGCCTTTCACCACAACCCATTCCCTATTGAATAACTTCAAGCATGACATTGTCATGGGTTTGATCTGGTCTACCAAACTCAATTTATCCACAATAGGGAATGGGATGACATTCATAGTAGCCTCGTCATCAACATGTACCCTTCAGACCTTATGTTGGCCAACCCAAACTATGATGAATAGAGGTGCTATAATTACCTAACTCTTTTTAGGGTCTTCCCTAGTAGAATCTTCACAGAATTTCAATTGGGATGGTTGTGTTTCTATAGGTGTAGAAGAAAGCATAACCGAGTGAATTTCTTTCTGTTCCGTTGGCATGTTCTTGTCAAACTGGTATTGCTATTAACATGTGAACCAAAGCCTCATGATGTGCAATAGAAGTTATTATCAGGTCATACAGGCTCAAGGTTTTGTTCTTTTGTTTTAGAGCCTACCTAAGTTGAATAAGAGTGCTAAATAGGTCTCATCCACCTTCCTATTGCTTGTTTTCCTTCTCCTCTTCCATTCATCCCAAGAGATGAATTTATTGAGAAGGAATAGTTTTAGGTTTGGGATCAGACCTTTTTGGGCAAGGTGGTGATGACCATGAGTGCGTAGTAGTGTTTCTCTTTGGTGACAAGGATGTAGATGCAGAGGACAAGGGGGTTGGCTTGGAGGGACCTGGGGTAGTACCTTCCATTATCGCCTCACCTGTCGAACACTCTTCTCATTCCCTTGGACAAGAAGGTTGTAGTATTGTCTTATGCGGGATGGGGGTAGTTGAATGGGTTCGCCCCCTGATGATGAACAATTTTTGTGATGCTAGTGGTGTGGTTTTTCTTAGAGAGGATGGAGGGGAGGATGTCTGAGGAGGAACTCTTAGGACAAATGGTTTCTACGATGTTTTTCTAGCTGATTCTGATGTGGGTGCACTATGTTGAGGTATGCGAATCATAAACGGCTGCTGAGGAAGCTTGGGATTACTGTACATATCAATAGTGTTGATAATGTAACTGGTGATATTGGCATTAAGTGGATCCATGTAAACATGAATAGATTGATTTTCGGGATACACGAGGTTGCTTTCATCTAGAACCAGCTTCCCATGATCAATCATTCTTTGAATGTCATCCTTTAATGCCAAACAGTAATTTGTATTATGACTATAGATTTGATGGTAGTCACAAAATTGTTCCATCCTAAAATTCTTAGGAATTGGAGACTCATTGGGCAAAGCCAAAGAGTGGTTTCTAAGGAGCTTGCAATACCGTTGATGTCTTTTGGTTGCCTCCTTTGACATTCTCTTGTGTTGAATATACCCCATCCCCAGTCATTGGTTTAGAATTTCTAAAGAATTCATGGGTAGCAAGGTATATTTAGAGTGATCTTTACACTCGAAATTAGGCTTAGATGGGGTGGATGCTTCAGGTGTTGATGTGGAGGCTTGAGCAGCATTGTTGGGTGTGGGTGCAGGCGCGAGGTTAGTCAACGCAATGGCTGCCTTCTTGTTGTTTTTGTTGTTGGGCTTAGCTTTGTTTCCTACAACGGCCACTATGGCTATTGCAGCCTTGCCCTTTTCATTGTCCTTCTTTGTAAACGTGTTCTTGTATGCCACATAGGCCAGATCTTTACTTGTCTCGGCCACGTGTTGTATACTTTTGGTCTAGGCAAAAGCCTAACTAAGAGTTCATGGAGTGAGATAATACATTTTGGACTTAATGAAGTTGTTCACTGCACCCTTAAAGATGTCCAATAGATGGGCCTCCACAATAGGCTCGTGGATCTCATTAAGTGTGGTGCTCCACCGTTGTATGAATTTTTGGACTAGTTCCAGGGGATCTTTCTTCATGCTCATTAATTGATCCAAGGTAACCTTTGGTTTCAAGTTATACTTGAAATGAGTTATGAACTAGGTCAGCAGCTCTTTTAGGGTTGAGACAGAAGAGTGTGAGAGTGCATGGTACTAGTTCAGAGCTTTGCCCATCAGATATGATCATGCATGTCCAATGGTCATGTAGGCACGTGCAGCGTAGACAAGTCAACATGGGCCCAAGGCACATGGCATCTAAATCATCCTTTTTGTGTGCCCTTGGTCCTATAAATACCCCAATGAGCAATGCTCAAAGGGTTCCTTTCCAGATCCATTTTTCTCTTGGTAATTAGATCAACTAACAATTTTGTTGATTGACAAGAAAAAAAAAGAAAAGAGCTAGCACTGTAACGTTGAGCATTGTAAGCTTTTTGTTTGACATTGTTAACAACTAGCACTCTCTGTTAGCATTTCATTCTGCCCTTTTCTACCACCTTGGTAGCACCTCGCATTGTTAACACCTAAGCCCACATTGAAGCACATAGTCATCTCACTCTACACATCCTGGTTACTCTCAAGATCTCTGCACTCCTCAATGCTATGCAACTGGTTGTACCCATTTCGATAGAGTGAAGTTGTAGCTTCGAAACGGTGCACTTTTCTAACTACATTTTACTTTGTCCCTTGCTTGTTATTGCATTTTACACTACTTTCTATCTCTTTTACATTTAAGCATTACTTTGTGCTATCAGGCTCGTTTTCAAATCACACGTTGCAAAAGGTTATATTAACGCCAACTAAGTTCCTACCTAATCGACTAGACCGTTTAGGGCCTCCCATTTCTATTTTATCTAGCACAACCCTCCCACGGATTTGGGGTTGAGACTGTCACTAACCGACGATCCCTCGGTGTTTTCCAGCTACCAAATTTTTTAGTCGCTATAATTTTCTGGCACTAAAAGGAAGGCCTTTTGGTGCCTTTTCTGCGTATCATGGTAGTTCTGTAAGCCTTCTACACCCTGATACTCATTAGTGTAAACTTGACACCCATCTGTGGGTGTTTACACATCATGCGGTGTAGATCAGTCACCTTGACAGTTCATCAAGAATGCTACAGAACATAAAGCCTCTGGTTGCCATTTGACTTGCCTATCTTATGGTAGTCTTGCACGCGCTCTATACCCTATCGTGCACTAGCGTAAACGTGACACCCTTTTGTGGTTGTTTACACATCGTGTGGTACAGATCAGTCACCTTGACAGTTCTTTGGGAGCCTGGCAAGACATAAAGCCTTTCTTGATTACTCTCCAATTCCTTCGCTTTTCTCATCTGCAAAATTGTTTAGCTTTCTAATTCCTTTTCTTTCTTCCATTTGCAAAACTACTTATCTTAGAAACAATGAATTCCACAACTACTACTACTAATACCTTCAACGTTGAGCTTCCTATCATGATTCAAGGCATCGAAGATGCTGAACAACCGCTGAACCCAACGTTGGAAACACGTCGATCCCTTAGGATCCAAAATCGAGGACCTGAGGGCTTGGCCCAACAACATGAGTACTATAACTTCCTCTATGTAAAGGTTTAGGCAAACGAGCCTTTGGATGTACACAAGTTTGAAGGTAAACGTAGCTTTGAGTTCTCTTACTATGATGATAAGGAGTTTGTTCCCACTCCTGATGCTTTCATACCTTTGACTCAGATAAATGAAAGGCTTCTAAACTAGCTAATCTAGTTGGCTAGGCTTAGGGAGAAATAGGACACAGCATCGAACCAGGATGATGCCTTCCAAGATGGACAAGAGGAGCTCGATTCCCAATCTGATGAGGGAGGTCAGGCCAATCCTATTCTTGTCCCTCCTACCCAGTCCTTCTAGGCCAATCCTTTGTCTGATACTACTCCCTTTGTGATCACGCCTATGCTCCTGTAGCCTACAACTACAACTGCAATGGGTAGCCATGTCACCTTCTTGGCTTGTTAATGCCCTGATTCCCCTATTTCATTCGTAGCAACTATGCCTCCGTAAACTGTTCATCAGCCCTTTCTTGTAGCACATCACACACCAATCATGGCTACCCTATCACATGTTCACGCTATACCTATTTCATTGTCATATGCAACTTCTATTTCCATTCCTACGCTCACGTCTGTTCCATCCACTGCGATAGGCCTGGGCCAATCCACATGGTGGACCCCATTCACTTCTTTACCTATTCTAAAATTGTCACAGATGTCTCATTATGTTCACCCTCAGACCTACCAAACCCTAAAAATGGTACAACCCAACATAGGGCTATGGTCTATTCCGCCGATGACACAAGCGATCTATTCAGCAGCCCAACCTGTGGTTGCTACTCCAACAACGCCACCTACAGGGTGGTGGATAGTGCAAGCAACACCGTTCATGGGGGTTATCCCAATGGTACCGTCGATGGGTCACACCTCCACCCCTGCCACACCATAGGTGGGAGCTACCTCCGTAGTTCCCCAACCATCCACAACATCGCAGGGTCTGGACCAAGCATTCCAACTCATCCAAACCCTCACCAAGGAAATAAAACACCTTAAAGATGTTGGGTCTGACACAGTACAAGTCATGGACTTTTACCAAGATGACCCTATCAGCCTTACAATCCCTACTCTGATGTTACCCCCAGGGATGTCCCTCCCCCACTTCATGAAGTACAATAGGGAAGGAGATCCCAATGCACATCTTATTACCTTTAGGTCTGAATGCCTTCTGTTGCAACAATGGCCGCATACGATTATTCATGTCTTTGCTATGTCCCTAGATAGGAAAGCCCTGGATTGGTACCATGCCCTACCACGCTCATCCATTTTAACTCTCGAAGAGCTTCTGACCCAGTTCGTGATGTGCTTCAAATATAACTTAAAGCCAAAAACCACACTGGATTAGTTAATGAGCATGAAGCAAGACCCTCTAGAGCTAGTCCAAAAGTTCATTCAGCATTGGAGCATAACCCTTAATGAAATCCATGAGCCCATCGTAGAGTCCCACTTGTTGGCCATCTTTAAGGGCAAAATGAATGACTTCATCATGTCTAAACTGTACTATCTCACTCAGACTAAGAGTATATAGGATGCTACCGAGGCAAGCAAAGACCTGAACTACATTGCCTACAAAAATACCTTCATAAAGAAGGACAAGGGTAAGGCCCCAACAATCACAGTGGCTGTTGTCATGACCGAGGCCAAGCCTAAACCTAGTAACAATAGTAACAAGAATAACAAGAAATCACCCGTACTAGCAGCTAACCCTGTGCCCAAATAGGGCAATGCACCACAACCTGCTATACTCATGCCCGAGACATCTGCACAACCCAAATCGAACTTTGAGTGTAAAGATTGCTCAAAGTACATCCCACTACCTCTCAAGCCTTTAGAACTTTTGAAGTAGCTACTAGCAATGGGGCACATCCAACACAAGTAGATTTTGGAAGAAGGAATCAGGAGACATCAACACTATTGCGAGCTCCTTAGGAACCCCTCTTTGGCCCTATCCAATAAGCCCCCAATTCCTAAGGGTTTCAAGCTGGACAGGTTTTGTGACTATCACCAATAGTGTGGTCACAACACAAATTACTATCTAGCATTGCAAGATGATATCCAGAGGTTAATAGATCAAGGAAAATTGGTGCTGGATACAAGTGTAGTGACAAAAAACATCGGTGGCTGGAAAACATTGAGGGATCGACGGACGCAATAGTTTCAACCCCATACCCATGGGAGGGCCATGCTGGGTGTGACGAGGTGCCCTGAATGGTTTGGTCAATCAGATAGGAACTTAATTGACATCTATATAGCCTTTTGCAACATATGGTTTTGAAAATGGAGACGAAAATGCAAAGTAATGTTTGAAAGTAAATAAAGCAAGAAAAGTAGTGCGAAACGCAACAATAAGCAGGAAACAAGGTAAAATACAGTTAGAAAAATGCACCGCTCTAAAGCTACAAGCTTGCTTTGTCAAGGTGGATACAGTTGGTTGCACAGCATGGTAGAGTGCAGAGATCCCAAGAGTAACCAAGATGTGTAGAGCAAGATAGGTTGTGCACTTGGGCGTGGCCTTGGGAACTAACAATGTGGGAATTCTACCAAGGTGGTAGAAAGGGAGATAGAACAAAATGCCAGCTAAAGATGCTAACTGTTGGCAGTGTCAAATAGAAAGCTTACAATGTTCAGTGCTTGATGTTATGATGCCTGCTTTTTTAACCTTTTTGAGATAGTCCAACCATTTGAGCACTACTCATCAGGGTATTTATAGAATGAAAGAGCACGCAAAAGTGGTGGTTTTGATGCCATGTTCCCTGGGCCCATATTGACATGCTAGTGCCATAGGTGCCATGTATGACCATTGGACCTACAAGACCATTGTAATGTGAGCTTGCTATGCTGTAACTATGAGCCTACCACATCGTAATTGCACCATTAGTATTTGGAGACGTGTGCCAACAGTCCAATTAGGTGAAGTGCATTGATGTCGCACAACCACCTGCATGCCTCGCTATGCTTCATAGCATAGCATCTTGTTGTGCATTCCACTACATGTGTGTTGCATGCTTGCTACACTATGTTACGCTCCGTAGCATAGCGTAGCATAGCAATTGGCCTTAGTCACAAAAGCTTTGCCAATTTGCAAACTTTGCTTCCTGCAATGCAAGACTTGCGAACTTTGCTAATTCTACCCTTTGAGCTACCTTTTGTCTCTTCTGTGGGATTGCTACACCTCGCTCCGCCATGTAGCTCAGTGTAGCATAGCAGCAAACATGGTTTGCCACTTCCTAATGGAAAGGGACACTGTTGAAGAACTTGAAATTGGGCGTGGGAACTGGCTGTGAAGCTGTTGCCATGCTACACTATGTCACGTGGCGTAGCGTAGCGTAGCACTTCATTTTGCAATCGCCTTCTAAATCTTGCTGCGCTACATAGCATAGCAAACTTTATAACTTAGAAAATTTTCTGAACTACTTCGCGCATCCGAAATTCTTTTGCCAACTCTGCGCATCGTTTCTGAGTAGGTTGTCGACTAGGCAAGCTACTTAGGTGGATAGGCAAGATGACCCGTAGAGCCTTTCTACAACTAAAGTAGAAATTTTTTTGAATTGTTCAGAGCATTCTCCTCCCGAAGAACTACCATAGTACTTGCACGAATTGCAAGGCTTGGTGAAGCAAGAATGACTTTAGAAATTTTGGGGTGTTTCATTGGCCCCTCTTTGTCGATGTCTGGAGGACAAGCTCGATAGACATTGACAAAGAATTTGAAACACCGCAGTAGGAAAAATGATGATGTTGTGACTTGGTGAGTGTTGAGATGTCACTTGGCTGCACTTGAGAGTGTTTCATTGGTTTTGCAGAGGTTAAGGCAGAGAGCAAAGATGATGTTTAGCAGAGTCCCTCGTCGGAGTGCTCATGAGGGACTCCTTCGCATTTTCATCTTTGGTTGGTGTTATTCTTCAACCTCTTGTAGGATGGGTGTTTCCTTCATAGGATGAGTTGCGTTACATCCATGAATGGTTTTGACCTACCTACAAATGCTTTCCATACGACGAGTTGTGTTACGCACGTCATGGAATTTGCACTCTAAAGTAGCTGAGCTAGTTGAGGCACTCACTTCGTGACGTTGTAGCATTTGCTACCGTCGCAAGTTGTGCCCGCAGAGGTAAAGGTCTTGCTAGCTGCTGGCATTGTTGAAGCTATTGGGAATTGTCGCTGGCATGCATTGTCCAAAGTAAGAAGGCTAGTAGTGGCCTTGGCGGCACTAGCATGGAGGAGCTATCCTCGAAGGTGCTAGGGGTTGTTGTGAGTGCATATGCATTGGAATCCTTGCCAAGGGCATGCATTCTTAGTTTAGCTATGGGATTAGCTACCACATAGCTAAATGTCATATGAGCCAAGGTGTTGATAGGGGCTAGAGAGTAACAATATTGTGGCTGGGCCACAATACTACTACAACTCTAGCTACAGGAACTAGCCAAGGAACTACCATCAGGGCGATGGGCCATGGAGATGGTAGGTCTAGAGGCCTAGTATAATGCCATATGACATCTTTGGAGGGTCAACATGATGCCAAGGGTGGTGACAGCACATGTGTCCCAGACTACATTCTCATTGTGTTGTGAACTGTGTTTTGGAGCTGTGACGTCCCACCCACATGTCAGCACCGTACATGCTCGTCTGATGCGTACTTGGCATAGATGCACACTGGGGATGTGACGCAAACCTATTTTAAGGTCTTGGTAGACCATATGCTAGTTTAAGGTCCCAGTAGACCGCTGTGCTGGTTTAAGGTCCCAGTAGACCGTACATGCTAGTTTATCATCGTAGTGGACGAGCCGTGCTAGTTTTACATCATGGAAGACTAGCAGTGCTAGTTTTATGTCGTAGTAGATGATTGCTACTAGTTTAATATCGTAGCTGATGTTGGTCGATGCTACTAGTTTATTGTCATTGCAAACGTTGCTTGGTGCTGCTAGTTTATCATCATTGTGGACACTGCTCGGTACTACTAGTTTATTGTCATTGCGGACGCTGCTTGGTGCGATTGCCAGTTTATCATCATAGCAGATAGTGCTTGTTGTTGCCATTGTGCTTCAGACATAGTACAACTTGAGATATGAGTGATTCACCAGGTTGGCCAACTCGTTGCCATCCATGTCTGCCAGCTTGAAGGCTCCATTTTTGAAGGCTTTAGTGACCATGTAAGGACCTTCCCAATTGGCTGAGAATTTGCTCACGTGCTCATGAACGACCTTGAGGACAAGGTCTCCCTTCTACACTGGCCGTCGATGTGGGTCTACATGGTGCTTTTTCTACTACTTGCTTTGTTAGTGCTTAATGCATCTCAGCATCTATGCGTGCTCCTCCTCCACTGAGTTGAGGTCGATGGTTCACAACTCGTTGTTCTGGTCTTCACTCATAACATCCGTGAGGATCATCTGAAGTGATGGCACCTACAACTCAAGAGGTAATATAGCTTTAGATCCATAAACAAAACTGTAAGGGGTCTTACTTGTTACAGTTCTACATGTCGTTCAGTAGGCCCATAGGACATAGGGGATTTGCTCATGCCACCGCCTCTTGCTGTTGTTAAGCATCCACTTCAGCAAGTTGATGATGGACTTATTTGTAGCCTTCGCCTACCCGTTCACCTGTGGATAATAAGGGGAAGAAAATAATTGTTTAATGCCTAAATTACTACAGAAGGTTTAGGTTTCCGCACTACTAAACTGTGGCCCATTGTTGGTCACAATAGTCATTGGAAGCCCAAACCTTGTTATGATGTTATCAAGGATGAAATGGCAGATTTGCTAAGATGTCGTTTCCCTCAGGGGAATAGCTTCCACCCACTTGGTAAAATACTCAGTGGTGATGATAATGAAGCTATGCCCTACGGAGGACTTAGGCATGATAGGCCCTATGAGGTCTAATCCCCATCATTGGAAGGGCCACATGATTTGTGTTGGGTGTAGTTCTATAGGCGAGACATGTATGAGATTTGCATATCTCTGGCACATGTCACATGTCTTGACTTTTGATAGGTAGTCATGCTTCATGTGGGACCAGTAGTACCCTAGGCATCTGATTTTTGCAGCCATAGCCCTGGGTGCTATGTGTCCACTGCACAACCCCTCATGTACTTCATTAACTACCTTCTTCCCTTGCTTACCACCCACGCATGCCAACAATATCCCATCGTAGGAAAGTCGGCATACAGTGTTATTTCCCATGAGCACATATTTTTGAGCACAGTTATGGATTGCATCTCTCTAGGTAAATGTCAATCCACCTGGGGGTTCTCCATGCTATAAATAAGATTTAACATTGGCATACCACTCATGGGTATCCGTAGCACTGACATATGCCACGTGTTCCACCTGAGTGATAGGCAATGTGCATTCTATAATTGATGTTGGTAGGTTTACCAAGAAATGTGATAGAATGTTTAATGCAAGGGTAGCTAAGGCATCTACCACGGTGTTCTTGTTGCGTGGCACGTGTTGCACATCTGTGGTTGCAAATTGCTTAAGCCGAATTTTTGCTAGATCGCAGTAGGGTTGCAGGTGCGTAGCTTTGCAGGCATAGACCTCGATGATTTGATTCATGACTAGTTATGAATCTCCTCGGATTTTCAGGTGTTGTATGCATAGTGCCCAGGTAGTTAAGAGGCCTCTGAGTAGCCCCTCATATTCTACCACATTGTTGGTACAAGGGAATGTAAATAGATAAGTGGATGGATGCATTTCCCTAGAGTGGAACATGATTATGGTAGTGGTGCTTCCTCCTCGGGTGGTTGAGGTGTCATCAAAATGTAAGATGGTTTTGAAATGAGATGGGATGATGTGGACATTGCTAACGTATTTTTCTAGGAATTCAAGGTCTATGGTTTCCTGGTTGTCAACTGGCGAGACCGTGAGTTGGGTCGCTATGGCTTCACCCTTTATTGACGATTGACTTACATAGCATAAATTGAACTCCATGGTTATTGCCTTCCATCGAGCTATCCTGCTACTTTCGTATAAGTTGTTAGTGATTGCGTGGAGTATATTTCTTTTGCAAATGATGTTTTTTGTACTACGAAACAGGTAATGCCGCCACGTTTTTAGTGCGAACACTAACTCCAAGCAATTCCTCTCCACTTCATTGTATTTTTCCTCATGCGCTATTAGTGCATGACTCAGATAATACACTGGTATCTGAGAGTCATCATCTCGTTTCTAACATAGTAGTGCCATGAAAGATGTGTCAGAGGTGGCAAGGTAGATAAAGAAGGATTTATCCCTTTTTGGTGGATGCACAGTCAGGAGGTGTGAGAGTTCCTTCTTCAGGTCATCGAAGGCTTGTTGACACTGGGTTGTCCATTCGAAGTTAACCCCCTTCTTTAGAAGATGTTGCATTGGGTGTAACTTGTCGGTCAACCTTACTATAAACCTTCGAATGAATTGAACTCTACCTTGCAAACCACATAACTCCTTAAGGTTTGTGGGAGGTGCTACATTGACGATGGCCTTGACTTTGCTAGGGTCCACTCGTATTCCAGCCTCCAATACTACGAACCCTAACATGTGTCCAGTTTTCACCCTGAAGATGTACTTCTTAGGATTGAGGCGTAAGTTGCACATTTCGCAGCATTTGAGGACTACCCCTAGATCATGTGGGTGATTAGCTACCTCCTTGTACTTGACTGCTATATCATCCATGTAGTCATTTAATGTTTCTAGGATGTAGTCATTGAAAATGTAAGTCATGGCTCGCTGGTAGGTTTCTCTAGCATTCTTGAGCCCGAAAGGCATCATGGTATAGCAGAAGGTCCCCCACGGAGTCATGAAGGTTGTTGATAGTTGGTGCTCTGGGTTAATGTAGATTTGGTTGTATCCAGAAAAACCATCCATGAAGGATAGCAAAGCATGGCTAGCCATGGTGTCGACGAGCTAATCGATGCTTGGAAGCAGGAAGTTGTCTTTGATTGTTGCCTTGTTCAAGTCCCGGAAGTCTATATAGATCTGTATTCCTCCCATTTTTTTTGAAACCACAACGATGTTGGATACCCACTCTGAATAGTCAATCGCATGGATGAAACCTGCTTGGTATAGCTTGGTGATTTCATCCCTCATAGTTAGTGCGATTCCTGGCTTAACTTTGCAAGCCTTCTACTTAACTACCTTCATGTGTGGGTCTAGGACAATGTTTTGCTGAATCAGCCGTAGATCTAGACCCAACATGTCGCGGTACGATCATGCAAAGAAATTGATGTTATCTTGCATAATCTTAGCTATGTTTTTGTGCATTTGCATGTCTAGGAGGGAGCTAAGTTTCAACGTCTTCACCTTCCCCTTTGACGTGGTTACAGGTGTCTCAACGAGAGGCTCCTCGATTACATCCCTGTCCTCTAAGTCTAGGGCTTGGACTAGATGCTTGGGCCAATCTGGGGATGCTTCGAAGGCTACTATAGTGCTAGTTGAGGTCAACCCCCAGTCTATCATGTTGGGGTTCAACTATCTTGCAAGCTTGCCCTGTGGCCCTGCTAACGTTAAAGGCATGGAAAGGTTGCAATGGGTTTCCATCTCTTGCTCGACCTGCTAACATAAAATGAAATCCTAGTTAAGAGGAATCTATTGGCAGAGATTTTGTGTAAAGAAAGCTTGCAAAATAGTGATGAGATGCAACTTGCGAAGTGTGATGATGTAAAGATTGCAAGTTTTCTAGTTTAGGGTCATGGCATAAGAGTGCATAACTGCTAAGGCATAAGAGTGCATAACTGCTAAAGGTGCAAAATTTTTGATGTAAAGTGTGAAGCTGTGTGACTGTCAATATGCAAATTCCAAACTGCTAGTTCAATGTCATTTCAGACTACCAAATTGTGACATGCAAAATCTTAACATGCAAAATAATAGTATGTGAAATGGAAAACTTCGAGTATGATAAGTACCAAATCGTTAATGTGCAAATATGAATTGTAGACATGAAAACATGAAACTGCTTGAAATTGTGATGCTGCCAATGTGGAATAAGATACAAAAAATGGCCATGTAAGTATGTGGTATTGTTAGTTTAATCTCATTGCAGACCGCAAATGTAATAGGTCGAAACTGCTAGTTTAGGGTCTTTTCAGACCGGTCATATTGCGATTGCCAGGATTACTAGTTTAAGGTCTTTTGGACCCTTAATCAAAAAAAACATTTTTTTTTGTTTTTAGGAAGGCAAGTAGTTGGCTTGAAGCGTGTCAAGGCTTTAATGCTAATAGTGTTACCATGTCATGGTGAGCATGCTACGCTATATGGTGTGCTCCGCATGAATCAGAGAGAGAGAGAGAGAGAGAGAGGCAAGTTTTCCAATCTTGTTATTACAGCCATAAATAGGGGTTAAACCTTGGAAATTTTGCCATTTTCACTGTAAGAGTACAAAGCCCACATTAGAGCACAAGGTGATTTCGAAGTGTGAAGCAATTACGTTAATCGACTAGTAAAGCGAGTTTTTACAGTGAAAGGTGTAAATATGTAAGCAGGATAATGGCTCCTAAGACTCATTCGGTGCTTGCAATGGTTGAGGAGGTGAAGAAGACCATAGAGCATGCACCACAAGTGTGCATTGAGGCACGGAAGAGCACACCGTTGACCCAGTAGGTTACTATCTCTCCTTTGCTTCTTTGTTTTACTCTTTCTATTGTTCTCTACTCTTGTTTTGCATCCTATTTGTTTTGCGTCCATTCTTGGCTACCTGTGTTTTTTGTGGCCGCATCATTTTAGCTTTTGCATCGCCGCTATCACCATTTTGGTCATGGAAGATGCATAAACATTACATCATGATTGCATGCGAGGCCGCTAAAACTACCACCACCGTGGTTGACATAACCACGGGGGCTGGGGTAGTTTAAGCTGCTTGGCCCTATTATGTCATAACATAAAACCCTTGGGAGGGCTAGGCCATGTGTGATGTAGCAATGTGACACATGTTTTTTTAGAGCATATTGTCAATTGTTTTGTTGCTACACTAGGCTCATTCGCATGTTCTTGCTACACTAGGCTTTCACACCCTTGCTATGCTATGTACGGGCAGAGGGTTATGCTACGCTATATACATGGACTACTAGATGTTTCTACATTGCATGTGTATTGCCTTTAAGTATGATGCTAACATTTGCTAATTATGTCATGCAGGGTGGGGCCGAGGCCCAGGCTGATCATTTTGAAAATTAGAGGGGTTTTGTGCCATGTGAGCAGACCTATGGCCAATGCCCCTCCTCCCCAGATATGTATGGGGGAGCGAGGAGTCTAGTTTAGTGAAGGGGCACAGGACTTCTTGCAATTCCTCCTTGACCACTTCAATGTGATCATTTGATCTTCCCTAGAGGAGTAGAAGGCATCCGGTATAATAGAAGCCTTGTTGCCTGGGGCAAGTTAGGGCATTCTGAGGTTTTTTATCGATGGGGCAATCATGAGTAGGCAAGGAGAGGGATCCAGCCAACACTTAATAGGGTTAAGGTGTTTAGCCTAGATCTGGGACATGCTTGAATATAGTTGCTACCATCATTACAACACATTATTCCTCGCATGTTACATGGTGACGTGCTTTCAGAACCCATAGGGGACTATCTATTGTGCTAGTAGGTGAGTTTTGCAGCCTTGCTCCACTGTGTTGTGCAACGCTGGTCGTATTGGCCAAATGCTAACATTATGTGTTCGTCACCAGGTTCTTTATCAATGATGATGGGGTCCAAGATCGATCGAGTCTGCTGGCTACAATGTAGCTAGCCCTACAAGAGTTCTCTTCTGCTAAGAACCTGCGAGCGGGTGTGATCGGTCAGTGCGGGGGAGAATACCATACCTACCCAAGCACGTTTTATGTTCCCTACTGAAACGCCACAAAAAATTTTGGCTAACAATTGAAGACAGAAATTAAGCTAAGTCATGTTGGTCCTTAGCATGACCAGGCTTGAAAGCCTCAAAATAGCATCAAACGAAGTCAAAGCAAGCAAGTAAATGTTCCCTGGGACCCACAGAAGACTACGATGACATCTGGCATCAAACTTGGCAAATTTTGAGCTCAAAATACTTGGTTTTCACTAAGTATGCATCCTGTACGCTGGCCTACACATGCCCAGCGTAAGGCCCAGCGTACAGCAACTTTTGGGGCTCAAAAACTCCTCAAAACATGCCAAAATTGAGTGTCCAAACCCCCCAGAACCTTCCCCAAGATTCCCAGCAGCTCTTGGACACTTGAAAATCGAATTTTGGGCTCCAAATGATGATCTTCCATTCCTATACGCCCAGCGTGTATGCCCCGGCGTAACTGCTACAGTGCTCCAACGTAACTGCTACAGTGCTCCAGCGTAAATGCTATAGTGTTTCAGCGTAAATGCTACAGTGTTTCAGCGTAAATGCTACAGTGTTTAAGCGTATACACCAGTATCCATCAGCGTATACGCCAGCATCCATCAGCATATACACCCAGCGTATACGCTAGCATCCATCAGCGTATACGCCCAGCGTATACGCCAGCATCCATCAGCGTATACGCCAATATCCATCAGCGTATACACCCAGCGTATACGCCAGCATCCATCAGCGTATATGCCCAGCGTATACGCCCAGCGTATACGCCAGCATCCATCCAAGTTCACATGCCCAGCAAGTCCAGCCTCTACGCCCAGCGTATACGCTGGCCTGATGTAACGTATACGCCCAGCGTATACCATGTTTCTAAATGTGCACGCCCGGTTTATACGCCACGTGTCTCCCAGTCCGATTTTCCCAGTAACCCTACCCCTATAAATAGCCCAGTTTTCTGCGTTTTCAAGGGAGAGACAAAATTTCTAACAGAGCAGACCCAGAGCAATTACGCTGCCGGGGCCTTTCGTCCGCCTTGTGTCAAAGCCACAACTGCGTTTGGACCGGTGCACTTTGTAATCAATTCTCAATATAAAACAGTTTACATTTTGCTCAGATT
>MNCI01021803.1:648667-663439 GCA_015680685.1 Gnetum montanum
GGACCATTCAAGGCACTCTGCCTTCGTCCGTTCCAGCTTGCCCTCAAGCGGAGGCAGGGTCAACTGTGCTTGTCTGTAGATCTTTCGGTGCTCGTAACGTTCCAGCCTTGCACCGATGATTTCGGTCAGTATAGTTTTTGGCGCTAGAAGGAGGGCCAAACTGAAACCCCAGCATGTACGCTGCTAACAGGCTATAGCGTCTACGCTGCCAAACTGAAACCCCAGCGTCTAAGCTGCTAACAGACTACAGCGTCTATGCTGCCAAACTGAAATCCCAGCGTCTACGCTGCTAATAGACTACAGCGTCTACGCTGCCAAACCGAAACCCCAGCATCTACGCTGCTAATAGGCTACAGCGTCTACGCTACCAAACTGAAACCCCAGCGTCTACGCTGCTAATAGACTACAACGTCTACGCTGCCAAACTGAAACCCCAGCGGCTACGCTGCTAATAGACTACAGCGTCTACGCTGCCAAACTGAAACCCCAACGTCTACGCTGCTAATAGACTACAACGTCTACGCTGCCAAACTGAAACCCCAGCGTCTATGCTATTACAGTGTTTTACGCTGCTACAGTGTCCCAGCGTAAGCGTAAGCTACAGTGTCAGTGTAAGCGTAAGCTACAGTGTCTCAGCGTAAGCGTAAGCTACAGTGTCAGCGTAAGCGTAAGCTACAGTGTCTTAGCGTAAGCGTAAGCTATAGTGTCAGCGTAAGCGTAAGCTACAGTGTTTTTACGCTGCTACAGTACTGCTACAGTACCGCTACAGTGTTTTTTTAACAAAAACACCCAAAACGAGCCCGTTTGAGAGCCGAATTCGCTGCGATTCGCACCAACATGGATCACCTTGTCTAAGGCATACAATACACACAACATAACAATTCCAAGGTGACTTCCTCTTATCCGAGATCGCCATCTGCATACGACTACGGTTCATAATTTTATACTTAGCCATATTTTCTCCCATTTACGTTGTACACGCTAGACACTTAGAAAAATTTTTAGTGTTCACACACCGAACACTCTGCACACTTAGCCCGAAACACACTCGGCACTTGTTATACGTTGCCCCGTCACACATCACCATGGAGTCATCCTCGACCTCTAACGCATGCGCCTTCATAGCCCCCACACAAGAACAGTATAACTACATCTGTGTGAAGATTCAAGCCAACCTTCCTCTTGACACCATAGAACAGGAGGCAAAACGAAACTTCGAGCACATATACATGGGAGGTCACGAATTCGTCCCCTCTGTATATGACATCATCCCCCTTTCTGAACCTCAGCATAAACTCATCTCCTAGCTGCTTCTGGCAAGAAGCCAAAACTCACGGCGACCCAATGAGGAGCCCCAAAACCAACACGATGTAGATGACTTCGAGGCACAATCTGAACCTGAGGATTCACACCACACCCTCAGTCCCCATACTCACGTGAACCCATCGTTCCATCCTCGCATGGGACAGGCGGCCACTAACCAAGTGTCAATGAGCACACGAGCACCAGTACCCCAACAGAGATTACCCATCCCCATCTCCACCCAGTACATACCACACGTGCAAACCCATGGGGCCACTTTCACTACATCGGCCCCGCACATCCAGGGTATCACTTCATAGTTTGTGGCTAGGCAAGGGGCCATACCCCTTGTTCAAAAACTCGCTCACTTCAACGTGCCACACCCCACAACCGCAACTCTGAACATCGCTCCACAGCAACAAATGACGACCCAACAACCTCCCCAACCAACTAATCTGCCTACCGCTCAAGAGTGGGCAGAAGCAAAACAGATGATGCAAGCATTAGCGGATGAGATAAAGCAACTCAAAGCTGACAACACTGAACAAATTAAAGTACTGGATTTCTATCGCGACGATCCAATTAGCTCTTCAGTGCCACCATTAGCTTTACCCAAGGGAATCGCATTGCCCCAGTTAACCAAGTACAATGGGGAGGGAGATCCAAACGCTCACTTAGTCACGTTTCGATCAGAAACTCTATTGCTTCAAGCTTGGCCCCACGCAATCTTGCGAGTGTTCGCTATGTCCTTAACGAGCGTAGCCTTAGACTGGTACCGAGCCTTGCCTCGTAACTCCATATCCTCTCTGGAGGATCTGTTACATCAGTTCGTTACCCGGTTTAAGTACAACCTCAAGCCTGAAGCCACACTAGACAGTCTGATACAGGTGAAACAAGCACCACTTGAGCCTGTGCAAAAGTTCATCCAACGATGGAGTGCAGCCCTTAACGAACTTCATGAGCCCATCCCTGAAAAGTATTTGCTTACAATTCTGAAGGGAGCCGTGAATGACTTCATTAAGTCAAAACTGTACTACCTAAGCGCTCAAACGTTGAGCCAAGCATTCACACAGATCAAGAACATTGAACAAGCTGCACAAGCCAGCAATGATCCTGCCTATGTGGCTTACAAGAACCAACACGTTGCCAAACAAAAGGCAACAACGGAAACTGTGGCCGCAAGCACAAAAACAACTAACACCAGTACCAACCCGCCTACAACAACAGGGGCCACCCCAAGGCCCAACTTTCAGCGCAAAGATCGCTCTAAGTACACACCGCTACCTGCGAGACCTTCGGAACTACTAGAGCACCTCCTTAAAGCCGGGCAAATCCAATACAAACACGTAGCGGAGAATGCTCGCCGCCGACACGATAGGTACTGCGAGCTACTAAGGAATCCCACCTTAGCAGCACCAAATGAGCCCCCAGTTCCACGACACTTCAAGCTAGACCAATTCTGTCACTACCACCAAATGTCCGGTCACAATACCGACACCTGTCGTGCGTTAAAGGATGATCTACAAGCAATGATAGAACGGGGCCAACTGAACATCAACACCTTGAATCAACCGAGCACAGACGATGCCCCCTATGTCATAAACTCCATTGGCATAGATAGTAAGCCTAAACCTGTGCGGCAACCTTTTGTGATTCGTGTGCCTCCCAGCAAGGCAACAATCCCCTCCACCTCCATGAGCAAGGGGCCTCCCATCGTCATCAAGGTGCCACCTAGAGCATCGACGACACCTTTCGTGGTCAAAGTACCACCACCACAAACGTCCGCTAAGACGTTAAACTGGCAACATCCAACGCAATCCCGAGCACCGAAAACACCCTTTGTGGTCAAAGTGCCACCACAGACGTCCGCTAAGACGTTAAACTGGCAAGATTCAACGCAATCCCGAGCACCGAAAACACCCTTTGTGGTCAAAGTACCACCACAGACGTCCGCTAAGACGTTAAACTGGCAAGATTCAACGCAATCCCGAGCACCGAAAACACCCTTTGTGGTCAAAGTACCACCACAGACGTCCGCTAAGACGTTAAACTGGCAAGATTCAACGCAATCCCGAGCACCGAAAACACCCTTTGTGGTCAAAGTACCACCACAGACGTCCGCTAAGACGTTAAACTGGCAAGATTCAACGCAATCCCGAGCACCGAAAACACCCTTTGTGGTCAAAGTACCACCACAGACGTCCGCTAAGACGTTAAACTGGCAAGATTCAACGCAATCCCGAGCACCGAAAACACCCTTTGTGGTCAAAGTACCACCACAGACGTCCGCTAAGACGTTAAACTGGCAAGATTCAACGCAATCCCGAGCACCGAAAACACCCTTTGTGGTCAAAGTACCACCACAGACGTCCGCTAAGACATTAAACTGGCATGTTGCACCAACGACAACAGCAAAGAAACCCTTCGTTATCAAGGTGCCACAACAAGCTAGTCAAACAACAACGACACCTCCCAAACTACCATTTGTCATAAAGGTGCCACCACGCGATGGCCCCTCACCTACCCAGTGCCCAACCGTAGGAAACATCTCAACCTCCCCTCCCTTAAGAGTCAACCCTGCCAACAACACGGATAAGCCTACCAAATGGCAGCAGAAGAGGACAAACGAACAACGAACAATACCCACAGCTGAAACAAAGGACACACCTAATATACAAAAACTAAACATTGGGGGCCCTGCCCCTAATCCCAAACAAACCAGGCCCAAGCCCTCAACCCATATAGAGGCAGACAACGCAAACTTTGTAGCTACACTGGCCCAGGTGAAACAAACGCTCAAACAAAAGAACACAACCATGAGTTTGTACGACCTGGTCATGACGTCATCGGCTCATCGTGAAGCCTTAGCACAAACACTAGCGTCCATTCCTGTTACAGAGAACATCCCTGCTAACATGGAATCCATCCGTGCAACGATTTCACAACACACACCACAAGAATTGGGTTCCAACACCTTAGCCTTCCGTGACGATGCAGTTAAAGTCAACCCCAAACGAGGGGAAGTCACAACAGCTCCATTATCGATTAGTGTACGTGTTGGGCAATGTACCATTCGTAGAGTGCACGTTGATGACGGTGCGGCAACAAACGTAGTTCTATACTCCGTCATCGACAAACTAGGCATGGCAGATGAGATCATGCCAACAAAAACCATGTGTTTAAAATCTTTCAATGGATCATGTGTCACAGTTAAGGGCACAATCAACTTAGCCTTTGTGGCAGGTGAACAATTCCCCACTAGCGCAGAATTCACTGTCATAGAAGAGATGCCCAGTTTCAACATGATTCTTGGTAGACCTTGGCTAGCACAACAACGAGCCGTTTCCTCACCGATACATCAAGAAATCCACCTTCCATACGAAGGTGGACAAGTCATTATACATGGCGACAACACTCCTTTTCAAGCTGACCACAACATGGACATGTCACAGGTCTTGGAAGAGGAGCCTCTTGAAGCAACACCCACAACAACATACACAACACCTAGAGCTAAAATGCCTGAACAAGGGGTAAAAACTAACAGCCTCCTAGAGCAAATTAGCACGCCTCCTAGACCATGTCCGACTGAGAAACAACCACATAATCAAGACTCCCTTGCGGCCAAAGACACGTCTAATCCCCGCCCACTCTTCACCTTTGTTCGTTGTGCATACGTCACCTTAGTTTGCATTGCACTAGCTTGCACGCTTGCATGTGGCCCGAAAAGGCCTTAAACTAGAACCTTTTCACATTATTTTCTATTCACTTGTGCATTTCAATTCATGTTTTCTGCAGGGGCTATTTAACATTATTTTCTCTAGTTGCTTTTGTTTATAGGATCATACGAACACACATGCCTACATCCACACAGTTCTGGATCATGACTTAAAACTGATACCACAGAATGTCCTGGCGTCATGACGATAAACTGACACCACAGAGCTCTGTCTGACATGATACTAAACTATTACACTCATTCACCAGAGTCCACTAAGACTATAAACTAGCTTGCCTCTTCATAGTCTGCCACAACTATAAACTAGCATCATACCGTCCACTACGACGATAAACTAGCAACGTCCAACGGGTTATGACGTGAAACTAACCCACGACAGTCCGCTAAGTCTATAAACTGGCCACATCATTTTCTGGCACATTCATCTGCTACTGTAATTCTTGACAGGCCTGTTGCATCATTCATCACACCGGCTTTGACAACACTATTGCTGCTCATTCTGTTTGCCTCAAGTTTCACATGGCGTCTCCATTTGCATCAGTCACATTCATGCCTGAAGTGTTCGCTAACTCATTCTCTTGTGGTTTTCTTGTCTTCTTGGAGTTGTGTTTGCAGGATGACACCCAGTGGTGCTCGTACACAGATACACTTCATCACGGTGACAAGGGGCCACATTGTTTCTGACTCACGCAACCAGGTTAATCAATCTGGTCAAAAGTACATTCCCAGTTCCCAATACATTCTCCATTTCCCCAACACTCTTATTCCCATTCCTACACAGTTACATTTCTCAGATACACCCAGTACACCCCAAAAATTTGAGCCTACTGTTACATGCTATGACACTCTCAAGCAACTGCAACACACAATATGGCACCTGAGCATGAGTGCAAAATTGAAAGAAAGCTCTTTCCAAAAAATAAAAAAATAAAAAAAAAACAAAAAAAAACAACAACAAAAAAAAAGAGCAAAAACAAAAAAGAAAAGGAAAGAAAAAGAAAAGAGCAAAGAGCAAAATGAACCACAAGACCTTTGGCACTTCCCATAAGCCCCAGCCGGGAAGGCAGTTGTCTTGGAAACAAACACTCATGTCTCAAAAGCTCAAGTAACATCTCACTGCGTAGCTTTGGCTCTCCACCAACAGGTTTTCTTTAACACCAAACAAAGGGTCTGTTCCTCCAGAGAACGTAACCCACCATCACTTGGCCAACAAGTCCTCTTAAACACTAAACAAGAGTCTTGTTCCGCCAAAGGATGCACATCTCGTGCCTTGATTCCGAGTCTGCTAAACAATGGCTATTGTCAAGGATCAGCATGACCCGTATACACACCAGAGCATCCCCTTTACCATGCATAATCCCTTGATCAGGTCCCAATCCCAACAATTTTCATTTTCCTATCCAGCTACAAACTTTATTTCCCCAATCCCATGTACTACTGAACACAGTGCGATGACATCTGGCCAAGTGCTTAAGGAAAATGTTTGCACCTTGTTTGCTTGTGGTGTTTTGTACTTCTTTGTCGACGCCTCTCGGGTCAATTCCTCCAGACATCAACAAAGAGGGGCCAATGAAACACCACAAAAAATTTTGGCTAACACTTGAAGACATAAATTAAGCTAAGTCATGTTGGTCCTTAGCATGACCAAGCTTGAAAGCCTCAAAATAGCATCAAACGAAGTCAAAGCAAGCAAGTAAAAGTTCCCTGGGACCCACAGAAGACTACGATGACATCTGGCATCAAACTTGGCAAATTTTGAGCTCAAAATACTTGGTTTTCACTAAGTATGCATCCTTTACGCTGGCCTACACATGCCCAGTGTAAGGCCCAGCGTACAGCAACTTTTGGGGCTCAAAAACTCCTCAAAACATGCCAGAATTAAGTGTCCAAACCCCCCAGAACCTTCCCCAAGGTTCCCAGCAACTCTTGGACACTTGAAAATCGAATTTTGGGCTTCAAATGATGATCTTCCATTCCTATACGCCCAGCGTGTACGCCCCAGCGTAACTACTACAGTGCTCCAGCGTAACTGTTACAGTGCTCCAGCGTAAATGCTACAGTGTTTCAGCGTAAATGCTACAGTGTTTCAGCGTAAATGCTACAGTGTTTCAGCGTAAATGCTACAGTGTTTCAGCGTATACGCCTATACGCTAGCATCCATCAGCGTATACGCCCAGCGTATACGCCAGCATCCATCAGCGTATACGCCCAGCATATACGCCAATATCCATCAGCGTATACGCGTAGTGTATACGCCAGCATCCATCAGCGTATACACCCAGCATATACGCCAGCATCCATCCAAGTTCACATGCCCAGCAAGTCCAGCGTCTACGCCCAGCGTATACGCTGGCCTGATGTAGCGTATACGCCTAGCGTATACCATGTTTCTAAATGTGCACGCCCGGTCTATACGCCACGTGTCTCCCAGTCCAATTTTCCCAGTAACCCTACCCCTATAAATAGCCCAATTTTCTACGTTTTCAAGGGAGAGACAAAATTTCTAACAGAGCAGACCCAGAGCAATTACGCTGCCGGGGCCTTTCGTCCGCCTTGTGGCAAAGCCACAACTGCGTTTGGACCGGTGCACTTTGTAATCAATTCTCAATATAAAACAGTTTACATTTTGCTCAGATTAATTGCAGTTTTCTTCGTTTTTCAGTTTACGTTTACAGGCTCATTTACATTATCGTGCTTTTTTACGGTTTACATTTAACGTGCATTGTTTACTTATAACCCAACGTGTTGTAGCGGCAAACGTTGGGGAAGTCCTTGTTTGATCCACGTGTGGACCATTCAAGGCACTCTGCCTTCGTCCGTTCCAGCTTGCCCTCAAGCGGAGGTAGGGTCAACTGTGCTTGTCTGTAGATCTTTCGGTGCTCGTAACGTTCCAGCCTTGCACCAACGATTTCGGTCAGTACACCTACAACCAGTGCAAGGAGAATGGTTGGCTAGATAAGGAGTGGGTAGAACCCTTCAAATCGATCATGGTTGAAGAAGCTATGGTTGAACTCATGTTGTTCCCATTACCATACATACCTAGTGGGTCAAATAGTAAGTGTCGGATGCTCAATTGTTTTTGCAATCCTTATATTTCTTGCATCTTTATGCTAAGTGCATTTTGTGAAAGTTACTGCAAGGGCGAAGGAGCCCCAGGAGGTGATGGTGGTGACCACTAAGATGCGAGGGGAAAACATCTACTTCAAATACAATGAAGTAGAAGTGAGCCAGCGCTAGTTAGAACAGGGGGCCTTGGACTCCTTGGTCAAGAACATCCAAAAGGTGACGCTTATGGATATGTTCATGGCCCTGAATCTAAGCGTTCCTACCACCGAGATGCTTTCCCTAGTCAACTCCTTCTCTAAGAGGATAGGCCATTTTCACACACACGTATGGGATGTGCTGGTGATCATTGAAATCAATGACTAGCTGTTTACGGACCTATTTGGTGTTCCTGCCGATGGCGTCCCCATTGGGTCGAAGCACAAGAAGGAGTTGATCCTTTAGAAGAAGGATATCCAGGAGTGGTTGGGGCTCATTAAGGAGCAAAAAGGGCTCCCCATGGATAAGCTTAAGGATGGTCCCACCATGGCAATTTACCCAATCTTCCATGCCCGTGCATTCCCCCAACTGCTTACCCAAGGGAAGGTCCTAGGGCTCGAGCAGGCTTGGATAATGTGGGAGGTTATGAAGGAAGGGGCCCATTACAACTGGGCCAGCTTCCTATGTAAGGGCTTGTAGGCTAAGATTTTGGGACTCCATGAAAAAATGGAGTTCCACTCCAACATACACTATGCCTTCTACATAGGTTGTCTAAAGCGCTTCGCAGAGTTTCTGGTGGTTCAAGAGGATGGAGTGTGGGCCCTGCAAAATTGCAACTAGATTTCCAAGCTATGGATTTGCTAGATCCTGTGGACCACATGAGCCCAAGGTCCCCCAAAAATAATCAGGGAGTCATTTTCTGTAACGACCAAAGGTCTGGTGGCTCGTAGCGTTCGTGGTCAGGACAGCGTGGGAGAGACGTCCCCTGCTATAGCCGATAGCGTCATGTAGGGGGAGCATCTCATAGCTAAGACTATGGCCAAGGAGTTGTGAAGGAAGAGGCCTCCCCCAGCTAGGGAAACCCTTCGTGTGAAGGAAGAGGAGGGATGAAGACTACAACTTAAGCTGCAGAGGACACAACCCCCCATTGGTAAACGCTTTCGTGTAATGCTTACTTTGCTATTGTTTGCTACACTATGCTGCGCTAGGCGGTGTAGCGTAGCATAGCATCTGATTTGAGCTAATTTTTTTTGGACCAACATAAACATGTTTCTATTCTAGCAGAGGAAGAAGAAGAAGAAGAAGAAGGCGATGAAGAAGTATCAGCCCTTAAGACGAGGGTGATGAATGACGACGCAGGGGTCCCATTTTCGGAGGAAAGGGCCCCGGTCAAAAATAAGGGAGCTCCTATTTCTAGGGTAGGGGCTCTTGTCATTAGGGAGACTCCTATCAATGAAGAGGCACCTCCCTTGAATAAAAAAGATGCTGGTATCCTGAAAGGAAAAGCACCAGTGCATGAGGAAGGGGCTCATATGTTCTTAGCAGGGCCCTCCACCAAGGCTATCGTCATCGTCTTGCATTAGCAAGAAGAAAGATCGTAGCCAGATGCTAGTGAGTTCGATGATACGTCTGCCTTATTGTAGTCCATTCTAGCCATTGTTGATATGCTTAGTTATGTAATAGGTGCTACTATTGATGTCATAGGATCCCCTCCGATTTGTGCAGAGTCAAGTTTGCATTCGTTAAGGGACTTATCAATGACATGATCAAATGCCTTCAACAGGTAGACCCTGATGTGGGTAAGTAGCAATATCAAATGACCTTATATTATTATGCTAAAAGCTTTTTAGTTTGTTTATTTTGCTATGCTAACGTGATTGTTACACTCTCTGCGTCGAGGAAGCCTCTCGGCTCAAATGAAACCTGACATGACCTATGAAAGTTGGCGCTATGTCTACACTCTCACCTGACATGACTGAGGTACCTCATTGCACATTCGATAAGGCTTATGAGTGCATCTTGCACTCGACACGCTCCTTGTAGGAGTATAAGCATGTCAATGAGGACCTATGGAAATGGGTCCAAAGGGTTGAGCAAAGAGAGGCCAACCTGGTCGCTGAGGTGGAGGATCTCAGGTCGAGGAACAAGTTCCTCATAAACTGTAACCCTGATACTAAGGACTGATGCAAGGCTATAGACAACTACACCAGATTTTGGACTGTCGTACATCAAAACATTGAATCCATTCGTGAGATAATCAAACAGAAAATGTAGATGGACTTGCTAGCCCAGAAGTGTCAAGATATGAAAGATATCAATGCCAAGGTTTTTGAATGGGGGAAAACCCAGAGAAACCATAAACACGTGTACAAGCTGGAGAATGACACCCATTGAAAATTGTACAAAGGCGCTACTGTGGAGGAATTCATGTATGAAGCATTAGTGAATGCCATCGATGCTTCTGAGGCCTACGCTAAGTTCAAAGAGCAGGTGAAGGTTACGGAATCTCCTGACTTAAACGTGGACCTTCCTACAAGAGAGACCGCAACCGCCTCCCTTTCCCCAAGACCTCTAAGATGGACAACTATTGAAAGGGAGAGAGCCACTGCTATGAATGCTAAACCTAGCAATAGTCGTTTGATGAACATCATGACAGAGGAGGTCTGGTGTCTCCTCAGGCTCGATGTAGACCAGATACCCTTTGAGACCGATGCAGGCCCCTCTCAAGTTAGTTGCTTTACTATGTAGATGCTCATGCTATGTTATAGTTTATGTTTGTTGCCCTAACTGACCACTTCATTCCTATGATGTAGGCTCCAGATGAGGGTGCAAGGCTCGTAGAGGGAGGGAATGAAGAATCGGTAAAAGGCAACGTAGGGGAGGATGATGCACAAGCAGATGAAGCGAAAGCTAGCAGCGAGGACAATGTAAACAGAGGCAACCCATGATAGCATGGGATTTTTTTTTGAAATTCATGAAATTTTGAAATGTTGAAATTTTGTAAAAGTTTCACAAACACTTACTACAGGTGAAATTTTTGAATAAAATGAAATACCTCAGAAAAGAAATTGATTTTGCATTAACTTGTGTATCATGTAAAGTTTTCATGCTTTCATATGCTAGTTTTAGGCCATTTCAGGTCATTGCATAACATGCCAGAAAGATTATATGCTAACAAAGAGAAAAGCAACAATGCTAGTTTTAGGCCATTTCGGGCCATTGCCAAAAGAGATAGTATGTTAACAAAGAAAAAAGTGATGATACTAGTTTTAGGTCATTTCGGGCCATAGCATAGCATGCCAGTAGTACAGCATGTTAACAAAGCAAAGAAGCAACGAATGTACAAGGGATGACAATTGGGCAGGAAGTAGTAGGGTTGCTACGCTATGTGTAGCTGCCTCTTGACCCGTCGTGGGTTGATTGGAACGTAAGGCTAAGGTGTTTCTACAGGGCCCTCGTTCACATCATCATCCTCTACTTGGAAGGGCAACTCAACCCATGCATTTTTGATTTGGGAATCAGCTCACTAGGCTGATTCTTTCATTGGATGGTTAATGCATGTGTGAGTAGGCCTCAGAGGTTGTGACCTCTGAGCCCTACTCCATGTCTACGTTACTGATTGCTTGCATCGCTACTTTGTCACCACCGATCACCACCTCCCTGCCTGTGTATGGTAAGTGGATTTCCTAGTGTATAGGCAAGGAGACAACCCTAAGTTGCGCTAACCATGACATTCCCAAGATCAAGTTAAACTCGGGCATTTCCTTGACCATGATGAACATCGTGTCTGTGGGGAAATGGTCCCCTACTACGAAGTCTACGTGAACTATGCCTTTCACCAGGATGCGTGCCCCGTTGAAGGACCTCAGACACGATGTCATTGTGGGTTTGATCTGGTTGACTAATCCCAACTTGTCTATAATAGGGAAGGGAATGATGTTTGTGGCAGCCCCATCATCAACATGTACCCTTTGGATCCAGTGTTGGTGGACCCAAATTATGATGAAGAGGGGCACCGTAGTCACCTCACCTCCTTCGAGGTCTTCCCTAATTACATCATCACTAAAAGTCAATTGAGATGTCACATACTCCGCTAGTACAGAGGGAAGCCTGACTGAATGGATCGCTTCCTTTTCCGCTGGCATGTTCTTGTCGACCAAAACCACCGTTAACATGTGGATTAGAGCCTCGCGGTGGGGTACAGATGTCATGATTAGGTCGTACAAGCTCAGTGTAGTGTTTTTCTACTTTAGAGCTTACTTGACCTAAGTGAAGGTGTCCAGAAGGTCTTGGCCACCCACTTTTTTAACACTTTCCTCCTCTTCGATTCGTCTGAGAAGGTGAATCTCCCAAGGAGAGGTGACTTCAGATCTGGGTTCAGATCCTTGTCGGAAGGGTGATGCAAGCTACGTAGACATATCGACCTTCATATTTGGGGGCAAATGTGTAGATGCAAGGGGTGAAGATGTGGGCTTGGGGATATCCTTGATGATACTTACCTTCAATGTCTCGCCCACCAAGTGGACTTCCTGCCTTGTAGGGCGAGGAGGCTATTTAGTTTTGTTGCACGAGATAGGGGTCACCGAAGGCATCGGCCCCTTGATGACGAATGGAGCTAGAGGTGTTAACCGATAGGATCACATGGCTCTGCTAATAGGTCATGCAAAGGTGGATGCCCATGGTGGGACTTTCAGGATGAATGGTTGCTACAAGCTTGGACCAACCGCTGGTGGTTCTAGTGCACTACGTTGAGGCACATGAACCATGAATGGCTTCCGGGGTGACCTGGGATCACTGTCAATTCCGGTAGCGTTGATGACGTAACTGGCATTGTTGCCATTGAGGGGGTTCATGTAGACATGCATGGATTGGTTTTCAAGGCGTACTGGGTTGCTTTCGTCTAGCACCAATTTTCCCTAGTCGATTAATCTTTGTGTTGGCACATTTTGGCCATTTCATGGAACAACAAAAGTAGATACCGGCAAAAGGCAATATGTAAAACAAATGTATAAACAACCAATCTGTTTCAAATCCACTGGAAAATATGCAATGAAGTATATAAGAACATGCAAGGCAAGGGCTTGTTTAATGGCCTCTGTTAAGGTTCCCCCACTTTACAACTCTGCCTGATCAAGAAACACCTTCATTCTAGAAAGATGGTTGTTCTCAGGTTTGCAGTCGCATACATAAAAGGTTTCATCGTTTCCCTGGGTAATATAGATGTGTTTTCTCCGTCGATGAAGATGACATATTCAGAAAAGTGACTGCACTCATCTGGCCGCCACCGCTAAAGTGCATATCCCTAAGATTTTTCAGTCTATAGAAATTGTATAGTTTCATATTTTCAAATGTTGCGTCCAGAGATTTTAGTTGTTCAAAGTTAAAGCTACTTAGGAACCAGCGCTTGTTGAAGAGGGAGCCAAATACATAATAGAAAATACACTTGTCCTTGAGGACTCACGATTTGACGAAGATTCGGAAAGAGGTACTCGTAAAGGGCATGAACAGTTACATTATCTGATAATCAGTATTTCACTAAGCTAGACTCACCCAGCATATTTACAACCGACGTGGTTTTAGAAGTAAACGTCATCCCATGGACATGATTATATAAACAATCACCATATCAATGATGAAGAACTAGAAGACTTACAAACAATCATTAGCAGAGAACACAGAAATTTGTAGCCACATGGATTTTTAATTTTCATGATGCAAACCCCAGCAAGAAATATTCATGGTATGAATTGGAATAGCGTAATCTACAAAGAGTTTCCTGCATCTTGGAAATCAGGAGGGGGTAGCAGTGGAACTAGAATGAGGTTTCTTTGGAAAATTTGACAGATTCTGGGAAGATACCTGACACCATGAATGGGGATTTTTGCAACAGCTTCATTTCTTGCATCCTTTAGGGCCTGAAACTAGAATTTCGGCTGCGCGGCGGGTGGATGAAAAATGGACAACGACGCCAAAACCAGAGAAGGAGGACTATGCGCGAGTGGAGAATAGCCATGGCGGACGTGAAAGATGCAGAGCAGCGGCACCAGCACGACACGTGTATCAGCGATTCGGGCACTTACATTTTATGAGGAATCATATGTTTTAGAGTACTTGCCAGAAATTTATGAGAATTTAATTAATTTGCTTCTATCTGAAGAGTAGGTTGAAGTACACCAGATTATAGTTGAATTGATGTGCAAATTCATAGAGTACGAGAATAAGACACGCCAGAGATTTAGGAAAACTGGGAGACCTAAGATGACCAAGGTGGAGAAATTAATGTATTCGTTGCCTAAAATTGTTTCGTTAAAAGTCTATGTATTCTATTGCACTGGGGTGCTATGGATGCAGAAGCTTATTCAGAAGTATCACATCAGATATTGCAGCATCTTTGGAAAGTTGCTTCTAGCAATTCCAAAGGAGACAGTAGAGCTAGTCATAAACAAACGGCTCCAAGAGGAATACGAAACGGCAAAGGTGGAATTGAACATGAAAAAGTAAAATAAAGAGGATATATATGTATGGAATAAGTTGCAATTATAGCTTGTATTTCTATGTATCTTAGTGATTGTATTTTAATTTTCTATGATATTGTAACCACCAAGGCCACTTGTCAACTACAACCTCTTTATCTCCACAATGGCCACTTGTCACTTGCATGGGACACTTGTCACCTACAACTTGTTTATCTC